>BSBM01000354.1:7650000-8000000 GCA_027924585.1 Larix kaempferi
AATCCCTTGACCCTTTCCCACCCCTATTAAATATTAACCATAGATTCCCTTGACCTTTTCCCACCCCTATTAGATATTAACCATAGATTACCTTGACCCTTCCCCACCCCTTCTCAAATATTAACCAAAAATGCCCTTGATTCTTCCCCACCCCCTCTCAAGTATTAAACACAGATTTTATAATTTACATAACGCTAGTGCGTTTTTGCACTACATAACACGCATGCGTTATGTAGTTATATAACGTGTGTGCGTTATGAAATTCTAAAAGCACGACAATATTTTTTGAATTTAAACAGAATGCGCTCATGTTTGTTAGAGCCAAACCGACTCACTTGCTTGCATGTCAACCATAATCCTATGTGTATGCTTTGGAGTTTGCTTCGGTAATACCAAACATGTGCTATGTTAATGATAAACCAAAGCTAATTGGGTATTTCTTCCAGTTTTTGCAGAATCCTGTGCTTAGCCACTAGTTACAGTATGCTACATAGTCATTTTTTATGAAATCTTAAACACAAATATCATTTTTTCTGCAAATTCCAAATATGTAACTTTTAATTTAAAATATTAATTTTTCCTATTTTCTTTCAATTTGTTTTGTGTCTTACCTCCTTAACTTGTGAAACACACTATTAGTGTTTCTTTTATAACTTTTTCAATTCTTGATCATTTCAAAAAAAAATTGTATGGTGCACACGTAGACACTAACCTCCACATTATCAAAACCCTATTTCATGATTTTGACATTAAGACCTTCAAAGGATGCACCCACAAAAGACGTACTATTTTCGAGGTTTGATCACTTAAACAATTATTAAAAAATTATAAATTACTAATTTAATTTTTGAAAAATAATGACGCACAAGTGCTATATGTTTTCTACATGCATGCCCATTTTTGTATCTTGATTTTATCATTTAGGTGCTCAAAAGTTGCACCCACAAAAACATATACCTTATCATTTGCCTGAAAAATAAAAAAAAGTGTATGTTAGGAAAAATGAAACTTGACATAGCTATGCAAATTTTCAATACATAAAAGTTATATATTTGGAAACGTGATTCAATTTCCTACATTTCATCTTTTTTACTCAATGAAAGATATTTTGCGTAAGTATCTCAAAAAATCCAAGTTGAGGGATGCCTGATTTTTCAGTTTTCTATTGCATCTAACGTGCCAAAAGTGACCCTCATTAGCTTGCACTGACCCATCATTTAACCTTTTCAATTTGTTATTTTTGGCAATTTCTTGATCACATCATCATTAATGTATTGTTGAATGCATCTTATTGCAAAGGCATCATTATGCATCATTGCATTGCAAAATGTTTGTGACACAATATGTCACAGACAAGTTACAATGTATTCGTTATTTTGTAATTTGCAAAGTGTTTCAAAACAACTTTCACCATGTATATTCTCAGACATGTGATCCCTATCAACTTTGTTTTCAAAAAAATTAGAAGAATTGTAAATCCTCATTTTACACACTAATGGCTCAAAATGTCCAGCATCTCTTTGTTTTGGTATTTTGAATGTCTTCTCTATGATGGTTCATTATTGTCAATATTTGTTTCAAACTATAGAATCTTTAATGGATATATATTGCCAAATATTCTACAAGTCTATGAAGTGATATGACGATGATACGAAAATGAACTATTAGAAAATTCTATAAATGTTTGCAATTATAATGTGATGTTGATAGCAAATTAATTTTTTTTAGATATCTTAGATAATGGATAAATATTTTTTGTTTTCTTGCAATCGTGAAACTCCCTTATAGAATCGGTCTTTCTTTTATGTTAAAAGCTTAAGACCAAAAATTTCTGCAACAAGTTGAAATTGCAGCAGGTCATGCTTCTAGTTTTTTGTATAATAATAATTTGCAACTATAAATAACAAAAGAATGTAAGTAAACCAAAATGCAACTTTAGGAAAACAACATTTTTGTTTGATCAATTGAATAAGTGTCATACAAGAAGCTAAGCACATTGATGAAACTTAAAACCCTAGACTAAGAATTCATTTTATAAATTAATTAAAGACTTTATAAAGTATAAATAAAATCCTACTTATAAGTAATACTATTTGAAAATGGACAAGATCTACTTAACTTTGATATATCTTAAAAAAAAATGATAACATTACAAGTGAAAGTATCTAACTTCAAAATTGACTCTTTTATACAATTGGAAGTATTCAAGCATAAATAACCAATTAGTAACACACTATAGGAAATTGCATACAAATGTATATAATTTAACAAAAACCCATTAAATTATTAAATAATAGGTAATAATTAGAGATAAGGAACAAAAACTAGGGTAGAGTCTATTCTATCTTACGACGCAATAATAAAGCAATAGTTTGACTATGGGACAAAGCAAGTTCTCTTTTGACAATATGGAAGGTATATTTAATAGAAAATTCAAATAGCAATATTCAAGTCTCAATTGAAACTTCATTTAAAATGTCTAGATTTTCAACCAAAACACAATATGTTAATATTATTTTATTAAGAATTTAAACCTAGATAGAAAAGTGCAAAAGTTGTAATCAATATATACAAAAAAGAATAAACATTACAAGTGAAAGTATCTAACAACTTCAAAAGTGACTCTTTTATATAATTGGAAGTATTCAAGCATAAACAACCAATTAGTAACCTAGTATAGGAAATCGCTTACAAATGTATATAATTTAACAAAACCTATTAAATTATTAAATAATAAGTAATTAGGGATAAGGAAAAAAAACTAGGGTAGAGTCTTTAACAATATGGAAGGTATATTTAATAAAAAATTCAAGTAGCAATATTTAGGCTTTAATGGAAAATTTATGTAAAGTGTTTAGGTTTTCAACCAAAACACAACATACTATTATTTTATTAAAAAATTAAAATTATTTAGAAAAATACAAAAGTTGTAATCAATTAATACAATTTGAACTAAGATAATGTTATTCATAAAATGACTCAAATTTCTTTATAAAATAAAAAATTATAAATAAAAATAATAATTTCATTAATCTAAAATTATATTTTTAATAAAGATGAAGATTACAATACTTCATAAATACACAATGATTAACGTTCTTTCTTATATTTTTTTAAAGAATATTCAATATAATAAAAAATAACAAACACTTTATTTATATTTAAATTAATTATCACAATTTAATATTAAATAAAATTAAATACATCTAACTTATTATATCAAATATAAATATAATATTAAATAAATTATATATATATATATATATATATATATATATATATATTAACAAATTATTATATCTAAGGGTTAAGGGTTTAAGAACTACATACTCGTTCATCCTTTATCAAGATCACATTAAAAAATTCAACTAAATATCTAATTATAAATTTATATATGATATAGACAATTATTCAAATAAATTGATTAAAAATTGAAACTTATTAATATATTTAGGATTATATGTTTTTAAACCTAAAACAAAAATATTATATATATCCTTATGAAAGTAAAACCTATATTTATATTTAATATGGTAAAGACTTTGTTTTACTATACTAAATATAGTAAATAATAATATGATTGATATTATCTAAAATATTTTAGATATATGAAAAAACGTTTAATATATATTTAAGATATAAATATAAAGTAAAATTAATATAATTTAATATAGTTAAAAATATTATAAATATGAATATAATATTTTAAAAAATATTATTACTTTTTCATTTTATTTTATTCATATTTAGATTTATAAATATAAAAAATTAAATATATATATATATATATAAATAAAGATTATTTGATTAGTATGGAATAAAATTTAGATATGTATGTAAAATATATCATAATAATTAAATCAGCTTTTATATATAAATCATAATTATAAAATCATATTATTTAAAAAACTAATTCTTTTTAAAATAATATACTAAAGAAGAATATTTAAATGATTTTTATGTGGGTAAATGCAAAATATTTAGTCTTTTCAATATCAAATTTCAATATAAAATTGTTGGCACCATGAAATTACTTAGTCGTTGTTCTTTTCCGCCAAATCCCCGAGTCCTTGTTCTTATTTATCTCTTGAAGTAGTTGATTGATAAAATGGTTTTTCTGGAGCATCTTTAATGGGTAGGTAGCAATGCCAATGATTGACTTTACTTTAAGATTTACATAAATAAATTTAATGGGTAAGTAGCAATGCTAATAATTGATTTTACTTTAAGATTTACATAAATAAATTTAATGGTTAATTTTATCAGTTAATTTTGCGATCTACTAGTCTAAAAACCAGAATGCACAATCAAATTATATTCCAAAATTTAAATGATATTTTTTATTTAAACAAGTTTGTATACTTGACACTCCAATATTAAGGGTACATTTTTAATAATTTTCATATAATCTAATTTTTTACCTGGAAAATCATGATCTAATTTGATGTAAATCTTGAAAGTTTTAGAAGGTAGTCTCTAATTGTCCTACATTTATGTCGCTTTCCTACAAAAGTAGGAATTCAAAGGTTATGGTAACTATGTTTTTTTAATTGCAAGAGTATAGGAAATGCACATTTCAACACTATAAACTAAGCTGAAAAATATGATTAAAATGAGAAACTCAATTAGAGTTTGGATAAGAAAAGTTTTTCTGCATTATAATTGGTGAGTCATCACTACAGAAACAATTATTTTGCACTATACTTGGTGATTCAACTCGGCTCTCCAGCTTAGTGAATCAAATTGAAACTTTTAGCCAAATTTGTTATGTTTATTGGAAATTGGCAATAACTCAGAATTTATAACTTGTTTTCTCATGAAACTTTATAAGTTTTGTTGGTGGAAACATATGGACTCAATTTGAAATTTAAAGGCCTAAACCAAGCAGTTAAAGAGGTATTTTGATAACTTGGTTAGAAGAATTGTTGAGAATAATATATTGGGATTGGAAAGCGCATTGGAAAAGGGATACAACATTAAAGGAATTTGAAATTTAAAGGCCTAAACCAAGCAGTTAAAGAGGTATTTTGATAACTTGGTCAGAAGAATTGTTTAGAATAATATATTGGGATTGGAAAGCGCATTGGAAAAGGGATACAACATTAAAGGAGCTACCGCAGAAAATATTGGAGTTTTTTAAATGATCTTTTAATTATTGCATTTTATTTTTCTGATATTTTTGTAAAACGCCAGAAACAATCAGCAAATTAAATTCAATTTGAAATCAGATTACATATCCTTAAAAGATTGCAAAATTGAAAATATTTTATATATTTTTCATTAAGTGGAGTTATGAATGTATGAAGGTCGTACTGATAAGTACTTAGCTGGGTAGATCAGGTAATAAAATTGGCCAAATCCACACCGAACTAATGCATCCAACTGTTTTTTATACACTGGTTTCCTCTGGTAAAAGAGTAAATCTCTGTGGTTTTCCAAGGCATAAGAGCGTAGTGGATTCAGGAAATCAGATGACCTACAAACACTTTGAATAAGGGATCCCGCTAATAATTACTTGGTCCACTTAGATTGGTGTAATTAAATCCGAAGCCTCTGTGAGCCAACACATGTTCACTTTTCATTTAGAGGGATATCCAGTACAAGGGATTGTTATCACCGTCACACCAAAAGATTCCATGAGCCATTCAGTCATTGATATGGGATAACTTATCTACTATTGCAAGGGCCCTGCTGCTGGTATTTATTTCCAAATATCGGGTATAAAACTTAGTTGGTGAATGAAGTGGCCCATTCCCGAACTTTTTGGCGAAGGAATAAAAATTCTTGCACCGAAGAATAAACACTAAAATAATATACCAACGGCCAAACTACATTACTAGAGTCCGAGCAATAAAGTATTCTCTCTCTCTGGGCAACAACACATTTAATTTATATTATTCAACAACAATGGAAAAGTGAAAACCAATTGAACTCTTCACGGGTATGTATTAAATCAATTCAAAAACTTAAATATCAACAAACTATATACATGGATAAGAATAGTAATTTTTTTAACTAAACCAATCTCTACACCAGGGGAAATGTGCATATCTCTACCTATATTATATTTCATTTATCCAATAGTTTCAGTACCTTACTCTCAATGAACAAGGTTGAGGCGGCGATCGAACCTGAATTTTTCATTAAGTGGAGATATTGTCGAGTTTTTCCATGTTATTGTGTTGACACGTCATTTTTATCTTTTCCAAGTTTGTGTGTTGACACGGAAATGGAAAGCGTGGCAGAGAGCATGTCCTATACATAAATTTACATACAACAAATGAGTTATGTTTCCAAATGTACGGTATCCATAATTTCCTGGGAGCCATTTGAAGAAACACAAATTAAAAACATGGCAAAGAGCATGTCTTATGGCCAGTGAAGATGAGGTCAAGCTCCTTATGAGAAGTGATAAGCCTGGAAAAGAAGCTATCAAGACAAGATGAAGGAGGAGCAACAACTGTTGGGAATGGAAAACCAGATGAAAACGTGGACCCATGAGCAAGTTTTTTCAACTGTGTCAGTTTACAGGCATGGAATGCATTTCATTTTATTTCTCCTCATGAAAATGTTCAGTTTCGTATAAATACTTGAATTTTTATTTGAAATAAATATAAGCTTTGTACTTAAATGGCGACTAGCTTCTTTGCACTTAAATGCTACTCGAATGAATCACTTAGAGAATCAGTAGGATGTCTACTATTCACAAATTTAACAACAAGAGATGTTGCACAACTTGTCTTGCTAACATATGCATAGCCATCTAACATACAATATTTGAGTTTCATCTCAATAATAATATGCTCAAAGCTTGTCTATCCTTTTTGTGGGGCTTCAAAGAGGCTTTTGGCTGAAATTGGTAGTGAAAAAAGTAGCCTCACCCTGAAAAGCCTAGGCCTGTGTGAATCTTATAAACTCAAACTTCGGCACATAATACTGGTATAAATTCTTTTATTTTTGCTGGTATGCATTCTTATATTTTTGTTGTTATGATTTTGGTGTGATTACTTAAATTTTTGCATTGAATTTGGCACTATGTAGTAGAGTTTTTTATTTACTTAGATCGTGTTGACATTAGTGAGAGTGATATCACCCCAATTTATTAATCAACACCAAAAAAATTAGGGATAATTATTCTACTGTAACCTATCAAATGCCTATTTCATATTATTTCTTTAACCTATCAAATGCCTATTTCATATAATTTCTTTAAAAGTAAAGTATATAGTTTCTTTAAAAGCAAAGTATATTATGATGACCAGAATTTTTGTAGGAGAACCAGAATTTCGCTAGGAGAACCATGCCTATTTCACTAGTGTGTTCATACAAAGAGAAACAAGCTTGCATATTAAATATGTAACCACGGTCTCAAGATGGATTCGAATCCGGGGATGGTGGGTAGGGGCCAGTCGTGGGTAGATCAGAGAGAGAAACCATCTAAATGATTAATAACGTTATAGTGCAAGTTTAATTTTGATCATAAAAACTGCAGTTATCACATTGATTGATGTGTTCATAGATTAAAAAAAATCAGCTAATTTTTAGTTCTGTTAAAAAGGGATGTTCATAGCTCCCGACAGGGGATGTTCGGAAGGACTTTTTTTATATTGGGAAAATTAGTTAGCTGAGATAGCAGTGATAGCTGGTAGACCATTTGTTTAGTGACAGCCGGGGGATGCAAACCTCAAATAACTGGACATTATTTAAGCCACTATACTTGCTGCTCCTATTAAGTTCGGTTATAATGTATCGATTGTTTCCACATAGAATAGAAATTAACAAATATACAGGGGAGCAAAAATATTGGGTTAACGCTCTTTGATTTGCTTATAAAATAAGCACTTCGAATAGGTGAGTAGAGGAAAGTAAACCTAGAAAAGACAGACACCAGGAAAGGGGAGAGGAAAAGATGCATCACACCATAGTGCAGCTCGTGATTCAGGTAGGTAAAAATATCGTCAATATAATGTATATTTTATTTGCAAATTGTTATTAGTAGGGAAATAACTCTCAAAACCCAAACATCTTTCAGATTAAAAAATTGTAAAACTATAACAATCACTGCACATAAATAGTACATAGGTTAGGTTAGGTTAGTTTTTTTTTACATAACTCCTTCTTATGTAAATCCTCGCCTCAATGCCACTCTCGCTCCGAATGCCACTCCTATACCTCGCTTCAATGTCCGCATCAGAGCAAAAATCGCCAATGCAATAGAACTCTAAGAATGCTCTCGATGCTCCCATAACTCTCAACTAACTTCGCAAGCCAGACCACAACAAAATTCCGGAAGCAATAGAACTCAGTGAATGCTCCCGGAACTCTCAACTAACTTCTCAAGCCAGACCACAACAAAATGCTGAAAACAAATACATTTCGCAAGTCCGAAAGAAAAACAGTTTGCAAGTCGGACCATAAGAAAGACATAATATTTTGCAAACAGAATCTCCTTAATTGACATTTCAAAATTCAATAACTCTCGTAGCTTGTCCCCTTCGAGGACCTTCGCCTACCTTCTCCTATAGCCAACTTTTTCTTTTCATAAGAAAAAGTTGATACTTATATTAAAAGTATGGAGTACTTACATCCATAAAATCCAATGAGACAGATAGAGTCAAAGACGAGACCATACATGTCTCTCATACCAAATCCCATGAAAATAAAAGGTACCCGGGATATACCAATCCCCCAACAGAGTGAAAGCAAAGTCCTCCAAAAGAGAGACACCACCGAATACAATCCAGCTGGCCAAAATAGTACATAAATAATATACAGGAAGACAAAAAAAAGGATTAAACCACAAAAATGTTCTAGCATCCTCGAGAAGGAGATCAGGAACCCACAAAAATCTCATAAAAACCAACAGAAATCTCATAGAAAATCTTACCAGCCTCCGCACCCATACCATGACGAGAGAGATCGTTAGCAAGAGAGTTGTGCTCTTGCAACCAACTTACACACTTCAACAACTCTTCGTAATTGACATTAATTGACAACAATTAAATATCCAGTGTCGCTAGTCAGTTCCAGTACCACAGGATCGATACCATAAGATACTCAAATTGACATATAGCGATCAAATGGCCTGTGGATGTGATAGTTTTAGTTTTTCTATAGCTAATAAAATTTATATATCTTAACTATTTCCCCTTCCATCGGTCAAATATTAAATAATTCATTTTGAAAATCAATATTTACTAATATCCTATGCCAAACATTAGGGGAGAATAGAAAATTTAGTCTACTAATAACAATAGGCGGGAGAAGCCACATCAAACTTCTATATACATGCAGTGTTTCAGTTTTCGAGGCTCCTAATTTCAGTACGTTACGACACAGGAGAAGCCACATCAAACATCAAATGTTTATGTACACTAGTTCTTTTAGTTTTGAGGAAGGTGGCGATGAATTGAAAACATTCCTTTCTCTATGTTAGGGTACACATCTTTATTATTGTGGTATTGAATACTAAGTGGTTTTGAATAATTAATTATGCAATAAAAATGTAAAAGAGGTTTCTATAGCTAAATTATGCAACAAACTTTTCCTAATTCTTAATTCGATGTGGGTGAATGTTTTTATTTATATTTGCTTATCAAATAAAAAAATCATAAAGTCTTTTCATATTAATTTTTCTTTTTAATTTCTTTTCTAATTTGTTATTTATGATTATTTTAAACTTTTTAAAATAATAAAATTAATAAAACATAAAAGTCTTTTCATATTAATTTATTTTTTTTAAATTAATTCTTAATTTTTTCTTTTCATATTAAGTTTAGTTTTTCTTAAAATAAATTCTTAATTTTTTAAATATAATATTTATGACCATTTGTAAATCTTCCAAATAATAAAATTAAGAAAGAAAAAATATATTTTTAAAATTAAAAAAATACAATTAAAAACTTTACTATAAATTTATATATTACAAATAATTAATAAAAAAATTGAAATAAAATTAATTAAAAATTTAACTATAAAATTATATATTACAAATAATTAAAAATAAAATGAAATAAAATTAAAAATAAAATTATATATTACAAATAATTAATAAATAAAATTGAAATAAAATTAAAAATAAAATTAATTAAAATATGAAAAAAATACAACAAAACAATTTACTATAAAATTATATATTACAAATAATTAATCATAATATTTTGAAATTTAATTAAATGATTAAAATTAAATTATTCACATTATAATTAAAAATAAAATAAAATCAATTACAAATTTTCAAAATTAAATTAAATAATTTACATTTATAATTAAAAATAAAATAAAATTATAAATGAAAAAATCATATTTATTTAACTATCATCTTCAAATAAAATATTATTGTTGAACTTTTATTAGGTGAGACTTATCAAGGACTCATATCATAAGGTGAGGTGAGTTATTATTATATTATATTTATAATAAAAATGATAATGTTAATTAAATTATTTTTTATTAAAGAATGCACACCATTCATTGATCATAGAATAGAGCTTGTGTGAAATAATAAATTACCTTATCTTTCCGAGGGTGGATGGTTTCTCATTGGTAACTTATGCCTCTATGCTCTCATTCACCCCATGTTCAAAACTTCTACGGAAAATCTTTATCATTTTCATAATTCTTTGATGTCTAGAGATTTTGGATCTTTAAAAATATCTTGAAAATGAACCTTGTTATCTTTTACAATTTCTTCAAATTATTTTTCCTTTGACCCATCAAAAAGACCAATTGACCAAATTGTATTTACACATTTCTTAAAATTGTCATAATTGTGAAAGAACTTAGTGTTACTATGACCCTCTTCCAACCATATGGATCTACTTTTGAGCCTCTGCTCTACCTCGTTTTCATCTAAAAGTTCCTTTTTTAATCCTATACTGTCTTTAAATCTAGCAACTCTTTATCATCGGAAGACCCTCTGACATTATTTTAAAAAACAATGGTTATGTTTCTTTTACCTTTTTTCTAGGTCTACTTGATTTTCTTCATTTTTCATCTCTGCGCTCCCTACAACTAAATTCTTAACTTCTTTGAGATTGGAGGAAAATTCAAGCATAACTGAATCTCATCAACAAGGATCATAAAATTTCCATTTTTGTAATAAGAAGTCTAAAATATTCCTTATCCAACCGATCATTATTAGATTTAAAAGGAAATGGAGTTTTTCTATCCTCATTTTATAGTCATATAAGAATAAGTAGATGATCATATAAGCCATTGTTTCCTACCTAATAGTTGTATCTTTCAACCTCCTCCACCAATTTTTCTACCTTTAAGAATATATCCATCATCTTAGCGAAGCTTTTTCTTCTATGTTAGCACACAAACTAGCATGTTAAGATTGAATTCCTAAAATCAATGATATCTTATGGAAAACTAAGAGGGAGGTCATTTTCACCACACCTAACCTTTTTTGTCTCTTTATGTTATCTCTTCTCTGGCTCAAAGGTGGAGTCCCTAGGGTAGTATTACTAGAGTTTAACAATGGAATACATGGTGAAAATTAATAGTAACTTTAGAAAAACAAAGTGTTTTGGTTTTTGTAAAATATAATATTCATGAAGGAATTGGATACTTAAGTGTTTTATACAATGGACAAATGGGGTCAACCAAGGATTGCATGATGATTTCTTTATGAATATTAGAAATGGATAAGGTCGCAATGCACCAATGTAGATGCTCTGTAGTGGATGGGTTGATTTTAGAGATCACACAAAATGAAATTTCTAGAGGGAAAAAAATTCAAATGGACTCAAGGAGGAAAACTACATTGAAAGGCATAAACAAACACATGATTTCTAGACATGAAATATGCACCTAAACTACACTTTCAAATGATAACAATCACATAAAAGATAGAAATCCTAATCCTTAATTACCTCAATTCCATTAACAATATGAAGATCCATTAATCAACCAAACACATGAGTAACATGAAAACCCTTCAATAGGCACTATCATCAACCATCCTACATTCTCATTGAGTATCCCTTGTCCATCAAACTCAATACCTCATGCCCGTGTCCTTTGATTTTCCCTATGAATTCCCTACACCACTTATACATGAAATGTAATAAAATATAACCTAATATTTGTATTTCCATATAACATAATTAAGTCCCCTTGGCCCTTTAATACATGACAATATATTTTCTGATTTTTGTATCATATTTTATTCCCCAATATGGATGGACGTGATATGATATTGCCTATCAACTGACCCCCTCGTGGAAACTTAAAACCCTAGACTAAGAATTCATTTTATAAATTAATTAAAGACTTTATAAAGTATAAATAAAATCCTACTTCTAAGTAATACCATTTGAAAATGGACAAGATCTACTTAACTTTGATATATCTTAAAAAAAAAAAACATTACAAGTGAAAGTATCTAACTTCAAAATTGACTCTTTTATACAATTGGAAGTATTCAAGCATAACTAATCAATTAGTAACACACTATAGGAAATCTCATACAAATGTATTTAATTTAACAAAAACCCATTAAATTATTAAATAATAGGTAATTAGAGATAAGGAACAAAAACTAGGGTAGAGTCTATTCTATCTTACGACACAATAATAAAGCAATGGTTTGACTATGGGACAAAGCAAGTTCTCTTTTAACAATATGGAAGGTATATTTAATAGAAAATTCAAATAGCAATATTCAAGTCTCAATTGAAACTTCATGTAAAATGTCTAGATTTTCAACCAAAACACAATATGTTAATATTATTTTATTAAGAATTTAAACCTAGATAGAAAAGTGCAAAAGTTGTAATCAATCAATACAAAAAAGAATAAACATTACAAGTGAAAGTATCTAACGACTTCAAAAGTGACTATTTTATACAATTGGAAGTATTCAAGCATAAATAACCAATTAGTAACCTAGTGTAGGAAATCGCTTACAAATGTATATAATTTAACAAAACCTATTAAATTATTAAATAATAAGTAATTAGAGATAAGGAACAAAAACTAGGGTAGAGTCTTTAACAATATGGAAGGTATATGTGAAGAACCTGCAATAATTAATTAATGCAAATACACGAGATATCAGAAATAATAGAACTCAGAATCACTTTTATATTGATCACGGGCCACTTCGAGGGGGCAACCTCCTTTGAGCAAGCTCAATACAATTAACTTCACAGTGCCTTCATAGGCCTCAACACACACTTATATACTAATTCTAAACGCCAATACCATAGGTCAATATTATGTGTCAATACAAACCATGGGCTAAGTCTAGGCTCCAATACTATGAGTCAAAACCATGGGCCAATACAAACTATGGATTAACAAAACTATGGGCGACTTACAAAGCATATGCGCCAACAACAATAACACAAACTATGGATCAACAATACTACAGAATGACTTACAAAGCATGTGCATCCAACAACAATATACTAACAAAGTAAAGACATGGGTTCCTAACATCCCCTCTCCCTTAGAAAAAGCTTTGTCCTCAAAGATTTAGATGTGGAAATTGATGCAGAATCTGAAGGAGTGGGTCCCCTGTAGCATCCTCGGGTTGCATTCCGAGCCACTGGCGCCTTTGGAGTTTCAGGGAGGATTGTGTGGAAGGCTGTAGATGAAGAAGAACCATATGAGCGATGTGAAAAGTGCTCTCAGAACGGTGTTGATCGGCTTGTTGTTTCAGTCAAATTCTTGCCATGTGAAGATTGTCCTGCAGAATGAGAAGAAGCTGATCATGGTTTCAAGGAATGGAGTTAACTGCCTGAATTGGGGAGCTGCTGAAGGTGTATGGAAGAAGAATTGGTGGTGCCTATCCAGAGACTGCTTCATATGGTGTCCTTTGATATGTGGTACTATACCACTGGAGCACTTCTAGGAAATCCATAGAAATAGTTGTCCAAATCTGTGGAGGGATGGGAAAGGGTTCAAGCAGTCCCGAAAGGAGGGTCTTTTCACCCTTGTTGTCCTGGAAAGTATCACAGTTAACTACCATCCATTGAATTGTCATTTTGAGTCCCTGACAAAATAAGTTACATTGTTCCTAGTCATATGTTTTGAGGAACCTAGAGTGCCCTACTGATGAAGAAGCATGGAGTTCATATAAGAGATATCCCCATTGAACAGACTGCAACCAATTTGGAACAAGCAGAGAAATAACTGTAAGATAAACTAGGTCATTAAATGTGCAAGGAGGAGCATCTTCCACCATATTGTCCTTACCCTTCTGGGAAGTGGTCGCATAGTCATAACCCATGAGTTGGATAACCCATTTCAGGTGTGATGGGGAGGAGACCCATTGTTCCAGGAAAGTTTCCAGACTCTGGAGATCAGTCTTGATGTAGAAATAATTCCCCAATAGGGATGGCTGCCACTTCTGTACTGTATGCAAAATAGCCATCATGTCCTGCTGAGAGGTAGATGTGGCTAAATTCTTACCGGAAAGGTCTCTTGAAGGAAGCAAGCTCATTGGTTCAGCAAAGACACCTGCATATCTATCCAAGGAAGTAGTGGAGATTGTTGATGGGTGCATCTGAACGGAATGGAGCTGAGCGATGACACCATGTGAATTATTCTTAAGTATTTTTTCCAAGCAATGTGAACTGATGATGCAGAGAGACCCTGGTTGTAAGCCCATAAATTTGTGTTGTGCCCCATTGACTGAAAACTGCATCCAAAGTTCATCAAAATCCCATAAGATGGGGCCAAGTGTGTGTAACCATTGAACGCCCAAAACCACATCACATCCGCCTAAGGACAAGGAAAACATGTGAGAGAGCAGGTTATAATCTTCCATAGAGATACACACATTGTGACACTTCCCCTTGCAAGGTAAGGTGCCCCCATTGGAAACCATGACTTCAAAGTTGGAGAAAGGATGGACAAAACAATCAGTCTGTTTGGCAATCCAAGGATCAATGAAGTTATGAGTGCTACCAAAATCAATGAGTATGGTAAGAGGGAGCTTCTTGAAGTATCCCCTAACTCGCATTGTTTGTGGGGTGGTGACGCCGGTTACAGCATGGAGAGAGATCTCGGGTGGGTCGTCCTGAGATGGGGTGTCAACAGGCGGGTGTTGAGTATTGACCTGATCATCTATTGTATCTGGATCTTCTTCATCAAGTTCTGAGGCAGGCGGAGAATCCACATCCAAGAGATACAGCTTTTGTTGAACACATCTATGTCCCCGAGTGAATTTCTCATCAAAATTATAACAAATTCATTTTTCTCGGCGTGTCTGCATATCTGTTTCAGACAGTTGCTTGATAGGAGTTGGTTGAGGAGCACGCGTGATGGGAGGTCATTGGGAACCCATATTTATGAAGGGAACAAAGGTGGGTTTGGAGCATTGTTGAGCTGCGATCTTGTCCTCGACCAGCTTAGCCAACCCTAGGACTTCCATCATTCTGTTGGGACAAAACATTTTGACCTCTGAGTGGATTTCATCCTTGAGACCACTGATAAAACAACTCCTGTAGAATTCATCAGACAATTCTTCTATGTGATTGGCTAGATTCTCAAATTCTGTCTAATACTCTCTCACTGTGCCAGTTTGGTGAAGTTTAGTGAGTGCTCCTATGAAGTCGTCAAAAGCACTAGGACCAAATCGTGGCAAAAGGAGTTGGCAAAAATCTGTCTAGTTTGGCTCGGGATGAGCTTTGATGTACCAATGGTACCATTGAAGGGCTTACTGTTCCAAATGAAAGGATGCAAGTGGAACTTTTTGAACATCAAAAGTATTATGCAGACTGAAATATTGTTCTTCTCGGTATATCCATAAAGTCGGATCAGTACCATTGAAGCAAGGAAAATCAAGTTTCGGCCCACGAAAATTGCTGGAAGAAGAGAACCCGGTGGCTACAAAAGATTCTGGCTATCGGTTATTGTTCATGGCTGAATGCTGAAGATGGAGGCTGAGAAATTTTTCATCTAGATCTAGGATTTTGGTTTGGATGGCTGCAAGTGCTTCCTCCATGGTGTTTGCTCCTATGCGAGTGACAACCATAATTAGTAATTTTTTTTTTTTTTTTTGGGGGGGGGAATGGATAGAAAAACACAAACACAAGCTTATTTAGTAAGGGGAAATTTGGATTTGGGAAAAACTCGGAGGGGTAATTGGGGTTTGACTAGGTTTTCGACACTTTCTAAGTAGCAGGGAAGCAAAAAATGGGGATTTCAGAAGCGGGAACTCTATGGTAAAATTTGAAGGCAATCGGGTGAAAATTGAAGAAGTTATGGCAAACCCTAAAAGTAGACAAATGTGGGATTGCTGGTCTTGGGAAGTGGAATTTGGGATAGGGTCTTCAGGAATGAAATATGCAGAATGGGATTGCAGGGATGTCTGTGAAGTTTCAGGGAAAACAAAGTTGAAACAAGGGAGATATGGTTGAAAAACATTAAAAAAAAAAAATTCTTCTCAGAAATGGATCAGCAACAGCGGCGCAGAAGGGATCCGCAATAGATGGATCTGCAACGGCACGGAAGGGATCGAAAACGGTTGGATATGAAATGGTGACTAGATCTGGAATGACTTTCAGAATAGATCTGAAATGGCTGGATCTAGAGCGGAAGTGATCGGCAACAGTTCAACTAAAAATAGATATGGACACTAGGTATGTACGGCTTCCTAACAGTTCAAGTGTTTCACTCGGCCACCAATGTTGTTTGACGGCTTGCGTATTGGGGCAGTACCCCTCACTCCACGGCTCAGGTAAAACTGATAACCTCTTTGCCACAAACGACAGCTCTTGGTTTACCTCACAGGTGGGAACTAGTCAATCAGGTAGGGTTCGTTGCCCTTTTCGCTGGCAGGTCCTCTCAATGGGCAAGCTACTTTGGGGTTCCTGTGGTACTCCTCACAATGAGTTTTAGGGCTTATGCCCAAGTACTTCCCACAGTTAAGCGGATATGGATTATTCCCAAATCCGAAGCTGCAACAGATGCGAAAAAAAAATTTGGCAGAAATTCCACCCAACGAGCCTAAGAAAGTGCTCTGATACCAGATATGAAGAACCTGCAATAATTAATTAATGCAAATACACGGGATATCGGAAATAATAGAACTCAGAATCACTTTTATATTGATCATGGGCCACTTCGAGGGGGCACCTTCCTTTGAGCAAGCTCAATACAATTAACTTCACGGTGCCTTCATAGGCCTCAACACACACTTATATACTAAGTCTAGGCGCCAATACCATACGTCAATACTATGTGTCAATACAAACCATGGGCTAATACAAACCATGGGCTAAGTCTAGGTTCCAATGATATGAGTCAAAACCATGGGCCAATACAAACTATGGATCAACAAAACTATGGGTGACTTACAAAGCATATGTGCCAACAACAATAACACAAACTATGGATCAACAATACTACGGGACGACTTACAAAGCATATGCATCCAACAACAATATACTAACAAAGTAAAGACATGGGTTCCTAACAGTATACTTAATAGAAAATTCAAGATGGAAGATATATTTAATGGAAAATTCAAGTAGCAATATTTAAGCTTCAATGTAAACTTTATGTAAAATGTTTAGGTTTTCAACCAAAACACAACATATTATTATTTTAATAAAAATTTAAATTTATCTAGAAACAATTAATACAATTTGAACTAAAATAATGTTATTCATAAAATGACTCAAATTTCTTTATAAAATAAAAAATTGTAAATAAAAATAATAATTTCATTAATCTAAAATTATATTTTTAATAAAGATGAACATTACAATACTTTATAAATATACAATGATTAACTTTCTTTCTTATATATTTTTTTAAAATATTCAATATAGTAAAAAATAACGAACACTCTATTTATATTTAAATTAATTATCACAATTTAATATTAAATAAAATTAAATACATCTAACTTATTATATAAAATACATCTCACTTATTATATCAAATATTAATATAATATGAAATAAATTATAATTATATATATATTATTTAACAAATTATTATATCTAAGGTTCTTAAGGGTTTAAGAACTACCTACTGGTTCATCCTTTATCACCATAACATTAAAACATTCAACTAAATATCTAATTATAAATTTATATATGATATAAACAATTATTCAAATAAATTTATTAAAATTGAAACTTATTAATATATTTGGGATTATGCGTTTTTAAATCTAAAACAAAAATACTGTATATATTCTTATGAAAGTGAAACCTGTGTTTATATTTAATATGGTAAAGACTTTGCTTTACTATAGTAAATATAGTAAATAATATCTAAAATATTTTAGATATACGAAAAACAAATTTAATATATATTTAAGATATAAATATAAAGTAAAATTAATTAAAATTTAATATAATTAAAAGTACTATAAATATGAATATAATATTTAAAAAAATATTATTACCTTTTCATTTTATTTTATTCATATTTAAATTTATAAATATAACAAATTAAACATACATATATAAAAGATAATTTGATTAGCATGGAATAAAATTTAGATATGTATGTAAAATATATCATAATAATCCAATAATTTTTTATATAAAAATCATAATTATAAAATCGTATTATTTAAAAAGCTAACTCTTTTTAAAATATATATTAAAGAAGAATATTTAAATGATTTTTATGTGTGTAAATGCAAAATATTTAATCTTTTCAATATAAAATTGTTGGCACCATGAAATTGCTTAGTCCTTGTTCTTTTCCACCAAATTCCTGAGTCCTTGCTCTTATTTATCTCTTGAAGTAGTTGATTGATAAAATAGTTTGGCTAGAGCATATTTAATGGGTAAGTAGCAATGCTAATGATTGACTATGCTTTAAGATTTACATAAATAAATTTAATGTTTAATTTTATTAGTTAATTTTACGATCTGCTAGTCTAAAAACTAGAATGCACAATCAAATTATATTCCAAAATTTAAATGGTACTTTTGATTTAAACAAGTTTGTATACTTAACACTTTAATATTAAGGTTACATTTTTAATAATTTTCATATAATCTAATCTTTTACCTGGAAAATCATGATCTAATTTGATGTAAATCTTGAAAGTTTTAGAAGGTAGTCTCTAATTGTCCTACATTTATGTCGCTTTCCTACAAAGTAGGAATTCAAAGGTTATGGTAAATATGTTTTTTTAATTGCAAGAGTATAGGAAATGCACATTTCAACACTATAAACTAAGATGAAAAATATGATTAAAATGAGAAACTCAGTTAGAGTTTGGATAAGAAAAGTTATTCTGCACTATAATTGGTGAGTCATCTCTGTAGAAACAGTTATTTGCACTATACTTGGTGAGTCAACTCAGCTCTCCAGCTTAGTGAATCAAATTGAAACTTTTAGCCAAATTTGTTATGTTTATTGGAAATTGGCAATAACCTAGAATTTATAACTTGTTTTCTCATGAAACTTTATAATTTTTGTTGGTGGCAACATATGGACTCCATTTGAACTTTAAAGGCCTTAACCAAGCAGTTTAAGAGATATTTTGATAAGGAAAAGGGATACAACATTAAAGGAGCTACTGCAGAAAATATTAGAGGGTCTTAAATGATCTTTTATTTATTGTATTTTATTTTTATGATATTTTTCTAAAACGCCAGAAACAATCAGTAAATTAAATTCATTTTGAAATTAGATTACATATCCTTAAAAGATTGCAAAATTGCAAATATTTTATATATTTTTCATTAAGTGGAGTTATGAATGTATGAAGGTCGTACTGATAAGTACTTAGCTGGGTAGATCAGGTAATAAAATTGGCCAAAGCGACAATGAACTAATGCATCCAACTCTTTTTTATACACACTGGGTTCCTCCGGTAAAAGAGTAAATCTCTGTGATTTTCCGAGGCATAAGAGCGGAGTGGCTTAAGGCAATCAGATAACCTACAAACACTTTGAATAAGGGATCCCGCTAAGAATTACTTGGTCCACTTAGATTGGTGTAATTAAATTTGAAGCCTTTGTAAACCAATGCATGTTCACTTTTCATTCAGAGCGATATCCAGTACAAGGGATTGGTATCACCGTCACACCAAAAGATTCCATGAGCCATTCAGTCATTGATATGGGATAAATTATCTACTATTGCAAGGGCCCTACTGTTGGTATCTATTTCCAAATATCGAGTATAAAACTTAATTGGTAAACGAAGTGGCCCATTCCCGAACTTTTTGGCGAATGAATACAAACTCTTGCACCGAAGAATAAACACTAAAAGAACATACCAACGGCCAAACTACATTACCAAAGTTTGAGCAATAAAGTATTCTCTCTCTCTCTGGGAAGCAGCATATTTAATTTATATTATTCAACAACAATGGAAAAGTGAAAACCAATTGAACTCTTCACAGGTATGTATTAAATCAATTCAAAAACTTAAATATCAACAAACTATATACATGGATAAGAATAGTAATTTTTTTTAACTAAAACAACTTCTACACCAAGGGAAATGTGCATATCTCTACCTATATTATATTTCATCTATCCAACAGTTTCAGTACCTTACTCTCAATGAACAAGGTTGAGGCGGGGATCGAACCTGAATTTTTCATTAAGTGGAGTTGGCAAATATTTTACATATTTTTCATTAAGTGGATTTATTATCGCGTTTTGCCATGTTATCGTGTTGACATGTCATTTTTATCTTTTCCAAGTCTGTGTTTTGACACACGAATGGTAAGCCTGGCAGAGAGCATCTCCTATACATAAAGTTACATACAACAAATGAGTTATGTTTCCAAATGTACAGTATCTATAATTTTTTGGCAACCATTTGAAGAAACAAAAATGAAAAACATAGCAAAGAGCACGTGTTATGGCCAGTGAAGAAGAGGTCAAGATCCTTATGAGAAGTGATAAGTCTGGGAAAGAAGTTATCAAGACAAGACGAAGGAGGAGCAACAACTGTTGGGAATGGAAAACCAGATGAAAACGTGGACCCATGAGCAATTGTTTTCAACTGTGTCAGTTTACAAGCATGGAATGCATTTCATTTGATTTCTCCTCATGAAAATGTTCAGTTTCGTATAGATAATTGAATTTTTATTTTAAATAAATATAAGCTTTGTACTTAAATGGTGACTATCTTCTTTACACTTAAATGCTACTCAAAGGAATTACTCAGAGAATTAGTAGGATGTCTACTATTCACAAATTTAACAACAAGAGATGTTGCACAACTTGTCTTGCTAACATATGCATTTCCATCTAATGTACAATATTTGAGTTTCATCTCAATAATATTATGCTCAAAGCTTGTCTATCCTTTTGTGGGGCTTCAAAGAGGCTTTTGCTTGAAATCGGTAGTGAAAATGTCAGCCTTTTTTAGAAAATCCTAGGCCTGTGTGAATCTTATAAACTCAAACTTCAACACATAATTCTGGTATAAATTCTTCTATTTTTGCTGGTATGCATTCTTATATTTTTGTTGTTATGATTTTTGTGTCATTAGTTAAATTTTTGCATTGAATTTGGCACTATGTAGTAGAGTTTTTGATTTACTTAGATCATGTTGACAGTGCTGAGAGTGAGATCACCCCAATTTATTAATCAACACCAAAAAAATTAGGGATCATTATTCTACTATAACCTATCAAATGCCTATTTCATATTATTTCTTTAACCTATCAAATGCCTATTTCATATAATTTCTTTAAAGTATATTGTGATGACCAGAATTTTGGTAGGAGAACCATCTGTACATTGACAAGTGTGTTCATAGAAAGAGAAACAACCTTGCATATTAAATATGTAACCACGGTTGCAAGATGGATTCGAATCTGGGGATGGTGGGTAAGGGCCAGTCGTGGGTAGACCAGAGAGAGAAACCACCTAAATGATTAATAACAGTATAACGCAAGTTTAATTTTGATAATAAAAATTGCAGTTATCACATTGATTAATGTGTTCATAGATAAAAAAAATAGCTAATTTTTAGTTCTGTTAAAAAGGGATGTTCATAGCTCCCGACAGGGGATGTTCGGAAGGCCTTTTTTTATATTGGGAAAATTAGTTAGTTGAGATAGCAGTGATAGTTGGTAGATCGTTGTTTTAGTGACAGCCGGGGGATGCAAACCTCAAATAACTGGGCGATATTTAAGCCATTGTACTTGCTGCTCCTATTAAGTTTGGTTATAATGTATCGATTGTTTCCACACAGAATAACAATTAACAAATATATAGGGGAGCAAAAATATTGGGTTAACGTTCTTTGACTTGCTTATAAAATAAGCACTTCAAATAGGTCAGTAGAAGAAAGTAAACCTAGAAAAGACGGACACCAAGAAAGGGGAGAGGAAAAGATGCATCACACCATAGTGTAGCTCATGATTCAGGCAGGTAAGAATATCATCAATATAATGTATATTTTATTTGCAAATTGTTATTAGTAGGGAAATAACTCTCAAAACCCAAACATCTTTCAGCTTAAAAAATTGTAAAACTATAACAGTCACTGCACACAGATAGTAAATAGGTTAGGTTAAGTCAGTTTGTTTTTACATAACTCCTTCTTATGTAAATCCTCGCCTCAATGCCACTCTCGCTTCGAATGCCACTCCTGTACCTTGCTTCAACGTCCACACCAGAGCAAAAATTTCCAATGCAATAGAACTCTAAGAATGCTCCCAATGCTCCCATAACTCTCAACTAACTTCGTAATCCAAACCACAACAAAATGCCAGAACCAATAGAACTTAGTGAATGCTCTCGGAACTCTCAACTAACTTCCCAAGCCAGACCACAACAAAATGATGAAAACAAATACATTTCGCAAGTCCAAAAGAAAAATAGTTTGCAAGATGGACCACAAGAAAGTCATAACAGTTTGCAAACAGACTCTCCTTAATTGAAATTTTGAAATTCATTAACTCCCGTAGCTTGTCCCCTTTGAGGACCTTCGCCTACCTTCTCCTGCAACCAACTTTTTCTTTTCATAAGAAAAATTCGATACTTATATTAAAAGTATGAAGTACTTACATCTAGAAAATCCAATGAGACAGATAGAGTCAAGGACAAGACCATACACGTCTCCCATACCAAATCCCATGAAAATAAAAGGCACCCGGGATATACCAATCCCCCAATAGAGTGAAAGCAAAGTCCTCTTAAAGGGAGACACCACTGAATACAATCCATCCGACCAAAACAGTACATAAATAATATACATGAAGACAAAAAAAGGATTAAACCGCAAAAATGTTCTATCATCCTCTAGAAGGAGTCTGGGAACCCATAGAAATCTCATAGAAAACCAATAGAAATCTCATAGAAAATCTTACCAGCCTTCGCACCCAGACCACGACGAGAGAGATCGTCAGCGATAGAGTTGTGCTCCTGCAGCCAACTTACACACTCCAACAACTCTTTGTAATTGACATTAATTGAAAACATTAAATAGCCAGTGCCGCCAGTCAGTTCCAGTATCGCAGGATCTATACCATAAGATACTCAAATTGCAATATAGCTATCAGATGGCCTGTGGATGTGATAGTTTTAGTTTTTCTATAGCTAATAAAATTTATATATCTTAATTATTTCCCCTTCCACCGGTCAAATATTAAATAATTCATTTTGAAAATCAATATTTACTAATATCATATGCCAAACATTAGCGGAGAATAGAAAATTTAGACTACTAATAACAATAGGCAGGAGCCTCCACTTCAAACTTCTATATGCATGCATTATTTTAGTTTTTGAGGTTCCTAATTTCAGTACGTTATGGCATGGGAGAAGCCACATCAAACATCAAACATTTCTGTACACTAGTTCTTTTAGTTTTTGAGGAAGGTGGTGATGAATTAAAAACATTCCTTTCTGTACATTAGGGTACACATGTTTATTATTATGGTATTGAATACTAAGTGGTTTTAAATAATTAACTATGCAATGAAAAATGTAAAAGAGGTTTCTATAGTTAAATTGTGCATCAAACTTTTCCTAATTCTTTTTTAATTCATAATTTATGATTATTTTAAAATTTTCAAAATAATAAAATTAATAAAATATAAAAGTCTTTTCATATTAATTTTATTTTTTTTAAATTAATTCTTAATTTTTTATTTTCATATTAATTTTATTTTTTTAATTAAATTCTTAATTTTTTAAATATAATATTTATGACTATTTGTAAATATTCAAAATAATAAAATTAAGAAAGCAAAAATATATTTTTAAAATGTTAAAAAATACAATTATAAAATTTATTATTACAAATAATTAATAAACAATTTGAAATAAAATTTATTAAAAATTTTACTACAAAATTATATATTACAAATAATTAATAAAATTTTATATATTACAAATAATTAATAAAAAAAATTGAAATTAAATTAACAATAAAATTAATTAAAATATGAACAAATATGAAAAAAATACAACAAAACAATTTACTATAAAATTATATATTACAAATAATTAATCATAATATTTTGAAATTTATTTAAATGATTAAAATTAAATTATTCACATTTATAGTTAAAAATAAAATAAAATCATTTAAAATTTTTCAAAATTAAATTAAATGATTTACATTTATAATTAAAAATAAAATAAAATTATAAATGAAAAAATCATATTTATTTAACTATCATCTTCAAATAAAAAATTATTGTTAAACTTTTATTAGGTGAGACTTATCGAGGACTCATATCATCAGGTGATTTATGATTATATTATATTTATAATAATAATTATGATGTTAATTAAATCATTTTTTATTAAAGAATGCACACCATTCATTGATCTTAGAATAGAGCTCGTGTGAAATAATAAATTACCTTATCTTTCCAAGGGTGGATGGTTTTTCATTGGTAACTTATGTCTCTATGCTCTCATTCACCCCGTGTTCAAAACTTATATGGAAAATCCTTATCACTTTCATAATTCTTCGATGTCTGGAGATTTTGGATCTTTGAAAATATTTTGAAAATGAACTTTGTTATCTTTTACAATTTCTTCAAATTATTTTTCCTTTGACCCATCAGAAAGACCAATTGGCCAAATTGTATTTACACATTTCTTAAAATTGTCATAATTGTGAAAGAACTTAGTGTTAATATGCCCCTCTTCCAAACATATGGATCTACTTTTGAGCCTCCACTCTACCTCGTTTTCGTCTAAAAGTTCCTTTTTTAATCCTATACTGTCTTTAAATCTAGCAACTCTTTATCATTGGAAGACCCTCTGACATTATTTTAAAAAACAATGGTTATGTTTCTTTTACCTTTTCTAGGTCTACTTGATTTTATTCATTTTTCATCTTTGCGCTCCATACAACTAAATTCTTAATTTATTTGAGATTGGAGGAAAATTCAAGCATAACTGAATCTCATCAACAAAGATCATAAAATTTCCATTTTTGTAATAAGAAGTCTAAAATATTCCTTATCCAACCGATCATTATTAGATTTAAAAGGAAATGGAGTTTTTCTATCCTCATTTTATAGTCATATAAGAATAAGTAGATGATCATATAAGCCATTGTTTCCTACCCAATAGTTGTATCTTTCAACCTCCTCCGCCAATTTTTCTACCATTAAGAATATATCCATCATCTTAGAGATGCTTTTTCTTCCATGTGAGCACACAAACTAGCATGTTAAGATTGAATTCCTAAAATCAATGATATCTTATGGAAAACTAAGAGGGAGGTCATTGTCACCACACCTAACCTTTTTTGTCTCTTTATGTTATCTCTTCTCTAGCTCAAAGGTGGAGTCCCTAGGGTAGGATTACTAGAGTTTAATAATGGAATACATGGTGAAAATTAATAGTAACTTTAGAAAAACGAAGTGTTTTGGTTTTTGTAAAATATAAGATTCATGAAGGAATTGGATACTTAGGTGTTTTATACAATGGACAAATGGGGTCAACCAAGGATTGCATGAGGATTTCTTTATGAGTATTAGAAATTGATAAGGTCGCAATGCACAAACCTAGATGTTCTATAGTGGATGGGTTGATTTTAGAGATCACACAAAAGGAAATTTCTGAAGGGAAAAAAATTCAAATGGACTCAAGGAGGAAAACTACATTGAAAGGCATAAAAAAATACATGATTTATAGACACGAAATATGGACCCAAAACTACACTTCCAAATGATAACAATCACATAAAAGATAGAAATCCTAATCCTTAATTACCTCAATTCCATTAACAATATGAAGATCCATTAACCAACCAAGCACATGAGTAACATGAAAACCCTTCAATAGGCACTAGCATCAACCATCTTACATTCTGATTGAGTATCCCTTGTCCATCAAACTCAATACCTCATGCCCTTGTCCTTTGATTTTCCCTATGCTTCCCCTACACCGCTTCTACATGAAATGTAATAAAATATACCCTAATATTTGTTCGGATATCCACATCATCTTTTTCAGGATCTTGCATGCAAATTAGGGTTTGCATGCAAAATCTAGGGTTGGCATGCACAGGCATGCACTGGCATGCATCCCAGTCACCAGTTTGATGCCTCCAGCACCTTATCCACTTCATTCTAGCACCCGGGAGCCACTTACCACAGAGTTTTATCCCTCCTAAGCTGAAAGGCGCCCACTTCTCACCTACTGCCAGAGAAGGGTGCACTTGTTCACCTACCACTGCAGTTCCACTTCAGTTACATTCAGTTAGCTCCAATTCTCCCTGATTTGAGGCTAGTTTCACTCCCGACTGACTGTATCACTTCCGTTTGACCTCCAGTTTGATTAGGTGACTTGTTCTGACTTCACTTAGCCTCCCATGCGCCCCCACTGAGCCTCCAGATCCTAAATCAGTGCTACACACTTCAGTTACACTTATTACACTCAGTTAGACTCAGATTGACACCTGGATGACTGGTTGTTGTGATTGATGAGCACCACCGATGATTGATGAGGACTCCTAGATAGAGTCAAGCTACTCCATTCAGTGATTCGAATGACCTCCTTAGGAAATTCGAATTGCTCAGTAATTGTGACAGTTTGTATTGTAATTCATTCACCCTTTCTGGGATAGATAGCACTGCTGCATGTTTTGCACAGTTTTGCACCATATTTTCTATGTTCATCTGTTGTGATTGATTTACTTGTTCATTAGATCTGCTGTGACTAATTTTACATGGTATCAGAGCCATTGCAGGGACAATATCTCTTTTCTACAGGTGTTTATACAAGAAGATTTGACTGAATTGCTAAAAATTGCAAAAAGTTTGGCATGAAATATCTCAAGGGCATTCGCTCCTGTGCATGCAAAGCTTGAAAAATATTCCAATACCACTCCAGAAGCTTGAGTTACCACATAATTCCTGGATCTGATACATTGGACCTATTCAACATTGCTTGAAATCCAATCCCAGGTGTGATGCAACTCTCAAAGGGTGGATTGTTCGACCTTATTGTGGTTGTTTTTATGTGATTTGCAGGTTTATTGTCTCCTTCAATTGCACTCGCTATCTTTTGCATGCAAGCTTCCCTACAGCAATTGCATTCGCTATAGTCTGCATGCAAGCTTCCTCTTCATCAGTTGACTCAATCCTTGCAATGGAATACTCTTCTTCAAAGCCTATCCTCACCCCATTCAATTATTTTGATTGGAAAGATGATATGGAGATCATATTACGTTCAAAAGGTTACTACCGAGTCACTATTGGTCTTGAATTGGAGCCAAACAATGTGTCAGATCGAACCAAACACTACAACAAGCTTGATGAAGCTTATGGTCTTCTTTGTCTCTCCATCTCCAAAGATCTTCACTTCCATCTCAGCGGATTGAAGACTCCAAAAGCCATATGGGAGCAACTTGAAACACTATTCGGCAAGCAGGATGAGCTTAGGGCTTTTCAATTAGAGAATGAATTGATTGGCCTTAATCCTGAGAATTTCGAGACCATCAATGAATTCTTCACAAAATTCAAGAACTTGAACTTGCAATTGAAGAACAGTGGTGTTATCAAAGAGGATAAACAGTTGATCCTCTCCATTCTAAGCAAGCTTGGGAAAGATTATTCGATATTTGTCTCTACTTTCAATTCCGGTCGGCTAACTACCCCGAATTGGAAGATGCCTACCTTGAATGCCTTCATTGAGTCCATTACAAAAGAGCATGACAAGTTGATTCAAATGGGGTCCATAAGCTCCAAAGATTCAGCCCTATTTGTTCAAGGACCCAACATCTCGAATGGTAAAGGAAAGCTAAAGAAGGAGAAGCCCAAATTCGAGCCTCACAAGCAAAAAGACAAAGGCAAGCAAACGGATGCACCATCCAGTTCGAAATCCAAGCAAAGAAGGTAACCAAAAATCTAAATGTACTTATTGTAACCGTGGCTTTCATCCCGAAAGTTCATGTATGAAGAAGACTATAGATCAAATGGCCCTCCTCTTGGAAAAGAACAACATAACCCTTCCTGACGGTGCAAGGAAGAAGGATCGGAATGACGATCATGAAAGAGGACAAGCACTCATGGCAACGGTTTCGAAGCCCACTACTCTCTTGATAGATTCGGGTGCATCAAATCATATGGCTGCAAATATTGATTCTTTTTCCTCATTCGATCCAAACAGCTCCATCCCCATCCATTTGGGAGATGACTCAAAAATTTCTTCAAAGGGCAAAGGTACGATTCATGTAGAACATGGAAGCTTTCAGAATGTTCTCTATGTGCCTTCCTTAGCTTCGAATCTCCATTCTGTGTATCAAATGACACATACTGGTGAACCAAAGCAAGTCACATTCAGCCCTAATACATTTGAAATTTCTGATATCAAAAGTGGAAGACTAGTTGCGGTTGGAAAGGCAAACCACACTGCAAAATGTTATGAGTTTTCGCACTTTATTCCGCTTGCAAAGACCACTTCTCTTCGCACACATGGTAATGAGGTTAGTAGGCTTTGGCATGAAATATTTGGACATCTAAATTATAAGTATTTGCTGCTGCTATCAAATAAATCCATGGTAGATGGGCTTCCACAACTCCGTTCCTCGAAGGGAATATGCACCGGTTGCATTATTGGGAAGCACCCCGAGCACAGATTCGACCGCGGCAAGGCTAGCAGAGCCTCTACTATTTTGGGATTGATTCATTAAATGGTTCAAGGTATGTTTTGACATTTATTGACGATTTTTCCCGCTTTACATGGGTAATCTTTCTCAAAAACAAGTCAGAAGTGCTTGGAAAATTCAAGGATTTTAAGGCTTCTGTTGAGACCACCACTGAGAGCAAGATCAAAGCTCTTAGATCTGATAATGGTGGGGAATATATCAAGTCCAAGTTGCTGCAACTTTGTGCCCAAAGCGGAATCAAGATCCAACATACAGTTCCCTACACACCCCAGTAGAACGGTGTAGCGGAAAGGAAAAACCGGTCACTAAAAGAGATGGCTACATGCATGATTGAATCAAAAGGTTTGGCTGCAAATATTTGGGCTGAAGCAATCAATGTTGCTGCATATATACAGAACCATGTTCCACATTCATCCGTGAAAGGTATGACTCCTTTCGAAGCATTCTTTGGTCACAAACCGGATGTGTCAAATTTGAGAGTTTTTGGCTCTACTGAATGGGCTAGAATTCCTTCTGAGAAGAGACGAGCTTTGGATCCACAAAGTATCGAGTGCATATTGATAGGATATGGGGAAGAATCAAAAGCATATAAACTCATGGATATCAGATCTAAAAAGATATTCATAGAGCGCAGTGTGCAGTTTGAAGAACCGCTTCAAGAATTGCAACTAGTCGAGGAAAAGACTGCCGATCCACCGCCTTCACCAAGAAGAAGATCCGAGCAGCGATAATGAAGGTATGAGTTCTGATATTTCTGATATTGTAGCAGCATATGATGATCATGACATATCAGGTTCGGAATCCGATCATTATGATCCTCCTCAGTTACCAAAGTGGGCCCAAAACACTCTAAATCTGCCGGTTCTAGTCTTGGAAATCCTGTTGATCCGAGACGAACAAGAGGAGACTTTCAAAGAGCAGGTATGGCTCTTTCTATTGCTGATCCATTTCTTCCTGATATTTGTTATTTGATGGCTGGTTCATATCCTACATCATTCTATTCAGCCCATCGAGATCCGAGATGGAAAAGTGCCATGGACGAAGAGTACAGTTCTCTTCAAAAGAACAATACATGGGAGCTAGTTTCTCTTCCACCTGGAAGAAAATTAGTGAAATGTAAATGGGTCTACCATACTAAAGTTGCTGCTGATGGCACTATCAGCAAATATAAAGCAAGGTTGGTGGCAAAAGGTTTTTCCCAAGTCCAAGGAGTGGACTACACAGAGACCTTTGCACCGGTTGCAAAGATGGATTCCATCCGCCTTGTTTTAGCTATTGCCGCATCCAAGCACTGGGAAGTGCACCATATGGATGTGAAGAGTGCATTTTTACATGGAGACCTTGCTAAAGAGGTCTATATGCAGCAGCCAGAGGGTTATACATCAGATCCATCATTGGTTTGTAGATTGAAGAAGTCTTTGTACGGGTTAAAACGGGCCCCAAGAGCTTGGTACGCAAAGATGGACTCCTTCCTTCTTTCTCAGAATTTCCAAAGATGCAAATCTGATCTCAATGTGTATCTTCAGTGAGTTAAAGGTAATTTGTTGGTTATTGTACTTTATGTTGATGATCTGCTTATTACTGGTAGCACACTTACTTCAATAAACAAGCTAAAATCTGCCTTAAATCTAGCTTTTGACATGAGCGATTTGGGCTTGCTGAGTCATTTTTTGGGCTTGGAGATAGCTCAAAATTTTGATGGGATCACTATATCTCAGAAAAAATATGCTTCCGACCTGTTATTGAAGTTTAATATGGCTGAATGTAAGGCAGCCCCGTTCCCATTCCTCTCAGGAATCAGTCTTGAGGAGGGAGATTCCACACCGCTTGCAGATTGCAGTATGTATCGACAGTTGATTGGTTCACTACTTTATCTGACACATTCACGGCCTGATATCTCATATGCCGTGAGTGCCGTGTCAAGATATATGCAGCAGCCACATGAGCTTCATTGGCGAGCAGCCAAGCAGATCTTGCAGTATGTGCAAGGTACGAGACAGTTTGGCATACACTATGCTGCAGATTCTGAGCTAGATTTCATTGGTTTTACTGATTCAGATTGGGCAGGTGATAGCATTGATCGGAAGTCCACTTCCGGTTATGTTTTCATGATTGGTCATGGTGCTATTTGCTGGTCCAGCAAAAAGCAAGCAGCCATTGCACTTTCTTCAGCAGAGGCAGAGTATCGAGGGGCAGTCAATGCTTGCATTCAGGCAGTTTGGTTGCAGGGTATTCTTTCCGAGTTTGGTTTTGGTGGCACTACTTCGACTGTCCTCTTTTGTGACAATCAAAGTGCTATCAAGATCTCCACAGATCCAGTTCAGCGGCAGAGGACCAAACACATTGAGATTCATATGCATTACATTCGACAGTTGGTGCATGACTGCACCATCATTCTGCAATATTGCCCTACTGATGAGCAAATTGCAGACATCTTCACCAAGAGCTTCACTGAGAAGAAGTTCTCTTACCTCCGTTAACTATTGGGGGTGAGTTCCATCATGGTGGAGACAGATTGATTCATTATTATGCTTTAGCTTGAGGGGGGGCTTTCTTCCCACTGGGTTTTCCCTCTTTCCTCACTTAGTTTATTTTCAGCATTTTTTGGATTATTGTATTGGGGTGACCTTTGGTCTTAGTTACCAGGGCCCCACATTATTTTGTTGGCACATCATAGTCTAGCTTGAGGGGGGGTGTTCGGATATCCACATCATCTTTTTCAGGATCTTGCATGCAAATTAGGGTTTGCATGCAGAATCTAGGGTTGGAATGCACAGGCATGCACTGGCATGCATCCCAGTCACCAGTTTGATGCCTCCGGCACCTTATCCACTTCATTCTAGCACCCGGGAGCCACTTACCACAGAGTTTTAGCCCTCCTAAGCTGAAAGGCGCCCACTTCTCACCTACTGCCAGAGAAGGGCGCACTTGTTCACCTACCACTGCAGTTCCACTTCAGTTACATTCAGTTAGCTCCGATTCTCCCTGATTTGAGGCTAGTTTCACTCCCGACTGACTGTATCACTTCCGTTTGACCTCCAGTTTGATTAGGTGACTTGTTCTGACTTCAGTTAGCCTCCCATGCGCCCCCACTGAGCCTCCAGATCCTAAATCAGTGCTACACACTTCAGTTACACTTATTACACTCAGTTAGACTCAGATTGACACCTGGATGACTGGTTGTTGTGATTGATGAGCACCACCGATGATTGATGAGGACTCCTAGATAGAGTCAAGCTACTCCATTCAGTGATTCGAATGACCTCCTTAGGCAATTCGAATTGCTCAGTCATTGTGACAGTTTGTATTGTAATTCATTCACCCTTTCTGGGATAGATAGCACTGCTGCATGTTTTGCACAGTTTTGCACCATATTTTCTATGTTCATCTGTTGTGATTGATTTACTTGTTCATTAGATCTGCTGTGACTAATTTTACAATATTTGTATTTCCATATAACATAATTAAGTTCCCTTGGCCCCTTAATAGATGGAAATATATTTTCTCATTTTTGTATCATATTTTATTCCCCAATATGAATGGACGTGATATGATATTGCCTATCAACTGACCCCCCCGGTGTGAATAACAATAACATATTGGCGATATTGATGATTGATTTCATTTAGATTTTTGTTGATCTTGGAGTGATCCAAACCATATACATCTTAGTATAAATAATAATAAATTGATAAAGTCATGTAGACTTTCATATTCCTAGAGGTCTATAACGAAAGCGGGGTCGCTTCATTACTCTTATGATGTTTTAATAAAGTTACAACCCTTCAACAAAAGCATCAAGATCTACTACAATTTCCCATTTCTTGATGAGATTTACAATGAACATGACTTTAATGGTTAAGAAAAGTATTATATGCTCAAGGTATTAATATAAGATGTAGTCCTTATGTATTATATAAATACAAAGAATATATCCTCTCTTATATGGGTTTCCACAATAATGTTTGATCTTATAATTGCGTTTGAAGTTTTATAATGTCTCTTTTAACACTTCGAACTTCCTTTGAAGAAATAGTGGGACCATATCTATGAATTATTATTATTATTAAAATGTTATTATGAATGTACATATATCCCAACAAAACGCTGCACTTAAAATTAAAAAGTATGTTTATTATTACATTCTATTGAAATGAAAACTTATTTATCTGTGATTTGTTAACTTAGTTTATTGAGTTTACTCTTATCAACAAAAGTGCTTTTTTTTGTAACTTTCCATCATGAAAGGTGTTAGCACAAGGATAGATTTTGAGTTTCAATGGCTTAAGATTCCTTATATAGGGATAACACACCAATGATAACATATCGTCTAAGAGCTTTTCCTACGTACAAAAGGGATAAAATATTCTAGAACCAAAGAGCTATACCTTGGCTAAAGGATAAAACAAAGTTAAGCACCCAGGCGCTTAATAAATTTCAGAAAAATCAGCATTAGTGCTTAAGCGCTAGAAGTTAAGAAAGGTAGATGATCGTGGATGGAGAACCTAGGGCTTAATGACGTTTAGCATCTATGCATTGAGCCGCCAAGTTAGGTGACCAAAGGCCCAGAACCAGAGGTGCAAGGAAGAAGGTACTAGAGTGACGTCAAGCAAATATTTGGCAGAGGCTTCTAGATCACTGTCAAACAACTTACAATGCTCCCACGAGTTGTAAGAAGGTTAATGAGTGGCATGCCAAACATCATGACGAAACCACGGTTACACACAATAGTATTTCATTGGTAGCACCTCAGGCCGACAAGATACTGAAACCACTTTTTCCTCAAGGCTTTATTGTTGTCCTGGGACAACCAGTTCCCACATAGGCACCCACTTGGTAGACAGTTGGATGCCACATTGGCCCTCCAAGCCAGATACAGTTATACACCTGACCCACCTCGAACGTGGTCACATGTCAACACCATAGGGACACGCAACCACCACATGTACCAACCCAAGGGTAACACGTGGCCACCAAGGTCTAGATGACGTCATGATGACATCATCCCAAATTTTCCCAATAGGGAGCCTCCATGTGGCAAATTCAAATCTCAATTGTTTGATGTGGGGAAGATGGTAGAAAGGAACATTATACACTTAACGAAAGCGAAACCAACTAAATCTACCAGCAAAGAAAAAGCAAGCTTGTGCACTTTTCAAATTCCTAGAAATTCCTAGACCAAGGGCCCAAACCGTGATTCTCCTCCTAGAATTTTTTCCACGGTACAAAGAGCAATTGCAACTGAGCCTTGACACAAGGGTGGGACACTGTTTTGTATATGAATATCATACTATAATAATAGTTTATGGTTTTGAGGAAGATTCTTATCTATTTCCAACCTTCCTCACTCCAAGGATTTTTTCATTGGAATATATAAGGTAGAGGTTCATCTTATATTAGTTGCACTTCATCAAATTCAAGCACCCAATTACATTGAAGTTTCCCAAATAAGTGGTTCCTTTCCTATTCAAGACCAAGAATTCCCTTAGCCAAGTAGAAGACATGTTGAAGCATCTAAATCCACTTAAGGGAAAGAAACAAGCAAATGACCCTCACTAGGCCATATTAAAGAAGAGGTAGGAAAATAAAAATTCTACATACAATCACCATCCTAATGCAAAGAAGGAGAGGATAGCTAACCTAGATACCTAGGAGAAGGTTAGCAATATAGCATGGACTCACATTAGGTAGTACACTCAGGGACAAGCTAGGAAATCAGCAAGCCAAAAAACAGTAATCCCTACCCCCCAAAAGCAAGATCAATGAGAAAAAAGAACTACATCAGAGGCTCATTCGAATATGGAAATAGATGAGTTAGAAGAAGAGCATACAAGAAAAAAAGACAGGATTGAAGAAGATGAGTACAACCAACAAACCTGGTAGGGGTCATAGAGGTAGAATATACAACAAGTGGGTTAGAATAAACCTCCAATCAACTTGGAGAATCTCCAAAGATGCCTTCAGTCACTATGGAACATATTCCACTTGCAATATTAGCCACCTTGCAAGATCACATCCTAACTCATCACCAGCAGGGACTACACAATCCTAGACCACCTTATTCTCTAAATGTTTGGACATAAAATGCTATAATATTGACATTGTGAGGACACTTATCTTAAGGAATGGTGGGATAACACTCATACTAAGTAGTTATCAGTGGTAGACCATAAGGAGGGAACATTTAAAATGGCCTTTTTGGATCCAAAGGTACCATTAGTAAATACATATGATGACTATAAGGCTACATAGATAAAAGTAAAATTTGATGAAATAACCCATGTAGACAAAGTGGATTTTTATAGATAGTCTAGTAAGCTATTTTGCAAGGATGTACTTAAATACTATACAGATGTAAAAAATATGCATGCATTAATGTAGATGATTGAAAAGGATTTAGAGATGGAGAAGGTGGCCACCAGGGCTAATCAACTGACTATCAAAGAATTAGAACATAAAATAGTTACACTAGGGGCTAATCCAAGTGATCCTCCTCTTGTGCAATCATTGATTCAAGAAAAGGACAATGAGATACAAGTGTTGAAAAAGAAATTGAATCTACTAATGAGCATGGTAAATGACCATTTCCTTGTGTTATCCTTGGTGGTTATCCACCTGCATTCCATGTCTTTTCCAACCATTTCCATATATTTCCTTCATATCCTTGACTCTTGGAAACATTATAATTGCATTCTCACTTTTATGTTAAAATAAGTATATTATACTCTAAATTGAGATAAATACCAAGCTTTTAATGCAATTATAGAGTACCTTGTTTACAAGTATAACTTGGAATGGATTCTTGTCGCTAAAATATTTCAGCAGTGTTGCTGACGAACATTTATGCAGCAGTTGACAACCAGCTTTCCTACAACACTTGTTGACTGACTTTTCTTCAGCAGTTAGGAAGAAGAAGCAAATATTTCTCTTATACCAGTGGTCAAGTTCTTTGAAGCATGACCAATAGCATGACGCCATGTAGTAATAAATGGGCTACAACAATTATCATTACACTGATGGGTCATGCCCTAATCTCTATTGATTATGCATCGTTTCCAAATTCCTTCTTTCAAGGAAATGGCTCTCAATATTAAAAACTAATCAGATACTCTTTATTTTTGGTTTCCACATAGGGAGGTAGCCACCCATTTATTAAGGGAATTTTTGTATAAAAAGAAGATCAAGAAACTAAGGAAGCTCTCCTTGGCTTGATTATTATTTTTGAGAATCAAAATCCATTTCGTTGATTGTTATTCAGTAACTATGGGTTGAGTTAGATCACCAGTGTTGCAAAGTTAGGGCTCACTATACAACTTGGGGGGGATCTCAATGTTATCTGATTAGTATTTTTTTTAGATTTATTGTGAATGAATGTGTTATAATAACTCTTCATATTTCCTGTAGCTCTTATTTGTCAACATCGCTATGTATATTTTGGCATGTAGCTCTAATATCTATAGATTAGACTAATTGTTATGTATCTTCTATAGCTTTCACATGATTCTTTTGATTATAATTCAATCATTTATTTTACAACTCTAAATAATGTGTGAATCATCGATTTCATTATATACCTCAAGTTGTAACAATGCAAATTTTTGATTGAATGAGATGATATTATGAATAGTTTAGTAATTAGGATTTTGGTTTAACTTATTTTCTTTGTGTTACTTGTTTGAGAAATTATGTATACTAGTATATCTAGTTGAATAGGACCAAGGTGGTAACTATTGCATGCTTTTGTAATTTCATAGTATTAAGATCACACACCATCCTGAAGAAGAAAAACCTCCAAAAGAAAGAAAACTACTTAAGTAGTGAGAAGATATGAAAAGCGTAGATAGTGCAGGAAATTTCGTAGGATTACATCCCTAGGTTGATAATTCAAGCAAATATCTCAATGCATATTGGTTCTCAATAGCAAGTATTATTGGATCTCACCACGTTTGGCACTGTTTTTGGGGAAGCATTGCCAATTTTAGAATTCTAATCATTCGAAAAAAATATAACTAAAAAAATATTTTTTTCCATGATTGGGGTTTCGAGATTTGGACCAATATTCAATTTTGACCCATCCAATACAAGGAGATGGTTAATAATGAATGAGGATAAGGAAATATCATTTTGGTAGATTTATTCCTATATGTTCTTCTAACTTGAACCAAGGAGAACAAGTCAACATGAGGACTTTTCCTTATTTATCCATATTACTACATAAATTCTCATGGAATTGATTCATGGAGTAGTAACAAGTCCTATAAAGGATAGATCCAAAAAATAACTAAATTGGTGATATTCCGTCCGTATCTTTCTAAATGAAAACATCTTGAGGTGAAGTCTGAATATTTTGACTTGGGGATTAACACCTTATTCATAATGGGGGATGTTCCAAACCATCTAAGAGATGAAAGGAAATGAGGAAATGAAGGCCGTCGAAGGGAATATGTGATATTTTGTTGTAGTCTAGGGGATTGCATTGGTTACCAGTAGTACATTATACCAATATAGAGAAAGATTTACATGCATACACACATCATAAAATCATAGATAAGATATTAAATGGGACAGCAACAACAAGCTTTGTATTAATGAGACCAAAAGTAGAGGACAATATCAGTGCAGAGATATATATCTTCTACTGTTGGCTCTACAACCTATTTATATAGATTACATATAGTGATTCAGTTCCAACTACATGGTCATTCAACTAACCAACCAATGGCTTTGGGATTACCATAATGGACAGATGACCTAGTTGACTAGTAGACTAGGCTCCTCCATCATCTCTCACACCAACAAAACAATTCTTCGTCTTGAAGAGATTAAGATCATAATTGAGAATTGGTTCAAAATTGGTAGTCTCTGTTGCTTATGGTTGCGAACTAGTGGATGTGATTGCTGGAGCTGAACTGACACATGCATTTGCAATGACCGAGGCTGAGGAAGCAAGATTATGTTTGAAGTATTCCTAAGTATGAGGACCAGTTTGCATGTCTACATTTAGTGCAGTAAGGTTAGAGAGATGGCCGATCTTGTAGGGAATAGACAAATGTTTAATATTGTGAAGATCAGGTCACGGGAGTAAGTGTTGTTGGTCGGTAGACAGGAGGAGATGATCAATATGAGGGGAAATTGATTCAACTTCTGTCTTTGCAATGCGTTCTTGAGTATCCCACTTCGCTTGTTTCTTTTGGATTTCAGCTAGCCAACTTTGTTCCATTTGGATTTGTTATTCAAGTTTCTGAAGGATGTCAGGATCTGTGGTAGCTTTCTACTAGAATATCTGTGCCAATGTCGTTTAGATATTTCCCATGTCAATAAAAATTTAGCCATGGTAACTATACCAATTATGAAGTACAACGGTAGAGCATTGTGCCTGTTTAGCATATTCCTTCAACTGCTTATGTCAGTCAAGAACTAATTGATATTTATTGGTAAGAAGAGAGAAAGTTTGCTTGACTTCTTCTTGGTCTTTCTGTCGAATAGATTCCTAATATAATGAGACCAAGGACCCTGCTAAACTGGTGATTTATTCTAAAGGATTCTTGGTTGAGGGTACCTGGAGAGCCAGTGCGACTTCAAAAATCAGATCTTGATAGGTTTGTAATACTTTATTCTGTTCCTCCTTTAGCTTATCGACTTTAGGTTTATCTTGTGCCCAAGGTTTTTGTTTTTCCCTGTTAATGACATCCAAGATTCTCTTTAACTCATGATCCTTTGATATCACAGGATCAAATGTAACTAATTCTTCTTCAGGTTCCTTCGTGATCTTTAGTTTTACTTTCGACGACGTCCTCTTATTATTTTTATTCTTATTTTTCTAGGAACCATCGGCTAGAGCTATTGTACTAGTGGTCGCTGGTATAAAATATAATGGTGGTATAGTCGATCTTGGTTGAGAAGGTGACTCGAATGAAGTGGTTGAATCAGTATGGATAGTAGATTCGAGGGGACTAATCGATTATGGTGAAATGGTCAAGGTAGGAGGAATGGTCGACTCTGGATGAGTGGTCAATTCAGGATGTGAACTTGACTCATGTGGAGTGGTTGGTTTATTACCAGTTGTCCTACTAGGAATAGTCGGTGTAAGAATAGAAGACTCAGGAATATCACTTAAATTTTCCTAAGTAGGTTGATCTATCAGTAAAGCATGGGTAGAAGGTGACTGAAGTGGCTCTGGACCATCTATTCGATCATATCGATTGGTAGACGAGGGGAGTGGTAGAGGATTCGAAGATGGGGTCATGGATTGTTTATTCAAGGACACTCCAGGTGGAGGGAGTACATGGATATCACGAAGTTTCATAGCTTCTTCAATAGTGCATGTGGTAAAAATGGTTTTCTAGTTAGGAAAAAGGTTAGGTAGATTGGCAACAAATTTCTAGAAATAAGGGCCTTGAATATATTTGTGTCGCGAGGGGAAGCTTCCTCAATAATAGTTGGAGATAGGGGAGTTGAGTTGCCGTGGACATGAACAGGGTCTTCAACTTGTGTTTGCATACATATTTTTTGTTTCTTCACTAAGGTCGATTTTACCTGTGTTGGAGCAGCTTGGTTGATAAGAACATAGTCGATCTGCTCATCGACTATGATGCGACGTCTAGCTGCATATTGAATGATATTCTCAGCCTCCTCATGGAGATCTTAGAGGTCATCTTTAGTAGGTGCATTCAGTATCATTTTTCATTTGGATGATCCTTTTGATTTGAATAATTATTGCATATTAAAAAGATTTTCTGCTACAACATCAAGCTGCTCTTTAGTTATTTCAGGCTCAGATTGTTGTTCATCGAGTATATCATCGTCAGTAGCTTCTCCTGACGGATTGTCAATTTCGATTTCCTTAGTTTGTTTTTCTTGATTTCTCTGCTTAGGTATGGGAATGATAGCGACAGGATTTTATTCTTCCTCTGGAGGCCCAAATATTTGAAGATACAACCCAACCTCATAGGTTTCTTCTTTTTCTCCATGAGTTATAGGTTCTTCTAACTGATTTTTTACTTTGAGCACTAACTTGGGAATTGAGTAGATTGTATTTGAATGAGCACTAATATCTACGAAAATAGCTTGAACAGAGAGATATCAATATAACTCAACGACATTACCTACAGCGCCTTACATGTACCAAAATTTAGTGTAGTCGAGTTCCAGCTGAATGTGGATAGTCGATGGTAAACTTTGACGAAATTGTTGTGGAACTCGCCACCTAGAACATGTTGTTTTAAGGACTTGAAACCATTTTTCAAGACACATTTTGGCCAGTGCATGGCCCTTGCTGCATCCACGAGGCTGGAAGACCCGAAACTTATGCATTGTTGTTGGGTATTCAGCAGTGAATGAATTGTCACCGATGGGTGTTATTTTGTACATTTCCAACCATATTAATAAAGAGGGGTATCAAATCGTTGACCTAGTTTCTTGAAACTTTTCGCGGGTTGACTGAACTATCCCTGCTAAATAATCCTGCTAGTTAAATATTTTTGCTTCTATTGCGATCGCTTTTACATCTTCCAACATATCCAATTGGATGTTGAATGGTTGACCCGTGTTGGTTAGACAGACTGAAATGATGATGGCATCAAACTTATAGTTATTGTACTATATTTTGTTGATAACCAGTCCTTTGGCATTTTTCCCATGCGACGTCCCTGTGAATTATTCAACAAGTTTAGGATTGACTCAGACCGGCACTTCAGGTCCTGTGGTTGAAAGACATGTGACCCTTCCTATTAGTTCGCCATTGATCTCGACAAGTTGGTCTAGCCATAACTTTCCATTATGGTACCGACTAACTATAAATTTCATGATTAAGTCTTTCAACCCATTGAAATGATCCAGCAGTGGAGCTTGCAAATAGTGTCGTATTTTGGCGACATACAATTTATTAGTGGCCTCACTCATTTATCATTTTGTATGCCCCAATTACATAGTTCTTTCCAATAGCATCTCCAATGGTATTCTTTTGTTTTTGCTTTGCGGATTCTGAGCAGGTGAGCTTTCAAGGGCGATGTCGAACTGTCTTCTACTTTAGGTAAATCCTTATCGGAAAGTTTGTTAAATTTTGAGCATGAATTCACAATACTCTAGGATCTTTACTGAGAGAATAACATGTACAGTATATCAATGCATAACAATCATAACAAGCATGTCAATCATCACAAGAATCAAAAGCATGAGAGACAAGAGACACAAAGTTTCCGTGGGGAAAACCCTAAGGTGAAAAACCCCACAACTTCCTCAGAGATAGAGAGAGGAATGGCTCAACCAAAGTACAACCAAAATATACATAGATAGTCTCCTAGTAATAGATGATCCTCCTCCTCACTAGTGCGCCACTTTTTGAGTGAAGGAAGTATGAGTTTCCGAATGATCCAAATAGAGATCTCTCAATCTCTATTTATACTTAACCTGTTTTCCCAATATCCTTATGGGGCTGAATTGTCTAGTTAGGTACATCAATTACATATTACATAAAATAGGGCCGACCCCACACATGGTGGTCTAATAAACCATCGGCAAGTTCACACACTTGCGACACTTGTCAATACACATGACGACACTTCCTTATAGAGGAATAACACATCTCTTATAAGGGTACAATAAATATATATATGAAATACATAGATGAAATATATTCCGAAGTTACATATACATCAAAACTCCCTCTTAACTAGGAAGGTATTTCTCGACACAGATCTGCTAGCACAAGTCTTCTTCTCTAGATCATTGCCATTGATGCATTGTCCTCGAATCATCATCATCACTGCTGTTGCTATCTCAAACAATCTCTGCATCTACTCGTCATAGGAAGTTCTACAGAGACAGTCCTTTTTCATACTGGATGCAGGCCCACCACTTGCAGGTCTTCATCAACACTAGCCATACTATGGAATCCTCAGGACTTATTACGTGCATCACAAAACCTTGCAAGAGCATCCTAGGATGTTACGAGCACACAGCTCTACCTATAGGATCTCCCAGGGCCATATTATATGTGACCTCACCACACAACCTTGCAAGAGCATCCCAGACTGTTACGAGCACATAGCTCTACCTATAGGATCTCCCAGGGACAAATTACATGTGGTCATGGCAAAACCTTGCAAGAGCATCCCAGCACTTATTACGAGCACACAGCTCAACCTATCGGATCTCCGAGGGCCGAACTATATGCCATAAGATAAAACCTTGAAAGAGCATCTGCCAGATATCCCAGGGCCAAATTATATGCCATAGAAAAAACCTTGCAAGACTATCTGCAGATATCCCAGCGACAAATTATATGTCCTCCCATAGAAAAACCCCGAAAGAGCATTTGCCAGATATTCCAGGGCTAGATTGCATGCCATAGGCAAAACCTTGAAGGACTATCTGCAAATCTCCCAGGGCCAAATTATATGCTCATCTACACAACCTGATCCATGGCCATAGAGTATCAACCTGATACTCACCATACATCATCTTGATGCATACATGATCATCCTGATCATCATCACTGCAACATCTTACTGCATGTCATCTGGAGCAACATCCTGAAGCTCGTCATCTATGATCATCCTAATCATACACTGCATCCACCTGATGCATACCAAGTATCTACCTGATACACATCATCATACATGATCCACCTGATCATACAATGTATCCACTTGATACATACATAGATACACAATGCATCTAACTGATATATATCAACATACATGATCTACTTGATCATACACAGTAACCACCTGATACATATACAGATACATGATCCAAGCATCCAACATGATGCATATACAAAATACATACAAATGATCCAACTGATCATATCCAGCATCAACCTGATGCATACCTAGATATACATATAAATGATCCAACTGATCATATCCAGCATCATCCTGATGCGTACATACATATACATATAAATGATCCAATTGATCATATCCATCATCATCCTGATGCGTGCATACATATACATATAAATGATCCAACTGATCACATTTAGCATCATCCTGATGAATATTCAGAGCAGTAACTGGAGCATCGTCCTGATGCTCATCATCCAGCGCTTACATCCACAGCCATGTGAAGGATCCTCCTTCCAACATGCTTGGAATGGCTTCAGCAAATGTCTCCATCACTTCTTCCTCGAAGTGTCGTCGATCGAAAGAACAGCGAGCCTCTCTCTGAAGTACTCGAACTTCACTCTGGCTAGTGGCTTCATCAACACATCTACAATCTGCTCGTCTGTCGCAACATACAGGAGCTTCACTGCTCCTCTTTGCACCATATCCCTGATATAGTGATATTTGATCTCTATGTGTTTCGACCTGTCGCGAAACACTGGGTTCTCAGACAACTTCACACAAATCTGGTTATCACAGAAGATATCAGTAGCATCCAATGGGAGATCAAATAACTCAGACAATAGCTTCCGAAGCCATATTGCCTCACAACTAGCCAAACAGGCTGCAACATACTCTGCCTTGGCTGTACTTAGTGCTACGCAGGACTGCTTCCTGCTAAACCAAGATATCACACCTGATCCCATACTGAAGCAGCACCCAGATGTGTTCTTCCTATCTGCAGCACTGCCTGCCCAATCTGAATCAACATAACCTTGCAGGTTAAACTTTTGATTCGCTTCATACATGAGACCATAATCAACTGTACCATTTAGGTACCTCAGAATATGCTTTACAACAACTAGGTGAACACTCCTCGGATCCATCAAGAACTGGCTCAATGTGTTCACCGCAAAGCAAATATCTAGTCTCATGTTCGTCAGGTACATCAAGGACCCAATCCTCTGACGATACATAGAGACATCAATTGGCTCAGATGAAGCATCACATAGAAGCTTCAGATTCGATGCCATAGGTGTGGCCATGGCCTTGCAATCCATCATCCCGAACCTCTTCAGGATATCTACTGTATACTTCCCTTGTCCAAGGAAGATCCCATTTGTACTTTGCCACACCTCCATACCTAGGAAATAGTGCATCATCTCCAGGTCCTTCATATCGAACTTAGCAGCAAGCTTCCTCTTTGTATCTGCAATCAATCTGTCATCTCCTGTTACAAATAAGTCATCCACGTACAGGAGCAAAATCATAGGATTCCCTTCCTCAACCTTGTAGTAAAGGTTGGAATCCACTTTACTCTTGGTAAAGACCAAACTAGATAGGAATCCTACCATACCAAGTTCTAGGAGCTTGCTTCAAGCCATACAAGGTTTTCTTCAATCTACACACATATGACTCCCTGTCATGTGTTTCAAAACCGAGTTGCTACTCCACATACACTTCCTCTTCGACTACACCATTTAAGAAGGCAGTCTTGACATCCATCTAGTGTATCTTCCAATTCATCGCTGCAGCCAGGGTAAGTACTAATCTGATGGAAGTGTACTTGGCTACAGGAGCAAAAGTTTCTTCATAGTCTATTCCCTCTTTCTGAGAGAAGCCACAAGCTACGAATCTTGGCTTGTATTTTTCTATGCTGCCATCTGCAGCATGCTTGATTTTGTAGATCCATTTGGAAGTCACAACAGACTTCCCTTCAGGTCTTGGGACAACATCCCAAACATCATTTTTCATTATTGATTAGTATTCCTTGACCATGGCATCCTTCCATTCTTTCTTTTCCGCTGCTTCTTCATAACTGGAAGGTTCTTTTTTCATGATATCACAGAGTAAAGAAACATAGCTGGTATGTGATCTAGTTCTCTTCTTTGCTCTATGTTCTTCTTCTGGAATGCTGAATCTTTCTGCATCTTGAATGAGCTCTCTAGCCCATGCATGTTTCCTCTTATGAGAATTATCTTCACGGGGTGGATCTACAGGTTCTTGTGGATCTTCAAACTCACGAACAATACTTGGAATTGCTTCATTCATGGTAGTGTCTTGAAATCTAGTTTCCTTAGGTTCCTCATAATCTTCAACAGGTGTCTTTCTTGATTTGATAAATGTTGAGTTTTCATCAAATGTCACATCTCTGCTGACATCAATCTTCTTGAAACCTGGAAAGTATATTCTGTAAGCCTTCGATCTTTCACTGTAACCCACAAAGATACCCTTCTTTCTTGAAGGATCTAGTTTGGTCCTCTTTTCCTTTAGGACATGAGTGTATACTGGACAACCAAATATTCTGAGATGGCTGACTTCAGGTTTCTTACCAGAGAAGACCACTTATGGTGTCTTATTTTCCAATATCTTGTGGGGTGTTATGTTCTGTACATATACAACTGTTATAGCTGCTTCTGCCCGTAGGTGCATAGGTAGATCCTGGTCATGCAACATTGCCCTTGCTGCTTCCATGATTGTTCTGTTCTTCCTTTCTGCAACTCCATTCTGTTGTGGATTATAAGGAGCGGTCAACTCCCTCTTAATCCCTGAATCACTACAAAGCTTCTTGAAGTCACCTAAGGTGAATTCTATACCATTGTCGGATCTGAATGTTTTGATTTTCTTATCAATTTGATTCTCCATCAAGGTTTTAAATTCATTGAACTTATCAAACACCTCATCTTTGTTCTTCAAGAAGTAGACCCAAGTTTTCCTGGAGAAGTCATCAATGAAAGAGACATAGTAAACATACCCACTCAAAGAACTGGATGACATAGGACCACATACATCTGAGTGGATGATTTCCAAGATACCTTTTTCCTTGCTTTCACTTCTTGGAAATGTCTTCTTAATGTTCTTTCCTTTTGCACATCCTTTGCAAACACCTTCATGCTTGGTCTTGATTTCAGGAAGACCTTCTACAGCCTTACTTGCAATTGGTAATTCCCTGTAGTGCATATGTGCAAGTCTTCTATGCCAAAGTTCACTTGGCTCCATGGAGTCATGCACCATGGCATGTTCAGGTTGCCCTTTTAATTTATACAAACCTCCCTCTTGCTCTCCAATCACTACTGCATCATCGAATGTTTTACCCTTTGGCCACATTAAGACTTGGCCATCTGCAAATGCAACCCTCATACCTTTTGCGTCCAATGAAGAGATGGAGAGTAGGTTCTTCTTGAGCCCAGGTACATAAAGGACTTCTTTCATCTTCAAAGATTTTCCAGAATCTAGGTTGTAGGAGGCTTCACCACTTCCTTTGATAGGGTATTGATAATCATCCCCAAGTTTCACTTTATGGGGTGATTCATGTTCAAATAGATTTACAAAAGATTCTTTAAACCCAGTCATGTGTTTGGAAGCCCCACTGTCAATTAACCAATCATTACAACCATGAGAGATAGTACCTATGAGAGCAGAGATTAGAACATACTCTTCTTCACTTGATGAGTCATCATCACTTTCTGCCCTAGCCTTCTTCTTTGGAGGCTCATCATCTTCGGCAGCATGAGCATGGAACTTTATTTTGCTGCCCTTCTTCTTCTTGCTGGAGTTGTTATCCATTTTTTTTTGGGACATTCTGAAGCAAAGTGACCCTTCTCATTGCATGTGAAACATCTTATATCCTTCTTATTCTTTTGTTGGTTTTGATAGGATCTCTTGTAGTGAGAGTGTTCCTTCTTGGGATTGCTTCTTTTGGTGTGAGCTACAAGAGCTTGATCTTCACCTCCCATCTTTTCTTCACGAGCTACAAGCCTAGCTTCTTCTTGAGAGCATTCCTCCCACAGTTTACTGAAAGAGATCAATTTCTTTCTTGCATAGATTCCTTGAATAAAGGAGTCCCATGACCTAGGTAGGCCATTCAGAGTGGTCATAACAACTTCACCATTGTCCACTACTTCATCAACAGCTTCAAGTTGTTCCTTGATCTGAGAGACCTTAGAGAAGTAAGATTGAATGGTTTCTCCATTCAACATCTTGACCCCTTTCAATTGATTATGCAGAGTCATCTTCCGATTTATGTTCTTCCCTTCAAATAACTTGGTCAGGAAGTCAAACATCTCTTTGGGTGTCTTCAGAGATGACACATGGGGGATGAGATGGTATTTGATAGAATCAACAATGATTCTCTTTTCCTTAACCAAGTTCTTCTTATGTAATATCTTAGACTCTTCATTCTTTGGGATAGGGATGTATTCTTTTATATATGAGTCCAACTCATTCTCTTCCAGAATTAACCCAATCCTATACTTCCAGGCTCAAAAGTTATCAGTCCATTCAAGCTTATCCTCAAGCTTGGTGTGGTGAGACATCTTACAGAGTACTTCAAATAGAAATAGAAAAGATTTAGGTCTTACTACTTGCTTTGTTGAAAACTGGATCTAGTCCCAGATTAGGGTTTGTCGAAAAAACCTTAAAAATTCAAAAGGTGAATTTCAACTTTATGAAAAGATAGAAAGATGCGCCTTGATGATCTGATCGGCCTGGTGTATTCAGAATTTGAGATCTATAAATTTACACCCTTCAAAACTTCCTTTCTGTCTTCCCGGATTCGTTGAGGAGAACACTGAATTAGGGTTTGAGTTTCCTGGAGATATACCCAACCAAAAATCTCGATCCAAAGCTCTAAACTTTGATTTTCGCAAGGATCTTCCAGCTATGTCTTCAGATTCCAGAAATTCCTATTTTTGAGGAAACCCTAATGTTTAGGGCCAAATCTAAAAATGCTCAGAATTGAATTCTAATTGGATAGATAGATTCTCCTTGATGATTAGAGTCAATCTACTATATTTCTTTTCCAAAATCTGTGGAGCGAAACCCAATAAACAAGAAACCCTAGTTTCCATCACTGCACAATGTCTTCTTCTTAGGTTAGCTCTGATACCATGTTAAATTTTGAGCATTAATTCACAATACTGTAGGATCTTTACTGAGAGAATAACATGTACAGTATATCAATGCATAACAATCATAAAAAGCATGTCAATCATCACAAGAATCAAAAGCATGAGAGACAAGAGACACAAAGTTTCCGTGGGGAAAACCCTAAGGTGAAAAACCCCACAACTTCCTCAGAGATAGAGAGAGAAATGGCTCAACAAAAGTACAACCAAAATACACAGAGATAGTCTCTTAGTAGCAGATGATCATCCTCCTCACTAGTGCGTCGCTTTCTGAGTGAAGGAAGTATGAGTTTCCGAATGATCCAAATAGAGATCTCCCAATCTCTATTTATACTTAACCTGTTTGCCCAATATCCTTATGGGGCCGACTTGTCTAGTTAGGTACATCAATTACATATTACATAAAATAGGGCCGACCCCACACATGGTGTTCTAATAACCCATCGGCAAGTTCACACACTTGTGACACTTGTCAATACACATGACGACACTTATAGAGGAATAACACATCTCTTATAAGGGTACAATAAATATATATGAAATACATAGATGAAATACATTCCGAAGTTACATATACATCAACAAAGTTTCATTGATCTTGTTGTAGCATTGGTTCTCTTTGGGCCCATTGTATGCATAGTCTCAGGTATAGGGGTCAGATCACTGAAGATGGACAGAAGTGGTGATAGGTGAACTTGCTCGATTTCTTTGCAAAAGTGTTCCCAGTCTTGTTCAAAGTCCATATTTATATCTTGAGCATCCGTTGTGCATTCAAGTTGGGTAGGTGAATGCATTAATTGCAGATTTTGTGCTAGACAACTTCTTTGCACATGCGATGAGCCTTCATGGCCACACTTTGGTCAACTTTCTTCATGTGACCTTTGTCGGGGTCGGTCATGCCAATTCCTATTATGAGTTGGTCGATTCATTCTTGAATGTCCTCTTGGTCGATACTGGGTGCCTTCCATTTGTCGGTCAAAAATAGGAGTATTTTTTTTGTCCCTTCTCCGTGGGTGAGTTGTTTGATACTCCGTATTCCAATCTACCATCATTGTGAGGCACTTAATTTCTACGAACCATCCAATAATGAGAGCCTTTTTATACAATTTTTTCTTTGAGTACAAGTTAGTTGGTTGATAACTACCTTCCTCTTGATTAATATAATTAAGCTTGATTAAAAGAGTGACTGATTTACAGACCTGGGGCATGACATTTGACCAAATGGTGATACAACCATTCACTCAGTGTCATTCCCATGCTATGCTTTTATAACGTTTTATTTTTGCACCCTTGAAAATTTTTGCATAAACTTTCCCTTGTAGCGTTCTTAATCAAACCGATGCATTGTGATTTATTTCTCCAAGTATATCGGCCGGTACAACTTCGATTCATAATAAATAGTCATCAGGTAATTTTTCGTCACTGCCGTTAGGTTCTTCCTTTATTTTTACTCGTGCTAGTTGGTCGGTTGAAATCCATTTATTGAGGCTTCCAAAGTCAACACAAATTCTTATTTTTGTTGGACCGTGCTTCTTAATATGGCAAACTAGGTTTTTACTTTTGGAAAATTTAGGTGTCATAGCTTGTGCTCGTAGTTTCTTTCCTCCAATTTGCCCAATAATATTTGTAGAAGCAGTAGTATAGGTCTGAAGGAGGGATTGATGCATGTCCTATGATATTGATATTTGTCCCATGAATGTTTTGAATGGAGTCTGTGGTTGAACTTGATCACTGAAATTTTTAACGACTTCTATGATGTGAATAGTCGAGAATTCTTGTTCTTTGTATCACATCAGTGGAGTACTCATTGATTCCTTCTTTGTAGGACTGGTGGTCAGATATTGTCTTATTTGTTTCTCGACAGTTTGTGGGAAGACATATATAGTGAACATTGGTGTTTTCTTTTTCTAGTAATGACTTCGATGGAGCAATAGTCACGAGCTTGTGTTTCATAATTTTCAATTTATCAATCATACATTTCTGATTCGAAGTTGTATCTGATAGAAAAAGGACTCCCCAGTTGTAGCTCACCACAATTATTGGGTTCGACAAAATCTTCATTTTTGTGGACCATCTGATATAGACGAAGGATGTATTCATCGTGATTGTCCGGTTCAGCCCATGGTTTTCCTTGGGAAGGATTGATAGGTATAATTACTTTCATTCCATCTTCTTTGAGTTTAATCCTTTATTTTTTCAGTGAAATGGAAGCTTTCATTTTTTGTCCCCAAGGTCGTCCGACTAGTGCTGGAAAATATTTGGCCTCTTCTCATGGATCAATAATATCAAAGTCAATATGTGTGGTAATACCCATGATTGAATTTTTTACATTTTGTCATACGCCAATGGGTTCAATCAGTCCTTGGTCAATTAATTTGAGATAGATCATTTTCTTCAAGTCGTGGTCAACCAATACTTTCCCACCTCGATCTGTTCATGATATTTGCTTGCGATCCAAAGTCAACGATGACTTGTGAAATACGAAATCCATCGAGTTCCAGATCAACAAGAGGGTCCATATCAATATTATCTGTATGGTTCAGATTGCACAACATTTTAGTGATCTTTTCATTTTGAACATTATTTCTGATAAGATGCATTAATTCAATTAACCTTGTTACAACTTCTTATTTTGTTAATAGATGAAGTAAGTCATTAAGTATTTTATTCTTATTTTCTTCCTTTCTTTCTTTATATGCAATTTGTGAGAATATTTCTAAGACATTTTTTAATATATCTTTTTGATTCATCGAGTTAGGATAATATTCCTGCCTATTGTGCAATCACGTGACCTGAGGGTTATCCCCCCAGTCTTTGTGCCTTGTCGAGTAATTATATGCAAATTTTTAGTACTACAAGCTTCATTCTTAGAAACGCACGATAAAATGTTAACAATTTTTCTTTTATTAAGGGAGTCTAACATGATGGGGCACTCTTCAATATTGTGCTCCTCAACTGCACACTTTGTACAAAATTTTAAGTCGGTCTTATCCTTCCACGGACAATCAAGACTCAAATTTTCTTTACTAAAACATACATAGCAGCGTCGTTGACTATGACTTGGTGGTCGGTACCCTAGATTATTATATTTTATGCCTCGACCATTGTATCATCCTTGTTAGGTTCTTCCATTGTTGCAACAGTCGTTATTGTGATTATCCTGACCTCATTGATCGACTGTCTGTGTCTGGTATACTATGTGTTGATTGGATTCGACTTCTAAATTCTTTATGCACTATGTAGTGGAGTGTTGTGTTGTTTGAAATATTCCACACCACTTTGGATTGACATTATCATCGTTATATGGGCATTCTGTAGTCGTGTGGGGCTCAAATATTTCGCATATGTCACATAAATAAGTCATCTACATCATCTGGAGATTTTCTAGCTTTCTTTCTTCGGGAAATATATTCAGTCTTTCTTCTGATATTTTTATTTCTATTTGCTGAACATTATAATTATTGTGATAAATTATCCTATCATTGTGAGGGAAGGTGTCCTTAGTGTTCCCTTCATTAGATCATTTAATGAACCATAGATCATTATTTCTTGGAGTCAAATGTTGCATTGATTTCTCCATCCTTTCGATTATATCTTGCAATTCTCTGTCGATGGTGGGACTCGAATGATTTGAGTTTTATTCAATTCTTAATGCTTTCTTCGGGGCGTCTTCATAAGCTGTGTAGTCGTGCATCAACAACGGAGTTCTGATTCTTTCGGCTAAACCATCGAAAAAAAATTGAATTACTACAGCAGGGTCTATCTTGGTGGGAATTTGACTTAGGAGATCATCAAATCTTCTATCATATTCTCGGACGAATTCTCCCACTCTTTGTTTAATCTGCTTCAAATGTTGTCCTTCCAAGTGCTTTGAATAGTCAACCTTGAAATGATCTAGAAAGGCATCTTTTATCTGCTTCTTTGTTTTTGGACCTTCTTCCAAAAAATTCATATACCACGTGAGTGCACGATTTCTAAGCCCTCCTGCAAGTTGTGCATTTTTTTTCTCATCATAGATTAGGTTAGCTTGCCACAAGGCTTCGCATACAAACCAATTCGTTTTAGGATCTCCATCTCCTTTGAAAATAGGGGCATTGACTGGAAGAATTCTTCCATATTGCTCAAACATATTGCCACTTTTATGGGATCTTAGACTTACCGAATGACTGCTGAAAGAAATTACTATTAGATGACTACTAGTGACTTCTGGTGACTGCGACTGCTACCAATACAAACAAACTTCCACTACAGACTCCTCTTTGTTAGGTCGGAACTCTGAGGAGTTGGAAGGTTATATTAATAATGTTCCTGGCAGGGGGGTACCTCGATGTATTTTGAATAAAATAAATTGAAATAGTGTCACCCAAACTCAGGAGTGAAGGTAATCCACTTACCACGCTCTGGTCGTTGGATCATCAATCTATCTATGATTCGGCCACATTGGTCTAGTAGGTTCCAAATGCCAGTGTCTCCAAGTCATAATCCCATGTCGCCCTTGACGATCTGTCTAATAGTCGATCCAGTCGTCATTATCATAGGTACAAAACTGATCGGAGTTGAAGCATCTAGAAGTGTGATGCACATTTTCTAAGGGGTCAACACCATTATGTTTGACCAATCATCTAACATTGGCACCTCATCTTCTTCTTGAACTGGTCGACTTTCCCTCGACTCAGGTAGGACTTTTGGCTACTCGACCATCTTTTCTGACCTTTTCAAACTTCTCTTATTATTTAACGGACTCGCAATCTCCCTTATCTAATCTCGTTTCCTGTATCTTTTTTCTCTCTCTATTCTTTGTATATTTCTTGTTTTCTTATAAACAACCTTTTTTTGTCAAAGCGAACTTGACTTTTTACAGCCCTTCATTTTTCTGTCAACTAGCCTCTAGCTTATTTATTCAGAACACATCTTCATCAACCCCCCATTTCCGACCCAAATCTTATTTACTAACGGATATGAGTTCAAAAATGGTCATCATTTGTTTAAAAAGTACTCTCATTGTCATTCGTTGAAGAACCACTCCCACTCTTTTTGTTTCTTTTCACAATACGTCATTGTCTACGCTTCTAAGGGTGGTATGGGTTTGACGATGTGTTTGGCGCCAGTCTCAATAAAAAAATTGTATAGCAAGCTTGGTATAGAACAAAATAAATTCTCATGGAGTTTAGTGTAAACTTACGTCGTATTTTGTCACCAGATACTCTATCCTCGATGGCTTGTTCTTCGTAAAAATATTCACAAATTCTTTCTAACCATTCATACAAATTTGTTTTTCCTCCGTTATAAATCTTTCGCCTCAATATCTTTTCGTTCTTGACGTCCAATTTGGTCATGAACAACGATCAAGAACTTGTTCATCAATGGCGGATTTTTTTTGGAGAAGAATTCGATCTAAATTTCGAGAGATTTCAGGATACTATGCCGCCCAAGATGTAAGAAATGCTAAATATTAACTTATAAGATTTCTCCACTATATGAAAGAATATCATGTCCTTTTAACGATATTTCTCACAAAAAAAATTCAAAAGGTAAATGCGCCGAGGTTTACATATTTGACATGTAATATATGATATAAGTGTCATTTCACCTATGGTAAAACCAAAAAACCATTTCTAGTTTTGCCCATGATATTTCATATCCTCCGTAAAATACTTCATGAAAGAAAAACCATTCTTGATTTCCAAGGTTTTTTGAAAAACAATTTCACATTTCATAAATATATAAAATTATATTTCAATTTGAGAAAACCATTCTTGATTTCCAGCTCATGGTTTTCAATAATAAAAATTATGAACAAATAAATTATCCACAATAAAAAATTATAAGAATTATGTAGCACATCTACGACAAATGTGATTCAATCTCCCCAGAATTTGAAACCGATAACATTTTAAGCTAAGAGGAAAAAGAATTTTGATTAAGTAGATTGACGGACTAACAAATCCATTATTAATATCTTGCAAAAAGGATTGGATTGAATATCTAGAGAATTAATTATGTATGAGGTGGCTTTTGAACAGTTGATTTTTCTATCCTCTATAGAATTAGTGGCAACTTATGAAATTCAGATCCAATAAATATTGATGATAAATATGAAGGAAGAATTTATTTTTTATAAAAAAATATAAGGAAATTTTGTATTTTGGAAAAAAAAGATAAGGGGCACAGTAGAGGAGCAATTACTGTTGAGGAAACCTAAAAATGTAACTTTACAAAATAAGAAAGTGTTTTTTCTTCTACAATTTCGTAATCTTATTTAAAGTGAATTAATTGTGGAGAAGCCATTGTCGGCCACGTCATTGATTAAGGAACTAAGATTTTAATGTTGTAATGTGTATGTAATTTTTTGTTTTCTTACGATTATGAAGATTTCCATATGAATGCTTATTAATGTGCATACTTTTTTCTAATTAATGATGAAAACTTGTTTTTGTTTACATATCTCTAACCATTTGTTAAATTACAGATTGTTCTTGATTTATCACCGTGTAGTTTTGCATTATTAGTTTAGCAAATATTAAACAAAAATAATTGTATAAATTGTTGGCATTAATTGTAACTATCTACCGTTACATGTAGCGGACCTAGCTATTCAATGTTGTTTAATGTTTGATTTATGAAGCTGGACACGTAATACACCTTGGAAAATGAGAACCGCCTGCCCAGTCGGGCACTCCTTTTGTATCACTGTTTTGACATTAATGAAACGCAGAGTTATGTGATACAGTTGTGATTTTCTAGGTGTGTGACTCCATTCAAGTGCGGTAGCACTGCAAAAACCCTGTTTTTACCCTGTTTATTTGATGCTCTGCCTCCTTTGTCCCCTTCATTGTGGTATCAAAGCGAGGGTCTATCCACCTGCCAGTGTTTTGGTTTAAGAGTATTGAGAGATCTTCTACAGGCGTGAAAGGAAGAAGCCGTTGTTGGAATCAGCTGCTGCTAGTTGAGTTACTTTACTCACGCGGTTTGAGGCCCGTAGAGCCGAAGAGAGAAGCTGGTGTTTGTAGGTCTGGTGGATTTTTCAATCAAACCGTATAAGAGATTACCACTGAAGCTTCCCATGTCCAGATCTATGAGTTTGTTCAATTTTGTTGAGGCTTCCCATGTTGTCTGGGATGGCTCCTGTTATACAATTGCCTTTTAAATCTAGGCTCTCCAGCTTTCTAAGCGTTGTAATAGAAAGGGATATTGTGCCTCTCAGCTAGTTTCTTCTCAGCCTTAGAATTATCATGAGAGGGTTCTCATGATATTTGTGAGAAGGTTGTTGCCTCGTGGGCCAGGTTCATTGGTACCAGAAATCCGTTCTACAACAGTTTGCTGAGAAATAATGGGTTAACCGAGAAGTGTTTTCGCCGTGACCAAAAGAGCTAATTGCAATGAAGATCAAAACGGTGGACTCTGGAGATATGGATCTCAGAAAAAAGTAATGGTGAATGGGCATCCACAAATTGAAAATTCTGGAATGACTACATAATTTCTCTTTGGATATAGTTCCTCAAAAGATTGAAGTGACTGAATTAGAGGCATTGAAGTTGAAGAGGAGTGAGGAGCTCGAAAAGAAGAACAAGGCAAAGTTATAAGGGAAGAATTTCAGCTACAGCGGATTTTCAAGATAGCAGATGAATTTCAATTGCTGCAGGGAAATCTCGGGACTCTTGGAAGTCTAAGGAGGGTTTCAATCTGCCCACAAATATACAGTTCTCACTGCATTCGTGGAGAGAGGAACGTTTTTCCCCTGTTGCTCAGTGGAAGGAGCCGTGTAGGCTTGAAATTGTGAGCCATCAGCAACCAAAAAGGAAGCCGTGAAGGAATATTGAGATAGAGCACCCTGCCTACAGCTGAAAAAGGAGAAATTTCAGAAAATTTGAGCCATGGCGTCGAGCAGCTTCGGATCACAGCCTCAAATTCCACCTTTGACAGGTAAGAACTATGACTTTTGGTCCATAAAAATGAAAACTCTTCTCTGTTCACAAGATTTGTGGGATTTAGTTCAGAATGGGTACATAGAGCCCCCTGATGAGGCAACCTATTTGGCTTTAACACAAGCATAGAAATATTTGCTTAAAAACAACAAGAAGAAAGATGCTAAGGCACTTTCTCTCATCCAGCAAGCTATGGATGACTCAATCTTTCCTAGAATAGCATCAGTAAGCAAATCCAAAGATGCATGGGACATCTTAGACACAGTTTATCAGGGTTTAAGTAAGGTGAAGGTTGCTAAACTACAAACCCTTAGAATTTTTTTTGAAAATCTGCAAATGAATGAGACACAGACTGTAGATCAGTTTCATAATCATCTAATGACAATTGTAAATCAGATGAGAACCCATGGTGAACAGATTTCTGATCAAAAGGTGGTGGAAAAGGTATTAAGAAGTCTGCCCAGCAAATTTGACGTTGTTGTTGTGGCAATTGAGGAGTCAAAGGATTCGACTCAGCTCTCAATTGATGAGTTAATGGGATCCCTGCTATCCCATGAGTCTAGGGTAAACAAAAACTCAAATTTCTCCCTTGATACTGCCTTCAAGACACAGCTAACAGTTGGTAGAGGAAGAGGAAGGTCATCCTATAGAGGCAGGGGTAGAGTTCAATTTCAGAGGGAAAAAGAATCAAATATAAATAGGACTGGTAGGTATGTCCAAAGCCCACATTCAGGAAATTTCAGAACCGCAAGTAATAACCTTTATCAACAGCAGAATCAAAGAATTGATAAATCCAAAATTCAGTGTTTTTATTGTAAGAAATTTGGGCATTATGCTAGGGAATGTAGAAAGAAAGAAGCAGATGCCAGAAAACAATCTGCAAATCTAGTTGAGAAATCAGAAAATAAAACTGATTCAGTTCTTATTACCTGCAATGTTGCACAAGAGAATCCAAATGATGTATGGTTTCTAGACAGTGGCTGTAGTAATCACATGTCTAGCAACAAGGAAGTGTTCACTGAAATAGATAGTTCGGTACAGTCTGAAGTGAAGTTTGGAGATGATAATAAAGTTTCAGTCAATGGTAGAGGTACGGTTAATGTATTTGCAAAAAATGGAGATAAAAGACATATTAATGATGTGTATTTTGTACCTGGTCTGAAATGCAATTTAATTAGCATTGGACAACTAATGGAGAAACGCTATAAAGTAATTTTCAACCATGACACTTGCACAATTCTTGACAAGAATCCTAGAAAAGGGTTGATTGCAAAAGTTAAAATGACCAAAAATAGAATGTTTCCGCTTACATTAAAGAGTGAAATTCAGAATTGTGTGAATGCTTATAAAGTTCAAAGTTTGGATCAGTCTTGGCTTTGGCACTTGAGGTATGGTCATTTGTATTTTGGGGGATTAAACTTATTACAGAAAAATCAAATGGTTAGAGGGCTTCCACCGATTGAACAACCAGCAAGCTCATGTGAGAGTTGTATCTTAGCAAAACATCATAGAGATGCTTTCCATGTAGGCACTTCGTATCGAGCAAAAGAACCTCTAGAGATAGTTCATACAGATTTGTGTGGACCAATGCAGGATCCATCATTGGATGGAAACTTATACTTTCTAACTTTTATTGATGATTACAGCCGGAAAACATGGGTATATTTTCTTAAACAAAAATCAGAAACTTTTGAAGTGTTCAAGAATTTTAAAACCTTGGTTGAAAAACAAAGTGGAAATTTCATCAAAGTGTTGAGGTCTGATAGAGGAGGTGAATATAAATTGAATGAATTCATGGAATTTTGCAGAAATCATGGAATTAAGAGGCAGTTTACAGCTCGGTATACACCACAGCAGAATGGTGTGGTAGAAAGAAAAAATAGGACAATTATGAATATGGCAAGAAGCATGTTGAAGGCCAAGCATTTGTCAAATGAGTATTGGGCAGAAGCAGTTGCATGTTCAGTCTACATCTTGAACAGAAGTCCTACAAAAAGTGTGAGGAATAAAGTACCTGAAGAAGCTTGGAGTGGCAAGTGCTGCAATGTATCACATCTTAGGATATTTGGGTGTGTGGCTTACTCCTATGTACCTAAACAAATTAGAAGGAAGTTGGATGATCGAAGTGAAAAATGTATCTTCATTGGGTATAGTGAGCATTCTAAAGCATATAAAATCTATAATCCTATTACCAAGAAACTGATTGTAAGCAGAGATGTAGAATTTAAAGAGGAGAAATCATGGGATGGAAGTATTGATGAAATAGTTACACATGGAGCAGCTTTACCTCATGTTGAAGATGATGAAGAAAATGTACAAGATGGACAACAAATTCCACATTCATATGTACCTGCACATGTACCAGGATCCAGCACACCAGGAAGGAGCACAATAGACTTTAATTCACCTCAAACAAGAACACCAAGAAGTTCTATGCAAGAAGAGTAATCAGAACTTGGAGGCCAGCATACATCAAGCTCACAAGTAAGTGATGAATCTGATCCTACTCTAGCAGAATTGAGATCTAGGATTAGAGGACAAAAATCTAGAAGTCTAAGAGAAATCTATGAACAACATGATGAAGAACTGGATTTGAACTCAAACCTTGCATTATTGGCTTATCAACCAGTTAATTTTGAAGAAGCAATTAAAGATGATGCATGGATAAAAGCTATGGATGATGAAATAGATGCTATAGAAAGAAATGAAACTTGGGAATTAGTAGATTTACCTGATGGAAAAGACTGCATAGGTGTAAAATGGATTTATAAAACAAAATTGAATGCTGATGGAAAGGTTGAAAAACACAAGGCTAGGCTTGTAGCACAGGGTTTTAGTCAACAACCCGGCATAGATTATAATGAGACTTTTGCACCGGTAGCGAGACTAGACACAGTTAGACTTGTTTTAGCTATAGCAGCACAAAATGATTGGAATGTGTATCAGATGGATGTAAAATCTGCATTTTTAAATGGACGCTTAGAGGAGGAGGTTTATGTAAAACAACCAACTGGGTATGAAATAACGGGATGTGAAAATAAAGTTTACAGGCTGAAAAAAGGTTTATATGGGCTGAAGCAAGCATCTAGAGTGTGGTACAATAGATTAGACTCATATTTGCTGAGTAATGGATTCAATAGATGTGCTAGTGAGCCTACATTGTACACAAAATTAAATCAACAAGGTAAAATCATGATAGTATGCGTATATGTTGATGACTTAATCTTCACAGGAAATCTGTCTATAGAAGCTTTTAAAACAGCAATGAAAACAGAGTTTGAAATGACAGATTTGGGAATGATGAAGTACTTTCTCGGAATTCAAGTTGATCAATCTGAAAAAGGGATTTTCATATGTCAATCGAAGTATGCTAAAGATGTATTAAAAAGATTTCGAATGATTAATTGTAAACCAGTCTCAACACCAATAGCAACAGGAACTAAACTAAGTAAAGATGACAATGAACCTTTTGTGGATCCAGCACAATTTAAGAAATTAGTTGAAAGTTTGATGTATCTAACAACAACTAGGCCAGATATCATGTTTGCGGTGAGCTTAATTTCCAGGTTTATGGAATCTCCAAGAAGTTCTCATTGGCAAGTAGCAAAAAGAATCTTAAGATATGTTTCAGGAACAATGAATTATGGAATTTTGTATTCAGCAGGTTCAGATTTCAGATTAACACGTTACACAGATAGTGACTTTGCAAGTAGTATTGATGACAGGAAGAGTACAACAGGTTATGTATTTAATTTTGGTTCAGGTGCAGTTTCGTGGGCATCAAAGAAGCAACCCATAGTGACCATTTCATCAACTGAAGCGGAGTATGTAGCAGCCACGTCATCAGCTTGTCAAGCAGTATGGATGCGGAGAGGTCTGTCTGAATTGTTGCATGAACAAGAAGATCCAACAGTGATCTATTGTGACAATAATTCTGCAATTGCATTGTCGAAAAATGAAGTATTTCACAAAAGGAGCAAGCACATAGATACCCGATACCACTTCATCAGAGAACTGGTTAACAATAGAGAAATTAACTTGACATTTTGCAGGTCAAAAGAACAGCTGGCTGATATATTTACTAAGCCTCTGGCAAAGGAGCTTTTTGAGTTTCATAGAGAGAATCTTGGCATAGTTAATGCAGTATATGTATGACTGTAGATGTAGGTTAGATGTTATAATTCTGTCAATGAGATATCAAATTTTTGTTTTTTGGTTGAAGGTTGCAATTAAGTGGGAGTTTGTCGGCATTAATTACAACTATCTACCGCTACATGTAGCGGACCTAGCTATTCAATGTTGTTTAATGTTTGATTTATGAAGCTGGACACGTAATACACCTTGGAAAATGAGAACCGCCTGCCCAGCCGGGCACTCCTTTTGTATCACTATTTTGACATTAATGAAACGCAGAGGTATGCGATACAGTTGTGATTTTCTGGGTGTGTGACTCCATTCAAGTGCGGTAGCACTGCAAAAACCCTGTTTTTACCCTGTTTATTTGATGCTCTGCCTCCTCTGTCCCCTTCATAAATGCACTTGGTTTTGTGTTCAATTTTTCAATTAGCAATTGTAGAAAGCATTTAAAGTAGAATTTCATACAACATTTAGAATAGGGTTTCATTTTCATTATGTATTTTTTAGGGTTTTTATTCAAAGATTTTTAATGATTATCAAGCTGAAAATCGAGCATGTTCCCTATTACAAATAGCATGAGGTCTAATTGAGACATCAGAATCTTTTATTTGCACAAAGAAATTCTGCCATGTCAATAGTTTTGGTGCTAAAAGGAGGACCTTGAATGGATGAAGAGATCTCAAGTGAATCTTCCAACAAAAATTTACATTACAATCACATATCTATCAAGGGTGTGGATTATAACCCTGTTCAAAATTTTCAAAGCCTTAAGAATCATATTTTCTCAAAACCATAACCCTTTTATGTTGTTTCAAATCAAGAGGCTGATGAGGTTTAATGCCTTACCTCACCATATATAAAAAAAATATTGGTAAATTGTCTATCACTCACTTCCTAGAAGAAGGAGGCTACAAAGATTATTATTCAAATTCCCAAATAAACCTTAATAGATATTGTGGATGACTTGATTAATCATACTTTTGAGAAAATTTTACAACAAATAAATGAAATTCCGTCAACTCCAATTTTATATGCTCATTCTTCAAGACCCTCATATGCCAATATTGATCTTGAATTTTTTAGTCAATCCTGTGAAGTCGTGAAGAGAATTATAAATGTATAAACAAATATAAATAAGCCTAATATGTTGTCCTAAAGGGCCCACGACGTTTTGAATTTAGTAGGTTGATGCCATGATTTTCTAAGGCATCTTGAGTGAATTCTACCCAAATTTGATCCAGACCAATTAAATTCTCCAATTAATCGCATAATTAATTTTTTTTACATGGCCGCCATTCAATTAATGAAAATTGAACATGAAGTTGTGGTACATGTAGAATATTTCCTTGCACTTTTAAATATCAATCTTCCAAATTGTATCTCAACCTCTTAGTTGGATCAATTTAAGATTAAGTTGAGTTTGAAAAAGAATTCATAAAAAAAAATTGGAGATCAATCAACTCTAACTACATTTTTGAAACAATTAATTGCCATTAATGGACAAGAGAGAAAAAAATAAAAGATTTTAACCAATTCCTTACCACCATCCTTAACAAATTCCCAATAGATTCTCAACTAGATGATAAGGTGGTAGTTGAATATTATACTTATGCTCTGCATGCATCTATTTCTATATTTTTTAGAAGAGATAGTAAAACATATTTAGCTGATAATACTGAAGAAGCCAAGAATGTGGTAAAAGAAATGTTGAATCTAGTTGGTAATTGTAGAGTTTGATGACATCAAAGTTATATTTGTTGCTAATAAATTCATTACTTTACCCAAACTATTGGAAAAAACAAATATCTTATTCTTAATCAAGAAGTCATCCAATGAAATTGTTGATTTAAAAAAATATGAAGGCCCTTCAAATCAAATGAAGTTATAATGTAGACACGATCATAATAAAACGACAATCCTTGGGGTTAGCTTGTTTACGATTTCGATGGGTTATGTTAAATTCCTGTGGGATCACATGGATACTGTATTAACATAACATGAGTTGTGTGGATAAAGATCGAAAATCTTCTACCTGTTTCTAATAATTAATCTTTATTTTTGTCTCGTAACTTTGTACAATCTGTAGATAAAAAATATGTGTATTTTTATGATAACGTTGAGGGTGGAATCAAAACCCCAGGAAAAAAAGTTATAGTCTGTGTTTCTTTTATGAATAATGCTTGTGCATGGGGATGGATTAATATCCTTTATGCATTTTTGCATTTGTTGGATCGGAACAATGTACATTGTTTTAATAACGTATGTTGGATCAAAATCTTGTACGTATTGAACCTCTGTGTTTTATGGGTTTGAATCTTGCGTGATAGATGCAAAGCGATGAATTATTCATACTGATATGATCTAGAATTGAATCGAGGTTCCTGAATGGATCGATTCAGTCATTAAATATTTTGTGAGATATTTGTGATAGAAACAAATCCCTATGGGTATCGTTTCCAGTGATCTGTGTGATAAATATATCTATTGAGTCGAATTGTTTGAAGTTGTAGATCTATAGTGAGATCTTCTTCTAAATAATCATGTCGAAGTTTTTTCTTTGGTTATATTTTATTTTGTTGATGCGTTTCAATGGGAGAGATTGATTCTTTACGGAGATCGATCGTCTGGTTAATGTGGATATTTTATTTGTTTTCAAAAAAGTTAATAAAGTGTTCTCTATAGAGAGAAATCCTCTGTTTAAATGATTGATACATTATTCTTTGTGCAAGAGTTAAGAGTTCGATTCTCTACAGAGATCAATCCTATGCTTAAATGATTGATACGTTATTCTCCATGCAAGATTTAAGAGGTCGATTCTCTATTTAAATGTTTGATATGTATTCTCTGTGCAAGAGTTAAGAGGTCGATTCTCTACAGAGATCGATCCTCTGTTTATGGTGGATATTTTATTTGTTGTCTAAAAGTTAATAGATCGATTCTCTAAGGAGATCGATCCTCTCTTTATGGTGGATATTTTATTTGCTATCTAAGAGTTCAGAGATCGATTCTCTATGGAGATCGACCCTCTGTTTAAGTGTTTTCGATTTTATATTTTGTCCATGAGTTAAGAGATCGGTTATCTCTGGAGATTGATCCTCTAAGAAAATGTTTAAATATTTTATTCTCTGTCCAGATAAGAGATCGATTCTCTACGAATATCGATCATCTATGTAAACATTGGCATTGTAATTCTTTGTTTAAAGGATTGAGAGATCGATTCTCCATGAATAGAACTATTGATCCTCCAATAGTCTAATTGGAAAAACGATCCTCTGCTTATATGAAATCGAATGCATAAATTTTTGGTATATTTTATCCTAATTAAAAGAATGAGCCTCTGTGTAATTATTAAAAAAATCGACCTTTGCCTACATGGAATAGAGTAGAGAGACGATCAGTCTTGTGAGTAAACGTTTGCTTGTAAATGACCTCGTTTTATTAATGGAATCGATGCATGCATTTAGTTCATTACACCTCTCCATTGTTTATCACGTGGCTGCTACATTTAAGTCAATCTCATCTTAGGAGAGATCACCTCTTAATCTACGGTGAAATTTCTGCTCAACAGATAGTGGTTCCATTACTTAGCTCTCCAAGTTACTGTTGGTTTTTAGCTTTGTAAAGTATTCGTTGGATTGACCAACGATACTCATGTGTAACCGGGGGTTATGAATTAATGGGTGATTGAATCATTCCAACAGCCTCGATCCCTTTAAGATCGACTTGTTATGGTTAAAAGGTATTTACGTTGTGTCTTATATATAAATATATTTTATGCATATAGGGTCATAAGTATATAGATATAGATATATATAAACATATATATATATATATATAAATCAATTAAGACCACGGGTATAAAAATAATCCACGGGGAATGGACTTATGCATTTGGTAATATATAAATTTATGATAGATATTTGTACATATGAGAAAAGAGTTTAAGGTAAGAAATACACTAGTAGGGATTTTTTAGTATGTAATGTAAGAGATTCTCAATGATGTGGTATATTATTGTGAAATTATTGTGATCATAGTCATGAAGTGGCCATTGGTAATTTATATACAATAGGTAATTTCATATCTAATGGTATGTTGTAAGTCCTGAAATTAAAGGGTATGGTGAGGAAAATAGTTGATATGTATGGGAAAGAAAATCATTGAGATTTAATATGTAATGAGTCATTAATATTTTCAAATTTCATTTGTATGTATTATATAAAAAAATATTTGGTATAAGTACTTTGGTTTATAAGCCATAAAGTTTTTCATATATTCATTTTTATATGATGAAAAAACGAATAGTAGAAGTATGAAAGTGGTATTCGAACAATTAAGTATTTCATAATGAGTTAAATATTACAAAAGATATTTAGTTGCTTTGTAAGCATAGTAAAAATTTTCAAATTTTCCGCATTTTCAATATTTGGGGAGGTGACAAGTGGTATCGGAGCTTAAGTTATGACACTTGGTCGTATGGTGTCCATTCACACTGTGAGAAAAATAATTATATTTTTATGTTATTCTTCTTACTTTTATAGAATAAATTTGTTTTACTAGACTGCAGGAAGAAATGGCTAGAAGACAATCCTCTGCCCCACCTATTTGGGTTGAACTTAATGATGAGGGACAACAAAACAATAATAACATTAATGATAACTAAAATGATATTCTTCAAACAGCAAGAGACTTACAAATTGAACTTCTAAACTTTAAAACTAAACATAAGAGAGTGATGAGGACTAGGGAAGATCTTAAAGAAGATTTATTATTTAAATTGAATGAGATAGATAATGATAAATGTAAAATGGAATGTAAATGAGATAAATCATCCTCTGAATGTCCTTCCTCTGACGAAATCCCTATAGCTACTAAATTAGAAGATTCTAGTAGTAGCTCTGAGGATATACGAAGGAAGAAGAGAAAATATAAAGATGACATAATAGGAGAGTTTAAAAAGATAAAACCTCCTACCTTTGACAGTCAAGTCAAGAATGGAGAAGAAGCTGAGGCTTGGCTGTCTGGGATGAATAAATACTTTACTATGTATAATTATTCCAATTCTATGAAGGGTAAAATGGAAATATTCAATCTAGTCAAGAAGGCTGAGATTTGGTAGTAGGAATTAAAAAGAGAAAAAATAATCAATGATAGAAAAGTTAGTTGGAACTGGTTTAAAAAGGAATTTAAAAGGGAGTATCTCTTAGAGTATTATTATGAGGGAAAGGAAAAAGAGTTTTCTGAGTTAAGACTAGGATCAATGTCAATGCATGACTTTGTACTAAATTTCTATCTTTGTTAAGATAAGTGCCTTACCTAAATGAAGAAAAACCTAAAATTCAAAGATTCCTAGGTTCTTTACCTAGCTTATATAAATATAGATTAGAGTTTGATAACCCAAATACTTTATATGAATCAATGAGGAAGGCCAAACTAACTTATGATCAATTTAAAAGTAAGCATGAAAATCCTTATAGTTTTAAGAAAAGAGAAGGAAGTAACTTTAAAAGGAGGGAATTCAAGCCTTTCCATAAACATACGTATTTTCAAAGGAATACTTTTAAGGATAGACAACAACCAATTAAAATTGAGTATAAGGATAATCTCTTTAATAAGAAAAATGAAGAATTAAAAATAGAATCCTTAAAGTGTTGGGGTTGTGGGGAGAGTCATTCATATCGGGATTTTTCCTCATAAGAAGGACAATTGAAGCATCCATATTGTCAAAGAAGCGACTACAATGAGAGAATTTGCTCATAACATTTTGAAGATAAGTGTGGCACTGGTAAATCATCAAGTGGACTACCAACCTTCAATGATAGAAGTTGAAGGTAATATCTTTGAAAAACCTATTTCTATCTTAATTTATTTTGTATCTACTTTAAGGTACATATCTCCTAAGTTAGTAGATTTGTGTAAAATGAAAAAGTATAATTTTGAAAAGTCGTGGCTAGTGCAATTAGCCACAAGGACAAAAATAAAGGTAACTAGCTTTATTTCTAGTTGTGAAATTGATATGCATGATTTGGTTACAAAAGTGGATTTAAACATTTTTCCATTAGGATCATTGATGTATTAATTGGCATGGATTGGTTAAAAAAGCATAGAGTTGTATTGAATTGCTTTGAGAAAACTTTCACTTGTATTGACGAAAAAGGTGAAAATAGACTTGTTAAAGGGATTCCTAAAAAGGTTTTTACTAGAAAAATATCTTATTTGCAATTAAAGAAATGTGCTAGGAAATGAAGTAAATTGTTTGCTATGCATATCACTGAAAATGATGATGATAAAAAAAACCTAGATTGGAATATTTTCCTCTTTTAAATGAATTTAACAATGTTTTTCCAGAGGAGATACCTGGATTACCTCTGAGTAGGGATATCGGCTTTACCATTGATTTGGTACCAGGAACAATGCCTACTTCTAAGGCTCCATACAGAATGAGTACACCTGATTTAGTGGAATTGAAATTACAATTGCAATAATTGTTAGATAAGAAATATATAAGACCACGTGTGTCTCTGTGGGGAGCACCAGTGTTGTTTTTAAAAAGAAATATGTCACATTAAGACTTTGCATGGATTATAGACAATTAAATAAGATGACTATTAAAAATAGATACCCTCTTCCCTGCATAGATGACATGTTTGATCAAGTACGAGGAGCTGCAGTATTCTCAAATATTGACTTAAGATTTGGGTACCATCAAGTAAGAATTAAAGATGAGGATATTCATAAAACAACATTTAGAACATGGTATGGGAATTATGAGTTCATGGTTGTACCATTCGGCTTGACCAATGCTCCAGCCACGTTCATATGTTTAATCAACAGCACTCTTTATAAATACTTAGATAAATTTGTAGTAGTATTTATTGATGACATATTAATATACTCTAAATATGAACAGGAACATGAAGAGCATTTAATATTAGTCCTACAAACCTTAAGAGAACATAAACTTCAAAGTTTAATAAATTTGATTTCTTTCAAGATAAAATTCAGTGCTTAGGTCATGTAATATCTAAGGAATGAATTTTTGGAGACCTAGATAAAATCAAGGCAATCATAGATTGGCCATTTCCTAAGGATGTAATCGGGATTCGATCCTTTGTGGGAAGCACAAGTTACTATCGCGGGTTCATTAAGGGGTTCTCCACAATTGCTTACCCAATAACTTCACTTCAAAAGAAATGAACTAAATTTGTATGGTCTAATAAATGTCAAGAAAGCTTTGAGAAATTTAAACACTTGCTTACCACTGCACCTATTCTAAGAATATTAGATCCATACAAGGACTTTGTTGTATGTACGAATTCATGCTTAGAGGGATTAGGTGGCATATTAATGCAAGATAATTATGTAATAAGATATGAACCAAGAAAACTTAAAGAACATGAAAGGAACCATGCAACACATGACTTGGAATTAGATGTTATAATACATGCTTTAAGAATGTGGAGACATTACTTAATTGGAAGAAAATTCACTATAATGTATGATAACATAAGTTTAAAATACTTGTTTGATTAACAAAATCTGAATGCTCGCCAAGCAAGGTGGTTGGACTTCTTGAGCGAGTACAATTTTGAAATCAAACATATACAAGGTAAAGAGAATAAAGTAGCAGATGCCTTGAGTAGGAATTTAATTCCACATTGTTTAGCTTCTTTTAGCAGTTATAAGACAAATCTTGAAGATTTAATCAAAGATGCATCTAAAAATGATGAAAAATACTTAAAAATTAAAAAACAATTGGAAAAAGATATTGATGGAAGTGAATCCACGGTTTATGCTATAAGCTTAGAAGACTTACTAGTCTATAAAAATCGATTATATATACCTAATTCTGAATAAGTTAAGCAGTTAATATTGAATGAGTTACATAAGAAACCATATTCTAGATATCTAGGATATCAAACGATGATAACAAAGTTAAGAAAAAAATATTATTGGCCAAATATGAAGAATGATGTTGCAGATTACCTAGCTATATGTATTGAATGTCAACAAGTAAAAACGAAACATCAACATCCAATCGAGTTACTTCAACCCTTACCTATCCCAAAATGGAAATGGGAAGTAATAAGCATGGACTTTATAATGGGATTACCTAAAACTAATAAACAACATGATTCAATAATGGTAGTTATTCATAAATTGAGTAAAGGTGCACACTTGATACATGTTGTGATATAGCTGATATTTTTATGAAAGATATTTTTTGTTTGCATGGTATTCCGAAAGTTGTGATATCTGATAGAGATGCAAAATTTACAAGTAAGTTTTGGAAGTCTTTGTTTAAAGGTTTAAATACTCAGATGAATTTCAGTACTGCTTACCATCCTCATACATATGGGAAAACTGAAAGAACTAACTAAGTTTTAGAAGATATGTTGTGTATGTATGTAATGAAAAAACCAGGTAAATGGGAGGACTATTTACAGGTAGTAGAATTTGCTTACAATAATGGATATCAAGCTTCCTTAAAAATGAGTCCATTTGAAGTATTGTATGGTCAGAAATTCCATACTCCTGTGTCATGGGATAACCGTGTTGATATGATTGTTCTAGGACCTGACATGTTGAAGGAGATGGAACAAATTTTCAAAGAAGTACAACAAAATTTAAAAGTTACTCAAGATCGACATAAAATTTATGTGGATCTAAAAAGAACTCCAAATGAGTTCAATGTTGGATATCATGTGTATCTAAAGGTATAACCAAAGAAGAGTGTACATTGATCTTGGCAAGGTGTTCCAAGCTAGAACCCAGGTATTGCGGACCTTTTGAAGTGTTAGCTAAGATAGGGTCGGTATCCTATTAGTTTGCACTCCCCCCTACTATAAAAGTACACAATGTATTTCATGTTTCTTTGTTAAAAACATGTGTTCATGATGATACTCATGTAATTGATTGGAATATGATTCAGGTAGAACCCGAGGGAGAGTTCCAGATAGAGCCTTTGCGCATCCTAAACAGGAAAGAACTTATGCTACAGAATCGAGACATCACTCAAACAAAAGTGAAATGGAAGCACTTCAGCCCTGAATAGGTGACATGGGAAATGAAGGATATAATATGAGAGGCATATCCTTCCATGTTCCAGAGAGAACAAGAGAGATATGAATAAAAGAAAACAAAGGACAGTGTTAAAAATAAGGAGGGATGTGATACTCCCAAGACATTCTTATTTATTTTTTATTTAATATTTTTGAAAAATATGTCAAGACAATTATTTTTTGTAAGAGTTATTTAAAAACTCAAAAATACTCACAGGATGTGAGTGATACTTTGCACAAACAAAAATCTTATTTTATTATTTATAAAAAAAAAAAAGACACTTAGAGAAATGAGTAGTTAATGGTCTATAGCTTACTTCCCAACACATATAAATCCATGCTGACATTATTTGGATTACACAAATCTGTTGTATATATATATATATATATATATAAATTGAATCGTAACTCTGTACATACATGATGAATAATATATATATATATATATACTCTGTCTTCATTCCTTGTGATGGGAAAAACTCATGTACTCTGTTTATATTACATATATGCATCACGATTGAAGTTATAATGTGGACGCGATCATAAGAAAACGACAATCCTTGGGGTTAGCTTGTTTACGATTTCAATGGGTTATGTTAAATCCTTATGGGATAATCAATCTTTATTTTTGTATGGTAACTATGTACAATCCGTAGATAAAAACTCTGTGTATTTTTATGATAACGTTGAGGGTGGAATCGAAACCCCGGGGAAAAAATGTTATAGTCTCTATGTTTCTTTTATGAATAATGTGTGTGCATTGAGATGGATTAATATCCTTTATCCATTTTCGCATTCGTTGGATCGGGACAATGTATGTATGTTTTAATAACGTATGTTGGATCAAAATCATGTACGTATCAAACCTCTACGTTCTATGGGATTGAATCTTGTGTGAAACTATTGGTTTCTTTTTTATATTCGTGTGATGGATACAAAGGGATGAATGGTTTATATCGATATGATCTAGAATTCAATCGAGGTTCCTGAACGGATCGATTCAGTCAACAAATATTTAATGAGATCTCTGTGATAGAAATGAATCCCTATGGGTATCGTTTACAGCGATCTCTGTGATAATATATCTATTGAGTCTAATCGTTTGAATTTCTAGATCTATGGTGAGATCTTCTTTTAAACAATCATGTCAAAGTTTTGTCCGTTGGTTATATTTTATTGTGTTGAGACATTTCAATGGGAGACATCAATTCTCGACAGAGATCGATCCTCTGGTTAATGTGGATATTTTATTTGTTGTCAAAAAAGTTAATGGATCGATTCTCTATAGAGATCGATCAATCCTATGTTTAAAGGATTGATCTACTTTATTCTGTGTGCAAGATCTAAGAGGTTGATTCTCTACAGAGATCGATCCTCTATTTAAATGATTGATAAGTTATTCTTTGTGCAAGAGTTAAGAGGTCGATTCTCTACGGAGATCGATCCTCTATTTAAATGCTTGATATGTATTCTCTATGCAAGAGTTAAGAGGTCGATTCAGAGATCGATCCTCTGTTTATGGTGGATATTTTATTTGTTGTCTTAAAGTTAATAGATCGATTCTCTACGGAGATCGATCCTCTGTTTATGGTGGATATTTTATTTGTTGTCTAAGAGTTAAGAGCTCGATTTTCTATGGAGATCGATCCTTTGTTTAAGTGTTTATGATTTTATATTTTGTCCATGAGTTAAGAGATCAGACGATCAGTCTTGTGAGTAAAAATTTGCTTGTAAATGACCTCGTTTTATTAATGGAATCGATGCATGCATTTAGTTCGTTACATCTCTCCCTTGTTTATCACGTGGCTGCTACATTTAATTCAATCTCCTCTTAGGAGAGACCGCCTCTTAATCCACGGTGAAATGTCTACTGAAAAGATAATGGTTCCATTACTTACCTCTGCAAGTTAATGTTGGTTGTTAGCTTTGTGAAGTATTCATTGGATTAACGAACAATACTCATGTGTAACCGAAGGTTATGAATTAATGGGTGATTGAATCATTCCAACAACCTCGATCCCTTTAAGATCAATTTGTTATGGCTAACAGGTATTTAGGTTATGTTTTATATATAAATATATTGTATGCATATAGTGTCATAACTATATATCGATATATATAAACATATATATATGTTTATATATATCGATATATAGTTATGACACTATATGCATACAATATATTTATATATAACCATTAAGACTCCATGGGTATAAAAAATAATCCATGGGAAATGGACTTATGCATTTCGTGATGATAGATAGGTGTACATATGAGAAAAGAGTTTAAGGTAGGAAATAAACTCGTAGGGATATTTTTAGTATGTAATGTAAGAAATTCTCAATTATGTGGTATATTATTGGGAAATTATTGTGATCATAGTCATGATGTATTTCATCTTAATGGTAGGTTGTAAGTCCGGAAATTAAAGGATATGGTGAGGAAAAGAGTTAATATATATGAAAAAAAAAATCATTGAGATTTAATAAAATGAGTTATTAATATTTGGAAATTGCATTTGAATGTATTATAAAAAAAATTACTTGGTATAAGTATTTTAATTTTTTAATTTATTCATTCTTGTATGATGAAAGAAAGAATAGTGGAAATATGAAAGTGTGATTTGAATAAATAAGTATTTCATCATGAGTTAAGTATTATAAAATGGGGTGGCAGGTGCGGGTGGGATTCTTTTTGATCCTGGCGGAAATAAAATCGCAGACTTTGCTTGGGGACTAGGCAGGAAAACTAATAATGAGGCAGAATGGTTAGCTCTTATCCTCTCCTTAGAAATGGCCTCCAACTACAGCATAGCCAATCTCAAAATCTATGGAGATTCTAGGCACGTCATCCAAATCATGCGAAGAGGATATGCCTCGCCAGGCTCAAAAGCAGATAGATATTTGCAAAGAATTAAGACCATTTCTTTATCTACAAAGGCCTCCTTCTTCCATATCCTCCGAGAGAACAACAGGGTGGCGGACTTAGCGGCAAATCAAGGAATCACGCTCACAATTGGGCAAACTAAGGACCACAAAGGAGATTTAGGATTTCATTTTATCCCCTAACTTACCAATGTCTTGGCCCCTTGAAGTTTTGTTGTGGATTTTGGTTAGGGATTTGGCCTTAAGGGACCATCCACTCCCTTTGCCAAACTATGGCCTTCCCCTCCCCTCGATTTCATTCTCGAGCTCGTCCTCCACGTACCTTTTCACTCGCTCCTCCATCTGCCCTCCCGTCCTTCCCTCCACCTGTCCCCTTGATCTTCCCCCCGGTGTCAGCTCCCACGGGGCTTCCTTAACTCCCCCATCTGCCCTCCCTACTCCTCCTTTCGCGATGGCTCTTCCTCCCCATCTCCCCGATTCTCTGAGCCGTCTGTCCCTCGAGGAGTTTGCCCCTTCTGCTCCTCGTCTTTCGCAGGTGGAAATTTGGGATAGGGAGCTTGCCCCTTCTGCTCCTCGTCTTTCGCAGGCGGTTAATTGGGATACGATGCCGTCTATCAGGGCGGCCATTGCTGCTTTAAGCAGAACCCTGATAGACATCAAATTTGCAGTCCGAAGAACTTACGAGACGGTCTGCTCCAGCGTGAACCAGAACTCTGATATGGTGTCAGTCATAACGCATGTCTGCACCCAGTTGTCCTGCCAGGATTCCAGGATTGATGACCTGGAATGAAATATCATAGAATTAATGGGAAAAGTTGATAGAATTCAGGAAGACTTGGCTGTTTACTTCAAAGCGACGCAGGGAAGCTGGATACATGAGAATACAACGGTGAACCAGGAAATAAATCAGTTGAGGGTGGACGATTCGTCTGTCAAGCTCAGGAAGAAAGGCTAGCCTAGCCCAGGTTTCATATAATTTTTTATTTGGTTAATGTATTTTTGTAAACTTCTCTGGAGTCAGTTTGTTAAGGTGTATGCCAGCTCTATGCTGGACAATTTCAGGAAGACTAAACTTAGAGACTACAATGTAATGCAGATAGTTTTGGTAGTGTTAGCTGGTCCTGTCGTCTCAGCTCTGTTAAAAACTCTGTTTGCAAGTCTGTAATGAATAGCTGTGCACAGCTTTATAAATATAATCTTTTCCCTGTTACTGTTAAAAAAAAAAGTATTATAAAATATATTTAATTTCCTTGTAAGCATAGTAAAAAAATTTAAATTTTCCCCATTTTCAAGAAAAATTTTAGGGGTGAAATTTAGACCTCGATTATTTTTGGATTTTTTTTTTCCAAAAAAAGGATTTGAGAGTTTTTAGAAATTTGATATATTTTTTTTAAATAGTTGAACATTTTAGGGTTCCAAATTTAAGAATTAGTAATATTTTCCAAAATTTCCACACTTTGATGAGAAAATTATGAATCCTTAAAATTTTCCTTCCATAATCATTGGGAATTGTTTTATTAAAGTACAAAATCCTTCATTGCATTTGAGCTTATAAAAAGCTTATGAAAACACTAATTGTACCCTAGTAGATGTAGAATATGGGGCGTTGTCAAGTGGTTGTTGTGTGCAGATTTCACCAAGAACAAAGAACTCTACATCATACTTTGAACAAAGAACTTAGCAACATACTAGTTGAGATAGAAATCATTTTGCATTTTCCTTTGCATCCACTCTTCTCCATTCCAACGTTTCTGAATTATATCCCTCACCCTTAAATTGTCCAGAACTACATATTATTTCATGATTAGTCTCGCGTCGATCCAAGTGATTGATGTCAGCTACTTCTTCTTCCCTCATTGTCACACTCGGCGTGATTTTGCGGCCACGTCGTCGGCCTATTTTTTTTGTAGCGGCGGCGGCTCCGTTCCATGGCAGCGCTGGCTTGCACGGCCAAAGCAGCCATATCAAGTGGCGAGCAGAGGATGGAGCAATCTGGTCAGGGGAAGCAGAAAATAAAGGTTCTCCACTTGCAATTCCTGGTCTTCAGAAAGGGGAGAAACATAGTCATCGTAACACATCGAATCGGCATGGCAGACGAAGAAACTGGGTCTCTGTCTTAATATTTCTGCTACCTTCACATGCTCTGAGAACTCTATAATCAACCCACCAGCTTCTTCTTCAATATCCACTAATTTGGCTGTCGGAAAATAAGCTGATCTACGAGATAAATAGCCGCCCATCAAATTCTTAGAAGAGTATATAGATCCAGATTGGGGTCAGTAATTAAAATAGCCTCCCTCTATGTATGTATCGTGGGACTGTAATGAGATTTTCCTGTATGTTTTGTGGGATAGTAATGAGATTCTATATAGTGGAAGGCCACTATAATCTTGCAGCACTGCTCAAGGGAATTCGGCAGACAAGGGAGACCGAGACCGTTGGTACATCTACCGAAGAAAGAAATTCAAACATAATAGCAAGCGTTGCGTCGCCAGAATAGAAATTCCGTACACTAGATTGTTCTCGTAGTTCGAGCCGGCGTTGTTGAAGGAGCATCGAGAGTGGTTTTAAAAATCGATGGTCTGAGAATTTGGTGGGTTAAGAATTTAGGTTTTGTTTTGAAAATACTTGGTGCTGTAAGTTTTTCAAAAGAAGAATTATGAAGGTCCAACAAAATTCTTATTAAAATTTAATTATAGTGGTCAACATTTTTGTTTAAATTTATTCTTAATTTTGTAAAAATAGTTTTGACCATATATTAATTATTGGAACCATATTCTATTGAATGTAAGGTAGTTTTGTTTTTGAGATTTCATTAGATTTTTTCAGTGGTTCAATTTTATTGCATATATCATATAATAGAAACGTAAATATCACATAATAAAAATTTGTGAATGTATTTTTGTTAATTATTTTTAGATATGGATGATTACTATCTCATTATATTACATATATTATAGAATAACTATATATTGAAAATATCAACCACATACATATATCACTGAGTTATACTAGAGAGATGAATGATTTAATTCATTTGGTGTTATAACTTGGTACAATAATGAAGTGACCTTTAGCAATATATAGGTCTTTGAGGTAAGACAAATCTAAGTGGAAATTAAAAATGTGATTGGATCTCACAATTAGTTCACATAATAATAGATGTAAGAAAGAGTCTTCAACTTCATAAGAATTTATTACTAACAACAACTACATTAATAATAATGTGTCCGATAATCTTTTCTAATCTAATGTAGACTGTGCTAAATATAAGCGTATACCAAACACATTATTATTAATGTGGTTGTTGCTAGATAACCATGAAGCATAGGTATAGGATCGAAACAATATATTATTAAATACCATTTATTAATATATATTAAAATATTCATACTAATATATATATTATTTTAATATTTACAATAAAAAGTCATAATAAATAATATACATATATATATGGTGGATAAAGGGAATGTCAAATTTGTAATACTCTAATAACATTGGTTGAAGCATAGTTGATAATGGATGATATTGGTTACATAAGGTTAAGTCATGATTGATTATTATTTGACCATGGTTAACTTTAACGAACCATGTTTGACTTTGGTTAATCATTGTTGACTTTAATTTGACCATAGTTGAACCATGGTTGACGTTAGTGAACCATGGTTAACCTTAGTCAACCATGGTTGGCTTTACTAAATCATGTTTGACTTTAGTTAACCATGGTTGACTTTTGTGAACCATAGTTGACTATCTTTGACATTGGTTAGGTAAGGTTAAACATGTTTGACCATCATCAAAATTAGTTAACGATGGGTGTCCAATGATGGTCACCGTGATGAATATTGTTTGACCATGTAGTAGAATTTCATGAACCATGATTGACTTAGAAATGGTTAACCATGTTTGAATTTAGTTACCCATTGTTGACTTTTGATGACCACTATGGTTGACTTTGGTTAAGTGAAGTTAGCCATAGACAAATATTAAACTTGATCATGCTTAGCGATGTTTAACTATCATTGACCATAGTTTGAAAGTGGTTAATATTGATGGTATCTAAATAGTTAACAAATCTAACAAATCTGCACATTCCAGTAACCTCCTAACATCTTATTATCGTCTTTTATACTAACCTTCCAAGAGCTCATTATTCTTTCCTTTTTTCATAAAAAATAATATTTTTTTATTCATTAATATGAATTAAAGATAAAAATTTATAGATATATATTGTTCTTCTTGAAGAAATTCAAAAATAAAAATAACATGTCCCATGTCAAAAGATCAATCCCATGTCAAAAGATCAAGAGTACAAAGACGACCTCTATAAGCTTAATTTCACAAAAATTACAAAACCAGATTATAACTATCAATCCATGTTATTTATGCATGAAGGCACCAGTGTGACAAAAAAACCCTGTGAACAGTCCCCACAATATAAATCGTACAAAATTGTAGTATTGAGCAAAGGAGTATGTTGTCAACATAGTGTTCTCCTAATATTCCTTATAAAAAGGAATGCCTTCAGTTTGTGCAATAGCCTTTTTTTATATTTTTATATTATCGTATCAATTTGTGTTAACACTCCAGAAAGGCCACTCGGATATGTTGACAATCGGTATCAAAGGTAAACTCCAATCACCCAAGTTGTTTTCTTCATAATTTTGTTGATTTAACTTTTTGACTGTCATATTATATCAAAATTAATAACTGTTTTTAGTGTATACGAGAGTAAAGGTTTTACAATGTGGTATATTATTTTTTTGATTCAAATATATATAGGTTTTGATATTTCGACTGAAAGCTCGATGTGATAGTGTCCACGTTTTGTGGAGACCTATAAATTGATAACCAAATATAATATATAATAAAAATATATTTTTAATTTATAATAATAATTCATTTCAAATGAGAAAACCAAAATCAACAATGAGTAATAAAGGTGAAATGCCCTACTCATTCTTAAAGATGAATCTGGTGAAAGTATGATGTATATAGAGTCTCCACTGTTATAAATTATAAATAAGTAGTAAAAAATAATATACAATTAAATTATATATTTAATATTTTTGTTTTATAATATATTATTAATAAAAGAAAAATAACTGATAGTTGATGTATGGATAATTCATAGCTCATGTATGTATAGATAAACAAATAATCTATTTAATTAAAAATGATAGCTGAAACATAGACAATAAATTATTACAACTAAACGTAAAAACCAAGTAACAAATAACTAATCCATAACTTATTCTCCGAGTATGATCTATGCCAAATCATTTACAATACACTATTCTATGGTTTATACATCCTAAACCGTTGCATGACATTCTATTCATATTTGCTTCCAAGCTTCAATGGCGATCAGAGACAACCCAAGTCCACTTCCGCTCCATAATTGAGGGGATCTGTGCGTCTGGTAATTTAATGAGATAGAAATGATTTCGCATTCTCCTATGTGATGTCAAATAAGGGAATGGAATCCCTCCTCATAGATAGTTGAAAGCTTCCTCATCCGGGGACCATTGAAGGAGGCCGCATTAACCCTTTCTCTCCCGGGCGCTACGCACTGCATTTTATAGCGAACAGGCCGTGCCCTCAAACCCACATCCACTCTTCTCCATTCCAAAGTTTCTGAATTATAACCCTCGCCCTTCAGTTGTCCAGAATATATTATTTTTTGATCCAGATGATTGATGTCAGCTACTTCTTGTTCCATCATCATCGCACTCGGCGTAATTTTGCTGCCACGCCGTCGGCCTAATTTTTTGTAGCGAGGGCGGCTCCGTTCCATGGCGGCGCTGGCTTCCACGGCCAAGGCAGCCATATCAGCGGCGGACAGAGGACGGCGCAGTCTGCTTATTGGAAGCAGAAAATAGAGGCTCGCCATTTGCAGTTCATGCTCTGCTGGGAGGGGAGAAACATAGTCATTGAAACGCATGGAATCGGCATGGCAGACGAAGAAGCCAGGCTTCTCTCTAAATATCTCTGCTACCTTCACATGCTTCGGTAACTCTCTAATAAACCCGCCCGCCTTTTCCTGAATGACCACTAATGTGGCAGTCGGAAGATGAGCTGATCTACAAGATAAACAACTTCCCATAACATTCTTTGAAGGATTGATAGATCCAGAGAATGGGGTGCGTAACGAAAAATTGTATAGGAGAATTTATAGAGAGACATGCCCGGTGGCCCTATAATATTCCACTGCTTGCGTAAGGGAATTCGTCACTGTTGGGAGACATAGATTCCAAATTAATTAGATTTTAATCTGGTACTGAAATCCGGGTCAAATGTCATAATCAGTTTGAAGCTACTTCATCTAGCCGTGTGATAACTGGCACTTAAATCGCTCTGGTATTTTGGCGATTGATGACCCTAAATTTTTGGGCGAGGTATAGTTCTATCTTTTCTGGTTATTTTTTGGGAATTTCGACGATTTGAATACCAGTTATTCCACACCCTTCATCCATCCAAGCGTTGAATACACTTCTCTCGATGATTCCATTTTACGAAACTTTAGCGCCATGTGCCACGCAACATCTAACATAATTAAAAATATAAATAAAACATTTCATAGTTTATGTTATATAAGTAACACGTAGCATAAAAAACAACCAAAACATCTCACTTTTCAAGCAATTTTATTTCTCTAAAAAATATGTCAAGATTCTCCATATTTTAAGAAATCGGTGATTTGTCATTTCACAAACCACGTAATTGGAAACATATAAAACATTTTATAATTCAAAGCATGGGCAGGGAAGGTCTCATCTTGAGTCATATATATGCATGGAAATCAATAAATAACAATAAAGTCAATATAGTTTTAATATATATTATAACATCTATTTCGCTGAAAAAAAAATTTATATCATCTATGTTCATTGTTTGAGATTTTTGTTTTCCTTTAGTCCTTATCTATGGGGACATAGGTTTGATGCAATTTCAATTTATTTGTGCACAAACCAACGTATTCTAAGTTTTTATTCAAGTGTAAAATGAAGAATTTTGCTTAATTAATTTTAGGAACAAAGTTATTTTATTCATTAATTAAATATATTTGACCTTTAATTTGTCTTATTAACCAAAGTGCATTATTGTTTTTTATGTTTTTGGATATCGAAGAATTTAAAGAATATGAAATAGTTAGAACTAGAGTGGATTAATGCTAGCATTAGTTTGCTAACATTAGTTGTAGGAAATAACATTAACCATGATGTATAGTTATAATTTCTTGACAAATATTGCATCACAAGTTTTTGTTTTGATTTCTATCACCTTGATTTGCTAACCATTACGATTTGCCATGGTCTCTTGACAAATGTTGCACTGCAAGTTTTTGTTTCGAATTCCATTGTCCTCAAGTAGCCACCTCCCTTCTCATACCACTATCCTAATCTGTTGACCATTACGATTAGTCTCAATCCCTTGACAAATGTTTCACCACATGTTTTGTTTCAATTTCTAGTGCCCTCAAGCAATTACTTCCCTTCCCATACCATCACCTTGATCTGTTGTTAAGAGGATTAAACATCAAGTCAATTTTTCTTGAAGTTGATCGATGTTGCAATGATATAATTCTTCATTTTTACTTCAATTTATTTATGGAAAAGGACGACCATGGAAATGGGTGTGTGAATGGTTCTTATGAAATATTTTGAGTCAAGGGCTATGCATTAGCTAGTCAGGACTTTACAAATTATTTTAATTACCTATTTTATCATTTCTTTAAGTGGCATAATTCCTAGCTATTTGAACACACCTTAATCCACCAACAACCCTCATCCCATCCCTCAAGTACCCATATTTTCATTATGAGCATGATGGAATTAATGCACTCTTGCTCTAGGCCCTCTGGATCTCCTCCTATTTCCTAAGGTGCCTCTCTAAAAGAAGGCTCTAACATATCCCTCTGATACTTGTGCTTGAAATGAAACCTACAAAAATAAATCATATCTAATATTGTTGATGTCACTGAGCACTCTCATATCTCGTCCAAAAACATGAGCATTTCTCTTTTTAACAAAAACCATAAGACTTTTGTGGGTGGAACTAACCCCAACATAGTTGAACTCACCACGACTATGCACCAAGGCCAAAGCATCAACTTGATGCACTATCAAGTACCGGAGCTCCTACTTCTCTTAAGCAAATTTCCAAGAAGCTCTCAATAGAAGACAAACCATGATACTTATAGCTCCTGGATTTTCACACACATCCTCCTTTTCATATTAGCATTGGATTATGTGCCACACAACCTAACTTCCATGATATTTAATTGACACTAAGTATTTTATTTCGAAATGGAGTCAATTATGTAAATTTGATTTAGATTTCAGCATTAACAAAAACATAAAATGATGATGCATTATGGTATAAATATCTTCATATAGTTGATTTCTTATCATTTAAATCTCAATTGATGAGCGGCCAACCCACATAACAACACCAATGACTTTTAGGTTAGTATCCACATGAATTGGCAGTATCCACAGATTGGCTTCTTGAACACCATATTTCCAAGAGACACTATAACTGGTAATAATGATCTAATTGTGTTGTCATAATCAGAGAAGTGTTTCAATATAGGAATCATTAAAAATTAAATGTATTTTTTCGATTATTGTGTAGAAATCTCTAAATGTGCAACTTTGACCAATCTAAGCAATAGTTTTAAAAATACCTTTTTACCCTAAGCAGGAAAAATACACATAACATTAGACAAGTCATATTTCAACTATTACAAAACTTGGACTATAATAATTTTGAATGAAATTGATATGTGTATTAAAAAAAACGAGTTGAATTTTGTTGTAGATAGACCTGGCTAGTGAGTTTGAGTTGGGGACAAAAACTCTTCTTCACTTATGCTCCCAACGAGACTATTAGAAGGGAAGAAAATAAGAAGGTCACTAATCTCTCCTCTCCCCTACCTAAGGAACTAGATAGCTTGCTATTGAACTACCTCATTCTAATAGCATTTGTTCTCCAAGCAGTTGTTATCTCCTTGATTTTATCTCACCATAGCAAAGGATGAATCCAGATGGTGGCCTAAGGTTTGGATTCAGGGTCTCTAAAGCTACTAGAAAGTGCTTTCATGCTTTAACCGAAATAGACATAATGAATGTGCGTACCATTATTACACCTATTACACCTAAGATTATTACACCTATGTTTACCATTATCTCTCCATTAATCATTCACTTGCCTACGAGTGTAGCACATGGAACAATTTTTAAAATGCACTAAGGGAGGATGTAATGCATTAACAAAGATATTGCATTGACTTTGGCTATGTCCCTATATGCTAGGTGTAGGACATGCAATTTTGTTATGTCCCCTCTACCTTGGTGTTCATATACACATGGTAGCAATTTTTCTTGGAGATGGACACATGGCGAGAGAAGTCTAAATGAGTGTTATAGGCAGTTATACATGTCAGTTATGTTTGTGGATTACACCTTCTATAATTTTCATAATGAATGTGAATGTCAATATTCACCTAATCTTTCATAACCTTTCCTTGTAAAGTACATGAGAACCTGGAGGTTAAAGTCAAGTTCTACCTGTAAAAGGTTCCATGCAATGAAGGCTTTCTTTCATGCCGCAAAGTAGGATTTGGTGTCTGGTAATCTCTTCCTTTCATGCTTATTGACAAACCTCATGTAAATGACCTTGGTTTCCCCCTTTTATCCTAGTATATAATAGTGCTTGGATGCCAAATCCCACATAGGAAGGAAGCCATAACCTAAGCTAAAAAACCCCCCAAAAGTATCAGTAATCGCTCTCGTCACAAGGTAGAGTGTTATGTTTCTTATTGCTTGTCTTGTATGGTTTATTTTCTATGCATGGAGTGCATGGCCATAAGTCTTGAGAATTTTTTTTTAACTGGTCAAGTCATTGACATATGATTTATTTGACCTCCTTTATTATTTGATTCATTTTGGTCTGGGCACGAGCATATTGTCAAACTTGCTTTTGCTTAGTGTATTCGACTTGGAATATAGTTGTGTTTATTTATGAGTAGCGAATACAAGGCCACTACAAGCAATTGCATTTGGTTTTAGATTTTTGTGATTATATGACTTGAAATGGCATCTCGCTTATAAAAACAAATGAAAATAACTTGTAGCTAGTAACTATAAGCATTATTTAAGATACAATGGGTGTTTGATATGATTTTGTGCAAATGCTTGCTTCTCCTTCCAAATTTGACATCTTCTCCAGGTGCTTGAGCATTCCTCTACCCCCTCTACCAATCCTCTCATCCCTCAAATAAAATCATCCATTTCAAATCCTATGACTTACCAAAATGCTCCTATTACTTTCCCTACAAAGCCTACGACTTAGTAAGTTACTAATTTATCTAAGATTCTCGAATTTTCTATGCTTACTAATGGTTATATTCTTCCCTAATCTAGTAGTTTAAGAGGTTTAAAAATAGATATACATGAATGTTACTTTTTTTCCTCGATTGTAAGCAAAATTAGGTTAAAAATTTGGTATATTAAATTCCATTAGATGTCTCTTTTTCCCCACTATTTTTTATAGGAGTTATCAATAGGTCATTTCACTCTAAAAGTAGTTTCAAAATAAGTATACATGAATACATATCTTCTTCCCCAATGCGGGTCGACAGTTTCATAAATAGGTTTCATTGAAAGGCTCCATCGATAGGAAAAGAAACAATTGGTCACATAGTGAAAATAAACAATAAGGAGAAATTGTTACATTGTGGAACTAATAGTCATAAGTGACAAAAAAAAAAGTCACTTACAATCACAAAATGAAAACACTAGCTTGCATCACTTCTAGATATTGGTTCCTTTAAGTAAGTGGTAAAGGTTGAAATTATTTCCAATGTCCAACCCCCTTAATAAATGGCCTAACTTCTTGAAAAAAAAGGATTATCTACCTAGTGGCACTCTTTAAATGCAATAGATTATGGGACTTTCTCCTTTGTCTAATTCTCGTAGTTAATATCTTCTTGGAAGAGAGAGTATTATATGCCACAAAATCTATACTATAAAAGGTGCGTAAACTTCTATTTCTATCTAATGAGCATGGTTTTGGTTGCTTTCCCTTGACCACATGCTTCCTTGACATATAAAAGGCATTTCAATGGTTCTCGTTGCTTTACCTTGGCTAACTTGCCCAACACTACCTTGATCACATCCTTGCTTGACCTTTATTAAGGAATGTCACACAAGTGAGAAGAATTGTTCTGAATTGGCAATGTTTGATGTTTAAAAAATCCATTGTGTAGGGATCTAGATAGATTTCTCATATGGGTTTAGGAATCTCCTTTTCAAATTAGAGTTGGGGTTTTAAATAGGTCTCCTAAGGAAAAAAAAAAAAATCCACATCACACTACAAATATGCCATGTCACATTAAGTTAAAGGTGTTATCTAGTAAAGGTCAACCTATATTATCTCATTAATGGTAGTTGAAAAATATGTTGGTTAGTGTAGAGTTAAGAGATGGGAGTTGAAAATAATAATGAAAGGTTTAGATTCTTGTGCACACACAATAAATGATATAGTGGTATTTTTTTTTTAATTTATATTATAATTGATTTATTTTTTCTATAAATGTACCAATACTTTTTATATATTTAACAAGAGCCACATGGTGGCAATGTCCTTGACATTGCCACCTGCTCTATTTGCAGAAAGTTGTAGGAAGGATCTATTTACTTGGTGATGTGGACAATTGATAGAAGTTAAGATTAATAAAAATAATGTATCCATAAACTTGCTCAAATCATTAGTCCTCAACTTTTTATGAAATAGAGGTTTGCCACCACCTCCACAATTCTCAATAGTACTCACCATTCCCCAAAAGAATGGAGATTGAGCATGAAAGAATGGCAGACCATTTGCATTAAAGTACCTCCCAACTGCCATCTCTAAAGTCTCTTCTTTTGTCGTTGTTTTGCTTTGTCACTGAGCGTTAAATCCTACAATAGCCATAACAATCTACGACTATTAACATAAATATAAGCCTTTATGCAAAGAAGAAAGGTGACTAAGGTATTATATCATAATACACTTATTGTAATTGTCTGGGAAAAAGATTTGTTTTGAAAGGAAACATTAAGACCCACCTGTTTTTATATGGACTATGTTTCTTGGTAATTCCACAAAAGTTATTTGGTGTTTGTGATGGCAAGCAGCTCCAATTGTTTAGGAATTGAATATTCAAATATTGTGATGAATAACAGGGTCAACTGTAGGTAAAATACTTCGTGGTTGGTGCATACCTTCCACGCCATAGTCAAAATGTGGGTGCTTAAGTTACATCTGAACCCCAAGCTTCGCTAGCTTAGAAAAACTACCCTCTTCCTCAAGACTACTGCCCTTGATGATTGTTCCAAACTTTATATTGTTTTTTCGTGCATTATGCGATAGACTAGAATTATATTAGGCACATAGTAGAAAAATAAAAAAGGCAAAAGTATCATAATGAAGCTTGTTGCCTCTGATCAATCCTATTTGAGATTGGTCAAATCATGGGAGTCGTCATGTTGTAGTAATTTCCTTCCAAAGCAAGAATATTGGATTGATGTATAGTAAAATTGCATCAGCTGCCAATGCAGAAAAGGGAAAACAAACCGTGAAATTGCTACTCGATCTTTAGCAGTGACTTTAGAACATAGAAATTTTAGAACGTTTGAATGTAAATTTCAGGAGATTTGAGTTTTCTGAGCATACCTGAACAATTTTTTTTGAAGTTGCTTCTTCTTGGTTTTCTATGTGATTATTCTTACTTATATGTTGTGGACTAATGAACTCTAGGGAACCAATTTAGCAATGTGATGACCTCTAAAAAAGGCCCAAAGCTAGGGAACCAATTCAACAACAAGCACCATGTAATTTAATATTCAACAAAAAAAACTATAAGGAGAACCCTCTAATGCCCTTTACAACAAATAAACATAAAATAATTAATATTTTCAACATCTTACTTTTTTATTCACATATTGTAATTTTTTACGTTTTATTTTTCTAAATTACTATTATGTATGAAGTTTATTAAGTTTTATTTAAATTTTATGCAAGAGTATATTTTAATTTTAATTATTTATATAAAAATATTATATATTTAGTATTATAGATTTTTATGGTTTTATTTAGCTTATTTATTTATTTTAATAATTGAAATTTATTAAGTTTTAGTTAATCAATTTTATGTTAAATGTTAGAATATTAACATAAATGCTAAAATCTTATATGGATGCTATCATCTTAACATATGTAATTCTATATCTAATAAGAACTTACCACATTTAGAATCCATTGTAATAAAAAGCCATGGTATAATACCCCATTTTATCATTAGTTTTTTTGTTATTATCTAAAGTATTTACGATTGTCGCGGCTAGAAACATAATATTCACATTTACTTTTGTATATACTGAGAAATAAAATTATTCATATTTACTTATGTACATACTAACATAGAATTTTCTAGATAATTCAAATTCCTAGACTCCTTTTTTACTTTTGAGTTAAGCAACATGGACAATCTTCCCATCACTACTCATTTCATCATTTTATGGAGAGATTTTGATAAAATTTGCAATAAGAAGTTATTTTGAAAAGTTATTAATAACTTTTCAGTTAGTATTTGTGTACGTGGCATAAACCTGGCAAGAAACTACTAACTCTTCATCTTCTTTTTTCATATATGTCAAATATGTTACATTTCATGATTTAATATTGGTTTTAATCCCTTGAGTAAATATTAATGATCCTATGACCATAACACCTAAATAGACCTTGAGTAGATACAACTCATGACTTGGTTATTGGATATCTTTTTTTATTATAAGATCCATACTTTGTTTCTTAGACATATAACTCCAAACATTGTTGGGTCTTGGTATATTTTTTATATATTAGTATTTATACGAAAACTCATAGAATACAAAGCCTCACGATAAAAGCCTTAAGGTCGTATAGATTTGAATTTGTTGATTAACGTTTAATGTTATGCTAAGTATGAAAACCATGACTATCATTTGGCTCATAATGGATTATAGCAGTATCGGTTATCAATATTCCTCTACATTTTAAAGGGTATGGTAAACATTTGATAATGCTCCATAATAAAGTGATTGGACATATAATAGGATTGTACTGTGGTTCCATTTACATGTCGATCTAGAATAGTAATGTTAATGACGAGTTAAACTCGATCCACTCATACCTCATACATGTCATTTTTTCATCAAATCAACATATGATATTGTGTTTAGTGATTGTCCTTGTTATATTAAACTTATCGATTGCACCATCTACTATCAGAGCCCGCACCAACTACGGTAAATTTTTTTAACAAAATGCATTTGTGAATTTTTTAATCTGCATTCTTTAAGCTAAAATTGGTATGGAATTTAAGGAAAACATGTTCATGCTTTGTTGCAAAGTTCAAAGAAAGTGTATTCATGTCACATCCAAAAGGTAAAAGCAGGTAATAAAAATCTTACTCATGCTAACTCACTGAGCTTACTCAGTGAGCACCATCTCCCAATGAGCTTAACTTTTATGAATAAATCGTATCTCAACGAGCTTAACTTTGATGAATGAATCAGATCTCACTATTTAACAATGACAACATATCTCACTATTTAACATTGACACTCAAAGTTGGGTACAATAAAATCATCTATTATCATCTATAATATATCTCTGGATTATATAAAAGCATTTATGATTCTATTATACAATATAAAAGCATCTATTATTGTCATACTAAATATAGTTGTTTAAAAACCATACACCCATGTTTCTTTTTAAAAATGACCACTTTTACAGAGGTACCACATTTTTTTAATACAGGAATTTTACACCATAACAAAATTGGTCCAATAACAAAAGGTTGCAAACGTGCATCTATATATCACTGCAATATCCTTTGTTGTGACTTATTTTATATATACAGTACTAAAATATGCAGTGCTTACCAAAAACGAGAAACATAGAAAGAATAAATCTAAAATTAGAATCATGAAGCAAATATCTGAGCAATTACAAATTTAATCATACATTAATCCTTTCTGCACCATCGAAGACCAGGGATCTAAATCGGCTTATAAAAGAAGTCCAAGGCAACCTGTGCACAAGAAAAGCGTTAATAGAAACAAAAAATCAAATTTACAGTGCCATAAAAGCCATCTATAAAAAAAACACATACACGGGAAACGAAGTAGAACGTGGCTTGCATCCTTTCTCAACCTTTGTATCTGCTCCATGGCGTCGCACCTAATGTCATATCCCAAAATGTAGTTGTTGCACCTAGAACCCTCTTAGATTATGATGCTTTGGAAACTAGTGGCTCTAGAAACGAACAAACCCTCTTAGATTTTGATTATATTCATGACAAATTTAAATCTATTTATATGGTTATGGGTTTTGCATTTTGTAAATCAAATCAGGTCTATATAATATCGAGTAGGAAACGATTGTTGATTGTTCAGTATAGGGAATTATATTGTTAGGAACCCATGTCTTTACTTTGTTAGTATATTGTTGTTGGACGCATATGCTTTGTAAGTCATCCCGTAGTATTTGTTGATCCATAGTTTGTGTTATTGTTGTTGGCGCATATGCTTTGTAAGTCGCCCATAGTTTTGTTGATCCATAGTTTGTATTGGCCCATGGTTTTGACCCATAGTAATTGTTGATCCATATTTTGTATTGGCCCATGGTTTGTATTGACACATGGTATTGACCCATGGTATTGGTGCCTCGACTTAGTATATAAGTGTGTGTTGAGGCCTATGAAGGCATGGTGAAGTTAATTGTATTGAGCTTTCTCAAAGGAGGTTGCCCCCTCGAAGTGGCACATGATCAATATAAAAGTGATTCTGAGTTCTGTTATTTTTGATATCTCGTGTATTTTCATTAATTAATTATTGCAGGTTCTTCACATCTAATATCAGAGCACTTTCTTGGGCTCGCTGGGTGAAATTTCTGCCAAATTTTTTTTTTTGCATCTGTTGCAGGTTCAGATTTGGGAATAATCCCTATCCGCTTAACTGTGGGAAGTACTTGGGCATATGCCCTAAAACTCATTGTAAGGAGTACCACAGGAACCCTGAAGTAGCTGGCCCATTGAGAGGACCTGCCAGCGAAAAGGGCAACGACCCCTACCTGATTGATTAGTTCCCACTCGTGAGGTAAACCAAGAGCTGTCGTTTGTGACAAAGCGGTTATCAGTTTTACCTGAGCCACGGAGTGAGGGGTATTGCCCCAATACACAAGCCGTCAGACAAAATTGGTGGCCGAGTGAAACCCTTGAACTGTTAGGAAGCCGCACATACCTGGGGTCCATATCTATTTTCAGCTGAACTGTTGTCGATTACTGCTGCGCCGTCTCAGATCCAACCGTTCAGATCCATTCTGAAATCCATTCCAGATCCAGCCATTTTCAATCCATTCGGCGTCGTTTCAGATCCCTCTGTTTTCGCTCACTTCCAGGCCATTGCAGATCTATCTGTTTCAGATCCCTTCTGAGCTATAGCCGTAGCCGTAGCCACTCCATTCTAAAAAAAAAACTGTTTTTCTGCCATATCTCCCTTGTTTTACCTCCGTTTCCCTTGAAACTTCTCTGACACCCCTGTAATCCCATTCTGCATCTTTCATTCTTGATAACCCTATCCCAAATTCCACTTCCCAACACCTGAAATCTCACATTTGTCTATTTTTAGGGTTTTCCATAACTTCTTCGATTTTCACCCGATCGCCTTCAAATTTTACCACAGACTTCCTTTTCTAATTCTGCTTCTTTGTCCCTCTCTACCAAATTTTCTCATTCTTTCACCCCGCTTCTGAAATCCCCCTTTTCTACTTTCATGTCCTTTCAACAGTGTCCAAAATCTTGTCAAACCCCAATTACCCATCAAATTTTTTCCCCAATCCAAATTTCCCTTTACTAAATTAGCTTCGATTTGTGTTTTTCTACCCATCCCCACCCCCCCCCCAAAAAAAAAAAAAAAAACCCTGGTTATGGTTGTCACTTGTGTAGGAGCACACACCATGGAGGAAGCACTTGCAGCCATCTAAACCAAACTCCAAGATCTGGATGAAAAATTTCTCAGCCTCCATCTTCAACATTCGACCATGAACAATAACTGACAGCTAGAATCTTTGCAGCCACCGGGTTCTCTTCTTCTAGCAATTTTCGTGGGCCGAAGCTTGATTTTCCTCGCTTCAATGGTACTGATCCGAATGGACAGATATACCGAGCAGAACAATATTTCAATCTGCAAAATACTTTTGATGTCCAGAAAGTTCCACTTGCATCCTTTCATTTGGAACAGGAAGCCCTTCAATGGTACCGTTGGTACATCAAAGCTCATCCTGAGCCAAACTGGACAGATTTTTGCCAACTCCTTTTGCCACGATTTGGTCCTAGTGCTTTTGATAACTTCACAGGAGCACTCACTAAACTTCACCAAATTGGCACAGTGAGAGAGTATCGGATAGAATTTGAGAAACTGGCCAATCACACAGAAGGATTGTCTGATGAATTCTATAGGAGTTGTTTTATCAGTGGTCTAAAGGATGAAATCCGCTCAGAAGTCAAAATGTTCTGTCCCAACACAATGATGGAATTCCTAGGGTTGGCTAAGTTGGTAGAGGACAAGATCCCAGCTCAACAACGCTCCAAACCCACCTTTGTTCCCTTCAGAAATATGGGTTCCCAACGACCTCCCATCATGCCTGCTCCTCGACCAACTCCTATCAAGCATTTGTCTGAAACAGAGATGCAGGCACGCCGAGAAAAATGGCTTTGTTATAATTGTGATGAGAAATTCACTCGGGGACATAGATGTGTTCAACAAAAGCTCTATCTCTTGGATGTGGAATCTCCGCCTGCCTCAGAACTTGGTGAAGAAGCTCCAGATACAGTAGATGTTCAGGTCGACATTCAGCACCCGCCTGTTGATACCCCATCTCAAGACGACCCACCCGAGATCTCTCTCCATGCTGTAACTGGCGTCACCACCCTACAAACAATGCGGGTTAGGGGATACTTCAAGAACCTCCCTCTTACCGTACTCATTGATTCTGGTAGCACTCATAACTTCATTGACCCTCGGATTGCCAAACAGGCTGATTGTTTTGTCCATCCTTGTTCCAACTTTGAAGTGATGGTTGCCAATGGGGGCACCTTACCTTGCAAGGGTAAGTGTCATAATGTGCGTATCTCTATGGAAGATTATAACCTGTGCTCTGACATGTTTTCCTTATCCTTAGGTGGATGTGATGTGGTTTTTGGCATTCAATGGTTATGCACACTTGGCCCCATCTTATGGGATTTTGCTGAACTTTTGATGTAGTTTTCAGTCAATGGGACACAACACAAATTTATGCGCTTACAACCAGGGTCTCTCTACATCATCAATTCACATCGCTTGGAAAAGATCCTTAAGAAGAATTCACATGGTGTCATTGCTCAGCTCCATTCCCTTCAGATGCACCCACCAATGGTCTCCACTACTTCCTTGGATAGATATGCAGGTGTCTTTTTTGCACCAGTGGGCTTGCTGCCTTCACGAAACCTTTTCGGTAAGCATTTTGCTGCATCTACATCTCAGCAGGACATGATGGCTATTTTGCATGAAGTACAGAAGTGGCAGCCATCCCTATTCGGGAATTATTTCTGCATCAAGACTGATCTCCAAAGCCTAGAAACTTTCCTGGAACAACGGGTCTCCTCCCAAGCACACCTGAAATGGGTTCTCCAACTCATGGGTTATGACTATGCGACCACTTACCAAAAGGGTAAGGAAAATATGGTGGCAGATGATCCTTCTCGCACATTTGATGACCCAGTTTCTCTTACAGCTATTTCTCTGCTTGTTCCAAATTGGTTGCAATTTGTTCAACGGGGCTATCTCTTCTATGAACTCCATGCTTCTTCATCAACAGGGCACTCTAGGTTCCTCAAAACGTATGATCAGGAACAATGTAACTTCTTTTGGAAGGGATTGAAAATGAAAATTCAATGGATGGTGGTTGACTGTGATACTTTCCAGGTCAACAAGGGTGAAATGAACCTCCTTTCGGGACTGCTCGAACCCTTTCCCATCCCTACACAGATTTGGACAACTATTTCTATGGATTTCCTGGAAGCGCTCCAGTGGTATAGTACAACATCTAAAAGGACACCATATGAAGTAGTCTTTGGATAGGCACTGCCAATTCTTTTTCCATACACCTTCAGCAGCTCCCCAGTTCAGGAAATTGACTCAATTCTTCGAAACCGTAATTAGCTTCTTCTCATTCTGCAGGACAATCTTCACATGGCAAGAATTTGACTGAAACAACAAGCCGATCAACACCGTTCTGTGTGCACTTTTCACGACGCTGATATGGTTCTTCTTCGTCTACAGCCTTCCACGCAATCCTCCCTGAAACTCAAAAGGCACTAGTGGCCTAGAATGCAACCCAAGGATGCTACAGGGGACCCACTCCTTCAGATTCTGCATCAATTTCCACATGTAAAGCTTTGAGGACAAAGCTTTTTCTAAGGGAGAGGGGATGTTAGGAACCCATGTCTTTACTTTGTTAGTATATTGTTGTTGGATGCATATGCTTTGTAAGTCATCCCGTAGTATTTGTTGATCCATAGTTTGTGTTATTGTTGTTGGCACATATGCTTTCTAAGTCGCCCATAGTTTTGTTGATCCATAGTTTGTATTGGCCCATGGTTTTGACCCGTAGTAATTGTTGATCCATATTTTGTATTGGCCCATGGTTTGTATTGACACATGGTATTGACCCATGGTATTGGCGCCTAGACTTAGTATATAAGTGTGTGTTGAGGCCTATGAAGGCACGGTGAAGTTAATTGTATTGAGCTTGCTCAAAGGAGGTTTCCCCCTCGAAGTGGCCCGTGATCAATATAAAAGTGATTCTGAGTTCTGTAAATTCTGATATCTCGTGTATTTTCATTAATTAATTATTGTAGGTTCTTCACATATATCAGTAAATAACAATGAATAGCGGAAACACCTCCAATTATATCTCTGGTAAGCATTTTGATTCAGTATGGATGCTATAGGACCTTTTGGTTTGCATTATCGGGCCTCTTTCCCTTGGCTCTGCATGTTAGCCTTCAGTCTTTGGGTGATAGAATGTGCTTCTTGAGCCTTGTTTCAAGAAAATATGCCAAATTTTTTAGGGATTGTGCTATTGTGGTTGCAACTTCATTTGGAAAACAATGTTTCTTTTGGCTATGGAACTCTTATCTATCTTGTACAATTCCTGTCTAGGGGTTGATTATGGTTGCAGCTTCATTTGGGAAACAATGTTTCTTTTGTCTATGGAACTCTTATCTTGTACAATTCTTGTCGAGGGGATGCTTATGCTTGTATAGTCAGTCTCCATGTCCATTTCCCTACTTTCTTATCAGAGAAAGAATTCAGAATTAAGTGAAACACACAACTTTAGAAGCTATTGAACTTCATAATTTCCTGTCAGGTATGATATTTTATAGGTATTCTTGGCTCATTTACACTCTAACTTGGTCTATTTAACATGATAAATTAAATATCCGATGCAATTACTTTTCTATATGTCCCACAGGCTTAAAATCATAGGGTGGATTCTTAAGTTATTTCTACATCACTTTTTAGTTATTAAAGTCTAGTTGGATCACTACACTATTATGCTCTATGTTTTCTACTCCTTTACTCGCTTGAAAACTCATGGAACAACCTCTATCTCGACCTGATGGCAAGATGTGAGGAGAAACACATGTTCTCATTTTTGGAAAAATAGATAAGATCGCTTATTTTTGTTGCTTCTATGGCATATCAGTTAAAGTAGAAGGTTCTGGTAATGAAGCTAAGACACACTTTTAGATGATTTTTAGATCTGTGCTTCCTCAAATTGTGCTCATGGATGTATTTCATGACTTAGATCGCCAATGGAGAAGATAAAAAAATTATCATCGTTGTTGGGTAAAATATATGCTATATAAGTCAACACTTAATTGTCAACCCGAGGAGGGAGCTTATGAGATGCAAACACTATATGTGTAGGATTGAAGGCTTGAACTAATCTAAACTAACTTGAAGTTGGTAACCTACCTAGAATTGAGTAAGGGTTCTGAATTATCAATTGCAAGCGAATGATACTTGAAAACTTAATTAGATTTATTAGAATTAATTCAAAATAAATTACTGTTAACAAGAAATAAATCATACAATCTAATGACTATTCTGAAACCAAAGGCATGCAAGTATCTATGCTATCCTACGAAGGTGAAGCATGAAACAATTTTAAAGAAATCCAAGCAATATACAAATGACTTGAAAATAAATGTTAATCTAGATGCAAGTAGCAAACTTAATAAAGATATTTAATTGAACTTGATTGGATTTGGAAGCAAGTAGAAAACTTGATAAAGATATTTATTTCTGATCCAAATCTTATGTCATGAATATCTTCATTTTTTCTATGAATGGAAAACTAATATGATGATTAACAAGGAAACTATCAAAACTAAAAAAACTTGGAAAATGAAATTATAAACTTTTTACTTAAAAATCAACTATCTAGAAACAAGACTAATAAATCATGAAATAGTGATTAATTAGAAAATCAGATATGAAGAACTTAACTTTGGAAGAAAGTTAAAAAGAAGATTAAGGAAGAGAATATGGAAGTTGGAAATAATGACAAAAATTAATTAAAAACGCTATGTAACATGAAACAAGATTTAAATTACATCTAAAATTGTTAATCAGAAGCAAGAAGCATTACATTTAAAAAGAAGAAGAAACTAGATTCTGAAAAAAGATAAAACAATGCAGAAAGTGTAAAGGTTCGAATAACGATCCGAATTCCTGTCTGAATGACAGTCCGAATGCCAGTCTGAATGCCAATCCGAATGGAAGAAAATGATTTAAACTAAAGAAAAGAAGAATTTTGGATGACTTTAATTACCAGCTGGATGATGCATATGATCCTACTATGCAAAAAAAGCAATAGGTTGATTAATTAGAATCTAAACTAACAAGAAAACTATTTATACTAATCATTCTCTAAAAAAGATGAACTATTTCTATGATATGCTAAAGCAAGACTGAGATGGAAGATAAAGTTAACCTACAGCTATAGGAAGAAAAGCTAATAGAGAGAGAGAAGCTAATGAGACTAATGCTAACTTGTAAGAGAACTGAAGCAATGTCTAACTACAGATGATAGAAGAAGATTGAAAACAACTACAAAATGCTATGCTTGGTCAACTATTCCTAATTCTCAAAAGTAAACTACGTTAGCAGCAAAATACAGTTTACAAGAAATTCATTAACATAATTACTTCTAACTATGAACTGAATTTGAACTACTGAAACATTAACTAGTTAAGCCTATCTAATTGTAAATGACAAAGCTGAAAGAAAAATAAGAAGATTTAAGCATGACTGGTCATTAACAATTCTGCAAATGTGAATTATATTAGCAGCGAGACAGATGTTTACAAAAAATAGAGAAATGACATCTACAGGAAAAACCAAACTAAATACATATACTGAAAATGTAAACTACTTATTTGCATAAAAGGAATAACAAAATATACGTAAATGGAACCTCTGATTGTTGAGGGGCCCTTGCCAGCAATAGAGGTCGAAACTAGATTAACTTAATCACCACCAATAGAATAGCAAAACACAAGATCTTCCATTCAATTAAGAAAATTATACAGCGTAAATGTCTGGTTCCACTACTCTATCTATTCTCCTCTTTTCTTCATAGAAAGCATCTATTTATAAGTTTACAAATGGGAGAGAAGGTCGACGTAGTCGACCTCTCTAAAAATAGCAGTCTTAATGTCTGCACAACGGCTGTATGGTGACTTATGACAACGCACAGGCCATTTTCCTACTCCACAGCACCGATTCTCCAAGGTGCGAAGAGCTGCGTGATGGTTTCCTTCAATGGTGGGCAGAAGCAAGTGCTGGTAAGCTTAGCGTGGGATGACGGAACTGCTGGGACGTCGATGTGGCAGGAGCATGTGTGGGAAGGCTAAGCGAACAAGGGAGTGGATCTTCTAGAGCATTGGTGTGAGAAGAGGCATGTGCTGTCAAGCTAGGAAAGCATAGAAGCGGATCTTCTAGAATGGAGGCTCACCAACCATAACCACCACATCGCTAACATAACCCACTTTCCCGTTTCTGATTTTAATGACCAGGAATATGCCAACCAACGATTTCACAAGTCAAATGCATGGCTAAATGGCAAGCTAGATGCGACTGAACATTAGCAACGTAAACACACAGTCTGAATGGAGGATCATTTGAAAAAATGTAGCCTATAAATTAAAACTAAATGCCAAGTATGCCTAGAAATTGTCACTTTAACATAATATGGCGAGATGTGAACAAAATATACGTGATAAACAAATATATGCATACTTGGTCTGTTTGATGGTCTGAATGGTGGAAAGAGTGATTTATTATATCAAAATAGTGAAGATAATGCCACTCATAGTATATTTGATGATAAAAAATGATGACAAAAATGGACGTCAACACTCCCCCAACTGAAGATATGCTAGGTCCCACTGAGCAAAGAGAAAAAGGAATAAGGAAGAAGTGGATGCGGCTGGATGGACTCTGTTATCTCTCCAGGAGTCTTCCTAGGTTGCACTCGGAAAATCCTGGTAACTTAAACTTATCTTGAAGGATGGGGTATACTTGGATCAAGTTGGATGACTGAGATTGGAACTCACATACTCAAAACATACATGGACACATTTCAAATAGACAAGGCTTTTAGCCACTGATGTTCAGGAAGCTTATAAAAGATAGATAGAAGAATTATTATCGTGCTAGCAGACTCATACATACAACATATATATATAAATGGCTAATCACAATAAGCAAAGGCACTTGATATCCATTTCTCAATACAAAGATAGGATTACAACTATCTGGCATAAGACAAATGGAAACTCATGAAATAGGCATTTCACTGCAAGTATGAAAGATAAAAGAAGGAAAAATGAACACACATATGGAAAAAGAAGCTTATATAAATGATATGTAACGAGAAGTTTGATAATACAAGGTAAGACCAATCTCTCCCCTAAATCCAAGCCAATGTCCTACATCAGTTCTGGGCTTTATAGCCATTACAAAGCTTTTGAGATCCTAAAAAGATGGATCAAATCTGCTAAAAATAACAACTAAGAATAGCTTTATGAAAGATGTGACAGTGTATTATGATCAAAATAACTGATATCTTGCTGATACACCTATACTCGACAACTGAAATGAGCCTCTGGGGGCTAGAGGATGAGTTTGAAACCGTTGTATGCAAAAAACTGTAGGTGTCTTTTTCTAAAAATAGACAAGAATATTCCTTTGTTTACCTTGCTGGAGCCCTTAGTCTGGAACCAAAGGTGATCATAATTCCTTTAAGCATTTATCTATCATTAGAAAATATCCTCGAAGTGTTTGGATTAGCAAAAGTCAGGTCTTGTGCAAAAATGGCATCCTTCTGTGATTTTTACAGTTTTGATAGCTAGAAAGGCTGGATTTTAATTCTATTAGCTACCGAAAGTTCTGCTTTTGGTGGCTAATGAACAATTCAACATGTTCTCCTAAGCCACCAAAAGCTCTTTCTTCAGATTTTGACAAAATCTGTAGGATGCTTTCAATTGATACAAGATAACCAAAAGTTCCTTCTAAGGGTGTCAGTGTGTGGTGTATACATTACTCTGCTTCAGTAGAAATGACAAACTCGATATGCAATTGTTGGGAAACTTTGCCTATCTGTGCAACGACCTCTCTTTTGAAAGCATACCTCTTCATATCTCATAGCCCCTGGAAATCTTTTTTATCTTATACTAACCATCACATGAAAACATATTAAAGATCTTAGCTTTCCAAGGACCTACTATTTCAATCTTTTCTTGCCTCCTCCAAATCATCTAATGTGCAAGCTCGGCCTGAGTAACATTAATGACAGGTCGATAAAGACTAGTCTGATACATTTGAGCTACTCCATGAGCAACTTCTGTTTCATATGGCAGAGCACCTGCAACTTCTAGTGCAGCATAATTAATGGATCAACAGCAAATTTCCCATCCTTGTTGCCTTACCTCAAAAGAAAAGCTCTGGTAAGAGCGTTGTATCCCGAAGTCATCAAAACCAGCGAGAGTCATGTCTGTGCATAGGTTAGAGCCTTGCTTCCAAATTTTGTAGATTCCATAAGGAGCAATGTGTCTGATGAATGGGATCACTAATCTCTTCAACTTGAAAACTAACCTCGTGTAGAAATCTCTCATTCTTTGCATTGCAGTAATTACGCGAGGAAAGCAACGACACCTCTTTTCCCAAGCTAAAGCTGATAGTGTCTAATAATCCTCAGAGTAAGTGCATCCTCTCTGGTGCAGATGGCCTCCTGTAATGCAGTCCAACCGTGCTCATTCTGCAAATCGGGCATCCGATAATTTTCTACATTCCATGGCCTTCCATTGAGGCCCGATATAAACATTGAAAGCAATTGACAGTGAATGCTTCAAGTTCTGCAAGGAACTTCAAGGTCTGAGAAGCAAGCCTTTCAGTTGTTCCCATTAAATATCTAACATACAATTCGGTGGAATATGTTTCTGTCTCTCGTTGGTAGTGTTGTGATAAGATTTCCTTGAAAACAATGAACAGTAATACTTAGCTTGAAGAACCATTCATTAATTTTTAGAATCGCAGTGTAGCTTGTACTCAGAATAGGATGCAGAAGCATGCCAATCACCATTGCTGGATTTATTATGACAATATCAATACCCTTCTCTTTTGCAATTTGTAAACTCATGATTTGTCTTGCTCTGTCGACTTGTATGGATTATGCTTCCATTTCCATGTTGTGTTCAAACCCTGGACCTTCCTTCAAAAGCTTGGGATGAAAGCGTTGAAACTCTTTAAACCTGTATATTTAGCTTAGCACATAGCTTAATTCGTGGCTTGATTCGTGGCTTAATCCATGGCTTTAGCTTTGAAATGACTCATTGCTCGAGTGTTGACTTGGATTTTAGTATGGCGTTTGATGTACAATAGCAAAACTTGATTATCAATGCCTCAACCCCGTAGCTGACAACAACTCGACATCTGCATAATTTCGACATCTGTATCATTGTTTTGGCAGCTAGCATAAGGGTTTCTTATTTTTTGACAAAATCTCACATGCATATGGTGTTTAAAGACTTCGACCTTTATATGTGTTGGTGCATACATTACTCATTCGATGAGATGATTTGAGTTTGATCTCAGCGCTTGTGTTGGGCTATGTGTCGACTTATGGCTTGAGAATTGGCCTGTGGGTTCACGAAGTTTTGGCAAAAAAAAAACCATCCAACCCAATAGGCATATAGACTTAAGCATGTGTAAAATTTATCATAGAGCATAGAGAAAATAGGCGTATATGTCTAACTCGGGGTTATCAAGCCACTTTTATTTGTCTTTTTATCTTACAGGTCAAGAGGGAAAAGCCAAAGAATTTCTAGGTAAAAGTGTTAAATTCAAGTTCATCCAGGCCTGATGGAAGATTCGAGAATCATGGCATAGGAAAACGCTCAAAGGGGTTGACAATTTAAGCACAAAAATGTTATAAATGCTCTCAAAATGTACTGGTAAATTTGAGTGCTAACATCTGGCTCTAGCTGGGATGGAGACCTCCCTATGAGGCTCCAAGAACCTAGTAGTTCCAGTCGCCTTATCTGTTGGGCTATGGAGTCATCTGGCCTCTGCAAACCTGTAATCTGCCTGTAACCTGCTTATTCGAAAAAAATGAAAACAATCTACATGCTCGTATGAATAGCTTATTCTTCTACCTATTCCTATTCTAACCACTGTACTGATGTTTAATCAAGTAAACTCATGCTTCCAATGAAGCCATGTCAGAAACATATTTGCTGACAAAATTCTTGATCTTGACCCCAAGAATAATGGAATGTACATCAAACAGGAAAGTGGTTTAAACAGATGATAAAACCAACTTTCATCTGATAGAAATATTTTAACATATATGCTGCTCATAGAATCAAAATAATCAGCAATAGGGTCATCAAATTTACAAGGAAATACCTCTTCTTGCTGCCGTTCCAACTAACTGAGATGCTTTTGCTGATGGTTGTATTCATTGATCTTAATGTTGAATGTGGACTGCTCAACCTCTGTTGGAGAAACATGCATGATGAATTGCTGATCTAGATATTCCTGTTCATCATCTTCCTCTTTATGTCTACTACAATATGCCTTCGTCTGCAAATCTGAAAACTGAGAACTACCTTGAGTATTTGCTGCAGATTCAACTCTGTCACATGCTAAGTTAAAAACTTGCCCCTCATATTTCGGGCTTCCAAAGGGGACAATCCCAACTTCATGACACCCTGAGTCAGTAGATGCATTTGATGCAATGTCAAGAAAATTTGTAATATGGTTATCATCCTGAATTTCATTAATATTTTGATCACAATAAGAGGTGTCACCTATCTCAGCATGTCCTTCATGACAATCTGAAACTTTATTCAACAAACTAAATTTGTGACAACATTCAGAATATAAAAGATTGGCTAAAATTTTTTCTTTACAAACTGAATGAAATGCAGCATGAAAGCTTGCCAGAGAATTGATACTTGCAATAGGAAGAGATCCCAACCAATCACGCACAATCCCCTCTAATGAATACCATAAGAGTTTAATCCTAACATCTTCATGTAGAATTTTCAACCGATGAATGCAATCATGAAAGTCAAGCAAATGTTCGGCTGGCACTTCCCATTATTCTCCTCGAAATCTTCGAAGGCTGCCATCCCATTCGTCTCTACTAGGCACTTGATTAGGGAAACCAACAATTTTTGAAAAATCGCAGAAAACATACCTCTTTGCTAAGATTTTGTTCATGTCATACTAATGGAGTTGCCAACAGATTTCTGAGCAATGGAGTCACCACTGAATCCGTTCTTCATGGAGTCGCCAGATAGATGATTACAACCAAATGAGTGTCCAGGTTTTGTCTATCATCAAAGCTGGATCTATGTCGTTCTCCCAGGGAAGCTGAGCTTCAATCGCCTCTCCCCGGCAACGGCACCAATTTGTTATCTCTCCAGGAGTCTTCCTAGGCTGCACTCGGAAATGCTTGGTAACTTAAACTTATCTTGAAGGATGGGGTATACTTGGATCAAGTTGGATGACTAAGATTGGAACTCACATACTCAAAACATACATGGACACATTTCAAATAGACAAGGCTTTTAGCCACTGATGTTTAAGAAGTTTATAAAAGATAGATAGAAGAATTCTTATCGTGCTAGAAGACTCATACATACATCATATATATATAAATGGCTAATCACAATAATCAAAGGCACTTGATATCCAGTTCTCAATACGAAGATAGGATTACAGCTATCTAGCATACGACAAATGGAAACTCATGAAATAGGCATTTCACTGCAAGTATAAAAGATAAAAGAAGGAAAAATTAACACATATATGGAAAAAGAAGCTTATATAAATGATATGTAATGAGAAGTTTGATAATACAAGTTAAGACCAGTCTCTCCCCTAAATCCGAGCCATTGTCCTACATCAGTTATGGGCTTTATAGCCATTACAAAGCTTTTGAGATCCTAAAGAGATGGATAGAATTTGCTAAAAATAACAAGTAAGAATAGCTTTATGAAAGATGTGACAGTGCATTATGATCAAAATAATTGATATCTTGCTGATACACCTATACTCAAAAGCTGAAATGAGCCTCTGGGGGTTGGAGGACGAGTTTGAAATTGCTGTCTACAAAAAACTGTAGGTGTCATTTTCTAAAAATAGAGCCCTCAGTCTGGAACCAAAGGTGATCATAATGCCTTTAAGCATTTATCTATCATTAGAAAACGTCCTCAAAGTGTTTGGATCAACAAAAGTCAAGTCTTGTGCAAAAATGGCAGCCCTCTATGATTTTTATAGTTTTGATAGCTAGAAAGGCTGGATTTTAATTCTGTTAGCTACCGAAAGTTCTGCTTTCGGTGGCTAATGAACAATTTGACATGTTCTCCTAAGCCACCAAAAGCTCTGTCTTCAGATTTTGACAAAATCTATAGGATGCTTTCAATTGATACAAGATAACCAAAAGTGCCTTCTAAGGGTGTCACTGTGTGGTGTATACATTACTCTGCTTTAGTAGAAATGACAAACTCGATATGCAATTGTTGGGCAACTTTCCCTATCTGTGCAACGACCTCTCTTTTGAAAGCATACCTCTTCATCTCTCATAGTCCCTGGAAATATTTTTGATCTTATACTAACCATCACATGAAAACATATTAAAGATCTTAGCTTTCCAAGGACCTACTATTTCAATATTTTCTTGCCTCCTCCAAATCATCTATTGTGCAAGCTCAACCTGAGTAACATTAATGACAGGTCGATAAAGACTAGTATGAGAAATTTGAGCTACTCCATGAGAAACTTCTGTTTCAGATGGCAGAGCACCCACAGCTTCCAGTGCAGCATAATTAATGGATTGGCAGAAAATTTCCCATCCTTGTTGCCTTACCTCAAAAGAAAATCTCTGGTAAGAGCATTGTATCCCAAAGTCATCAAAACCAGCGAGAGTCGTGTCTATGCGTAGGTTAGAGCCTTGTTCCAAATTTTGTAGATGCCAGAAGGAGCAATGCGTCTGATGAATGGGATAACTAAGCTCTTCAACCTGAAAACTAACCTCATGTAGAAATCTCTGATTCTTTGCATTGCAATAATTACGCAAGGCAAGCAACGACACCTCTTTTCCCAAGCTAAAGCTGATAGTGTCTAATAATCCTTAGAGCAAGTGCATCCTCTCTAGCGCAGATGGCCTCCTGTAATGCAGTCCAACCATGCTCATTCTGCAAATCGGGCATCCGGTAATTTTCTACATTCCATGGCCTTCCATTAAGGCCCGATATAAACATTGAAAGCAATTGACAGTGAATGCTTCAAGTTCTGCAAGGAACTTCAAGGTCTGAGAAGCAAGCCTTTGAGTTTTTCCCATTGAATCTCTAACATACAATTCTGTGGAATATGTTTCTGTCTCTCGTTGGTAGTGTTGTGATAAGATTTCCTTGAAAACAATGAACAATAATACTTAGCTTGAAGAACCATTCATTAATTTTTAGAATCGCAGTGCAGCTTGTATTCATAATAGGCTGCATAAGCATGCCAATAACCATCGCTGGATTTATTATGACAATATCAATACCTTTCTCTTTTGCAATTTGTAAACTCATGATCTGTCTTGCTCTATCCACTTGTGTGGATTATGCTGCCATTTCCATGTCGTGTTCAAACCCTGGACCTTCCTTCAAAAGCTTGGGATGAAAGTGTTGAAACTCTTTAAACCTGTATATTTAGCTTAGCACATAACTTAATTCATGGCTTAATCCACGGATTTAGCTTTGAAATGACTCATTGCTTGAGTGTCGACTTGGAGTTTAGAATGGCATTTGATGTACAATAGCAAACCTCGATTATCAATGCCTCAACCCCGTAGCTGACAACAACTCGACATCTGCATAATTTCGACATCTATATCATTGTTTTGGCAGCCAGCATAAGGGTTTCTTGTTCTTTGACCAAATCTCACATGCATATGGTGTTTAAAGACTTCGTCCTTTATATGTGCTGGTGCATACCTTACTCATTCGATGAGATGAATTGAGTATGATCTCAGTGCTTGCGTTGGGCTATGTGTCGACTTATTGCTTGAGAATTGGCGTGTGGGTTCACGAAGTTTTGGCAAAAAAAAACCATCCAACCCAATAGGCATATAGACTTAATCATGTGTAAAATTTAGCATAGAGCATAGAGAAAATAGGCATATATGTCTAACTCGGGGTATTAAGCCACTTTTATTTGTATTTTTATCTTGTAGGTCAAGAGGGAAAAGCCAAAGAATTTCTGGGCAAAAGTGTTAAATTCAAGCTCATCTAGGCCTGATGGAAGATTCGAGAATCATGGCATAGGAAAACGCTCAAAGGGGTTGACAATTTAAGCACAAATATGTTATAAATGCTCTCAAAATGTATTGGTAAATTTGAGTGCTAACAGACTCAGAAAAAATGAGAGCGAGCAGAGTGATGGTAAGGATCAAGCAGGGGTCAGTTTTAAAACAAGGTCCAATTGAATGTTTGAAAAATCATGAGATGAAAATTTGGCATATTTAAACCATCACGCCATTATTCAGAATTTTTGAAATAATAAAGATATGTGTGTTAATGAATTCATATGGTTTGTGAAATATTCAACCATGTTCCAAAGTAAACTTTGGACATGTTGAAAGAAAAATTTCATCATGGGATTGTAACATAGTGCATTAAAAATCATGATGATCTTTAATTAATAAAATGACGCTTCGCATGCTGATTTTATTTTTATTTTTATTTTTGCATATAACTTAATGAAAAGTTAAAACCATATGATAACCAGATAATAATTCTGAAAATCGCAATAATGCATGATTAATCGATTCATTGGGAGAAGTCGAGATGAATTAAAGGAATGAGATCGTGTGCAAAGATGACATTTCATTAATCCCTGATATGGTTAGTTGATTAGATTTAACAATAGAATTTCAAAAATTAAATACCTTAGCACACTTAATCATGATGTTATAAGCTATGGTTTCACTCGGATCATCATTCATTTGATTCATTCGACCCTTCATACAGACCATTTGTCTGTACAAGATGTGCTTGCTGAATCTGATTGCTGCTGATTATGCAGAGAATTTCTGAGGCTGCCAACACACGAAAGGATGATGTAAACCCGCTTTTCTGAAATCTTCAGTCGCTCTTCTTTGTTCAACATGGATCCGAACATTTTTCTTTTGTTACTTGTATTATTCCTGAAACAACAGATCATTGTGTAAGCACTTTAATTGTTTTATAAGTAAACAAAAAAATAGAAACAATTCTGAATCCTAGTAAACAATAGAAAGAATTTTGAATCCTCCCCCAAACCGAAGGTATGGTGCGTCCTCGGCCCATCAATAAATTACTACTGGGTTGTATGCTTCTCATGTAAACATTCTATATCAACATCAATCAGCAGAAAATCCTAAAAAACACCATTATTCTAAAACTAGAACTTTTTGAGAAAAAGATGTATTTTTGATATGATCAAGACAATATCATACTAAGTCAGATTCTTCAATACATGCAAATTCATCAGTTTATGCTCATGAAGACCACATATACGCTTAGGATAGGGGATTTTCCTCATGTCTCTCGAAATGGAAAGCATGAAGGTAGATATGGTCTATAAATCCTATAGGAGACTAGTCATCCCTGCTACTTCTCAAGGGTTTATCGTTATTCAAGTAATGATGGACACTGTTTGTATTTGAGTTCATTAGGTTCCTAAGTTTATGGGTCCCACTTCTAGGATAGTGACACCCTAGGTATAATATGAATTAGGAAACAAGGTCTTAAGTGCAACTTACAAACATTCTCAAATGGCATATAGATGAAGTTCATTTACCATAACTTAACCATATATACTCCTTTCTAGCTAAACTCACAAACAGTTCCATACATTGAGGCATAAAAGAACCATATACTTTGCATAAATTATTCTCTCTTTCAGCCAGGCCTGTTCAGTACCTCGTTGGGTTTACTTAGTCATACCACAGGCCGGTACCCGCTTCCAGCAAGCCTGTTCAGTACTCCGACAGGTCAACCTCTTAAACCCGTTTTGTATCAGAAGCTCTTATCCCAGTGTTTCCACTCCTTATAGATTTTCAACAATTAAATTTTTCTTATGAAGGAGTGAATGGGGGAGCAGCTCCGAAAACCGTGCTACATGATGGGATGGTATATCGGTTGGAGGATAATTTATTTAAAACTTTTTTTTTTAACCAAATAAATATATTTCTCCCAATATATTGGATACTGCAAGTGAGCTAGCCATATCAAAGACATAGATGGCTGAGTTTATTAATGTGAAGTGTATGGAGCCATAAGATAATGAATGAAAGGTGTCTCTAGTCCCAAAGCTCACCTCTTTGAAATAGAGTTATAGTAGTGTTCCCGACAAACTAGGAACTTCATTCACCCTTATGCTACTGTGTAGTAGAGATGCTTAAATAACAAGCCCTGATAAGGAAGCTAGGATGTACGAGTGACCTCTAGGTTTTAGATAGACCCTAATTTATGATAAATCCCCATGATGTTTAAAGTTGGTTTTGAGTAATTGGTATAATAAGAAATATGCATGTATGAAAATGAATAATGATGTAAGATTGTTTTGGTTTAGTCATTAACATGATCTTATTCTTAGTTCTTTTATTTTAAAGGAAAATAGAAAGTGAAGTTGTATGAATATCTAAAGATAACTAACCACATACATCTTTTTATTTATATACATACTATACTATGCTATCTAAAAGAAAGAAAAACCCTTTATTCAAGTGTAAAAATGTTTCCAATGTAACCACGTCCGAAGCAAAATGAAAAACATACCTATGTCCACATATGAAAAAGTTAAAGCAGTGATTACCTGAATGTGGAAGTTCAACCAACTTACTTGTCTTTGCATCAGAAGGTGTCGAATGAAGGAATGGTATTGTGGTTGAGTTACCTCTTGAAACCATATTTCAATGTAGTCATGGTATTTACCTTCCTTCATTATGTCATGCAGATCCCCTCCTCTTGGTTGATTGATTTTGGAAGTATGCATAGGATCTGCCAGCTTGCATGTATGGAACTCTTTAATTTCTATTTTCTCTCCTTCAGACGTAGTTCCCAAGTTATCAATTTCCTCTGCAATTTGGCAAGGAACATATTTTTGTGGCTCCTGGTACTTTGGTATGTTTGTTGTGTCAGGAGAGGTAGATAAACTATTAACTACTATCAGGATGTGTTCTACCTGATAAGAAGAATTCCCAACCGTTGCTAGGATTTGAGAGAGCTCTCTCATACTGATGGTCACCTTTGAATCCATTTCATCAGTTGATAGATCCTACTTCACACATGGATTAGTACCTAGGGTTCTTACAACACCCAAAATTTCTTTTTTATGTGTTTTTTTAAAAAGACTATCTACTACTAAAACAAATTTGCAAACTAAACACACCACACTTTTTATGAAATAAAGCACCTACATTAAATTAACTTGCGGAAAACAAACTCAAACATACAAAAAGGAAATCATACTTGTGCGGAAAGGAACAACAAGTCTTTGAGGCAACCCACTAAAGTGGATGCGTCAGGCTATTACACTATGGAAAACCATAGTGAGGTCATCTTTGCGTCTTACCATTTCCCCTCCCCCTTCATTTTGGGTAAAATATATGCTATATAAGTCAACACTTAATTGTCAACCCGGGAAGGGAACTTATGAGATAAAACACTATATGTGCAGGATTGAAGGCTTGAACTAATCTAAACTAACTTGAAGCTGGTAACCTAGCTAGAATTGAGTAAGGGTTCTGAATTATCAATTGCAAGCAAATGATACTTGAAAACCTAATTACATTTCTTAGAATTAATTCAAAATAAAATATTGTTAACAAGGAATCAATCATACAATCTAATGACTATTCTGAAACCAAAGGCATGCAAGTATCTATGCGTGAAGCATGAAACAATTTTAAAGAAATCTAAGCAATATACAAATGACTTAGAAATAACTGTTAATCTAGAAGCAAGTAGCAAACTTAATAAAGATATTTAATTGAACTTGATTTGATTTGGAAGCAAGTAGAAAAATTGATAAAGATATTTATTTCTGATCCACATCTCATGTCATGAATATCTTCATTTTTTATATGAATGCAAAACTAATCTAATGATTAAAAAGAAAACTATCAAAACTGAAATAACTTGGAAAATGAAATTATTAACTTTTTACTTAAAAATCAACTATCTAGAAACAAGACTGATAAATCATGAAATAGTGATTAATTAGCAAATCGGATATGAAGAACTTAACTTTGGAAGAAGGTTAAAAAGAAGATTAAGGAAGATAATATGGAAGTAGGAAATAATGACAAAACTTAATTAAAAACGCTATGTAACATGAAACAAGATTTAAATTACATCTAAAACTACTAATCAGAAGCAAGAAGCATTACATTTAAAAAGTAGAAGAAACTGGATTCTGAAAAAACATAAAACAATGCAGAAAATGTAAAGGTCCGAATGACAATCTGAATGCATGTTCGAATGACAGTTTGAATGCCAGTCCAAATGGAAGAAAACGATTTAAAATAAAGAAAAGAAGAATTTTGGATGACTTTAATTACCAGCTGGCTGATGCATATGATCCTACTGTGAAAAAGAAGCAATAGGTTGATTAATTAGAAGCTAAACTAAAAAGAAAACTATTTATACTAATCATTGTCTAAAGAAGATGAACTATTTCTATGATATGCTAAAGCAAGACTGAGATGGAAGATAAAGTTAACCTACAGCTATAGGAAGAAAAGCTAGCAGAGAGAGAGAAGCTAATGAAGCTAATGATAACTTGTAACAGAACTGAAGCAATGTCTAACTACAGATGATAGAAGAAGACTAAAAACAACTACAGAATGCTATGCTTGGTTGACCATTCCTAATTCTGAAAAGTAAACTACGTTAGTAGAAAAATACAGTTTACAAGAAAAGCATTAACTGAATTACTTCTAACTATGAACTGAATTTGAACTATTGAAACATTAACTAGTTAACCCTATCTAATTGTAAATGACAAAGTTGAAAGCAAGCTAAGAATATTTAAGCATGACCCGTCATTGACAATTCTACAAATGTGAATTATATTAGCAGCGAGACAGATGTTTACAGAAACAAAGAAATGACATCTACAGGAAAAACCAAACTAAATACATATATTGAAAATGTAAACTACTTGAGGGGCCCTTCCCAGCAATAGAGGTCGAAACAAGATTAACTTAGTCACCACCAATAGAACAGCAAAACACAAGAGCTTCCATTCAATTAAGAAAATTATACAACGTAAATGTCTGGTTCTACTACTCTATCTATTCTCCTCTTTTTTTTAGAGAAAGCATCTATTTCTAGGTTTACAAATGGGAGAGAAGGTCGATGTAGTCGACCTCTCTAAAAATAGCAGTCTTAATGTCTGCACAACGGCCGTATGGTGATTTATGACAGTGAACAGGCTTTTTGCCTCCTCCACAGTGCCGATTCTCCAAGGTGCGAACAACTGCGTGTTGGTTTCCTTCAACGGTGGGAAAAAGAAGGTGCTGGCAAGCTGAGCGTGGGATGACAGAATTGCTGGGACGTCGATGTGGTAGGAGCATGTGCTGGCAGGCTGAGCGAATAAGGGAGCAGATCTTCTAGAGCGTTGGCATGAGCAGAGGCGTGTGCTGTCAAGCTGGGTGAGCATAGAAGCGGATCTTCTATAATGGAGGCCCACCAACCATAACCACCACGTCGCTAACAGAACCCACTTTCCCGTTTCTGATTTTAATGAACAGGAATATGCCAACCAACGATTTCGCGGGTCGAATGCAGGGCTGAATGACGGGATGGACATGGCTGAACATTAGCAACGTAAACATCCAGTCTGAATGCAGGATCGTTTGAAAAACCTCAGCCTGTAAATTAAAACTAAATGCCAAGCATGCCCATAAATTGTCACTTTAACATAATATGGCGAGATGTGAACAAAATATACGTGATAAGAAAATATATGCATACATGTTCTGTTTGATGGTTTGAATGGCAGAAAGAGTGATTTATTATATCAAAATAGTGAAAATAACGCCACTCATAGTATATTTGATGATAAAAAATGGTGACAAAAATGGACGTCAACAATCGTCTTGATGTGCTGTTAGCATGAATCCCAACTAACAATTATTGTTACCGGATTTGATCATGTCATATATGCACTACGAATTTATAATTTCTTAGGGGTTGATTTCTTAAAAACTAGGTATCTTAACCACTATCATGTGTGGGAACTTATTGTTTTGTAATTTTGTAATTTAGTCCATACGAAATAGAATAAAAAAACATCAGGAATAGATTAAATGCAAAAGCAAATCAACCAGGAATCCACTGCTTACCATGAAATTAGTGTTGCTACTATCGTTTCTACAAGGGTTAGAAAAGAGTAGAGTATTCAATATGTAAGCTATTGTCGAACCATTTCTTCTCATTTAACCACGCAACCACTTCCTGTGAAGGGGTCCAATCATTGCCGTTCCCCCATAATATGTTCTCTTAGAAGGGGATGTCCGAGTTCTAGAAAAGATAGTCCCCCCTTCTTTTTCTTGCATAATTGCGTGCCTAATTTTCAAGTTTGATATCCCAATGTAGATAACCAACTCCCACCGCATTTCTTGATGGGTTGCGTGGAACCAAAAATCCATCAATAAACGTGGAAGTAGCATTCATGTTTGCAGCATTCACTGATTATATTCCCATCGTCATAATGAGAATGCAAATTATAGTGTTGCAACAAGTCTTCTACAACTTGGTCATCCCCATGACTATTGTCAATTGCTAGCATGGCTGCAGATAGTTTCTAATTATTTTTCTTTTAGATAATCCCAATAATAATACTAACTTGCTTTTGCTTCTTCACCTAAAAATATATATACAGAGGTAATCAATTCACTGGCCAAAGCTATGCCGAGTTATATTATGAAGATGTTATCTTTCTATCTATCTGTAGCAATGTGTATAACCGGCTCAAGCTATTTGGTTATATATAGCCTACAAGTGGCTCATCAGTTTTAGCTTTTACTTTGATTGGAAGGAGGAGGAAGATGCATGTTTTATTCTTTTCATCTTAAGATATTGCTCAAATATTATCAGTAGCAGCGGTATCATGAACCATTATCTGAACGGAACTTACTTCTGATTGTTTGTTTGTGTCTTACTCCATTTAAAGATATGTCTATAGATTGGGAGGAGATTCCTTGGTTGTAAACTACTATGGACACCAGATATGATGCGATGATTCATGTCTGTCCAGGAACAGATATCAAACCATCACTGCAGGTCCATCACTATTGCACAGACCAAATCCAGGAAGCAGGATATGTTGCATGAACCAAATCTAGGAAGTAGGATACGCTGAGGCACTATTGTACGGACCAAATCCTGGCCAAATCCAGGAAGCAAGATACGTTGAGGTCAGCACCACTGACCCTGGTACGTTGATAACAAGGAAAACGTCACATGTCCGGAACCAATAAAATCACAGATAAAAGACTCATTTAATATAAAAAATTAATAATAAAAATATTTAACTAAGGTTTCCGCCATGATATGGTAGAAAATTTCATCCCCAATCCTGATTAATCCTCCTGCGCGAAAACATAATGTCAAGGACATAATAAAAGTTAAAACTTAAAAAAAACTAAAATTATAATGAAAAATTATAATTGCAATAATATTAAAAATAAGGAATCACTATTTTTTTTAACACTATCGCTACTTCCAAGTCCTTTGAAACATAAATATTATATTAATTAAGAATATAGTGGAGTAGTTTTGAAATAATAAAAGCATTTATATAATTAATCTTTTAAAAATAAAAATAAATAATATTTTAAAAAATATCATAAATAAGAAAATATGAGAGAGGGAAAAGTATATTTCACTATTTGTGTGATAACTCTCTCTCCAGGACTCATAATTTGATGCTCTTGGGTACCGTTGGAAAGATAAATTGACAATGGATATAACTTTCATATTTTTAGTTTTTCGAGATTGTGCACCAATTTTCTGGGGCGGGCATTTTAGTACCCTAGTACTAAAATGTCTGCCTCGGAAAATCGATGTGGAATATCGGAAAACTCAAAACATGAAAGTTGTGTACCTCATTAAGACCTTTACAATAGTACCAAGAGTGTCAAATTTTTATTCCGGGAAATAAATTTATCACAAAAATAGTGAAATATTATTTTATCTATCTCATATTTTCTTCTTTAGGATACTTTTTTAAATATTATTATTTTTTTTAAATAATAATTATATAAATATTTTTATTATTTTAAAATTACTCCACTATCATCTTAATTAATGTGAGATTTATGTTTTAAAAGACTTGGAAGTAGTGATAATTAGTGTTGAAATTTGACAGGTAAATAGCCGTCATTTTCCATTTCACACGTCAAAAGACTACCACTTCATAAAATTAAATGTCATTAATGAAGTGTGAATTTTGATTTCACCCGTCATTTTGAAGTGAATTGTTATTTTTACATGTCATTAATATGTATATCCCAAGTATGTATATATATATATTAGTAAATAATTACTAATTAGAGATATTACTCATTACTAATTACATTTAATTAGTAATAACTAATTAGAGATTATATCTATCTATATATCTATATATATATTCACATGTGGTTCACAAACCCACCAGTAGGGCTGATACGTCCATGATAAGAAATCACAGGGGGGGCACTCGAAGGGACCGCACCACATTCGCTCCGATTACAAAGCTAACCCGACGGGGACATCAAGTGAGGCCCTTAAATAGCAATGTATAGATGTTGGAATATATTAATTATATTCCTTGGAAGGTAATAACGTCTTTGTATTATGTTGGAAGTTATCTACAATCTTATGTAAAAGAGTAATACATTATATCCCATATTCATTATGGTAAAGTACACTATTGTTATCCATCATTATATTAAGATATGTTATTATGGAGAATTATATTATCCCACATGCAATATGTGAGAGTAATTCCTCCACATCTCTTGGTATACAATAGGTCAAGGGAGTCACATCACATATGTTCAAGTGATAAAGTAGTATACGATCATAGATAGTATCAACACATGGTATTGTGATCTCAAGCTCTGTTATATTGTATTGGGGTTATTTGTAGTTGCTCTCTTGTAACATTGAAGGAGATTTTTGGAGATAATAGAAGACAACCTTCCCGTGGACGTAGCCCAATCGGGTGAACCACTTGTATCTAGTGTATTCTTTTCCTTGTTCTATTTCTATTCTTATTTACTTTGATATGCTATTGATTGCTAAGATAGGTATGTTAGTGTAGCTAGATCTATAGTTCTGGCATAGTATCACAGCTGGTTGCTATGATATAGCACCTTCTATAGCTTTCAATCAATAACTATTATCATATGGGCATTGTTTATTCTTGTATATTTGCTTTCTACCAGTAGCCATTAGGCTTCTCTTCAGATCTAGGCATGTTTCTGCAGTTTTTTTTATAACCCTAACTTTGTTGTGTAGTCTTTTGCAGAAATTTTTCAAGGGGTTCTTGATTGTTTTTTTTGTAGATCTATATGATTTTTGGACTTTCCTCAAGGAGATCTATCTTTCGGTTTTTAGATCAATATTTTTCATCCAAGTTTGGTAGACTTTGTGCAGGTTTCCGTCAACGGCTTAATCGGCACTGTTTTCGGCCTAAAAATGGACATTCATGACTTTTCTTCACAAATAAGCGCAAGTAACTGTGACTTGCCCTAATGTGAACCTGCGAGTATACTATGGACCTGTGAATTTTAGTGTACAGACCCGCATGTTCTATGACATACTCGCGCCTGCACTAATTGTAAACTCGCGTTTTTTTTAGTATACTTGCTACCCTACTGTGCAGAGACCCGCGAGTGCTTCAACATAACCGTGACTTTACTGTACAGAGACCCGCGAATATCAGCTCAGAACCACAACTTTTGATTTTAAAGACCTGCGCACACCGCGATTGACTCTACTGTAAACCCACAATTAACCGTGACTATTGCTGTGCAGAACCCGCGAGTATCATATTTACCTACGATTTTACTGTGGCAGACCCGCGAGTAAATTTTCTTGGCACTTAAAAAAAAACGGGTTGTAAGTATACTTTCTGTTTTTTAATGTTTTTAAAGTCAGAACGGTAAACGTGTTTCAATTTTTTGTTATTCATCTTTTTTTGCATTTAGGTTTTGCTTGTAATCATGTTTATTAAGAGATTATTTCTTGTTCTTGGTATATATTTGTCTCACATTCCTATATGGAAGCATCGGAATTTTTTAAGGGCATGGATCTTTAGTATTTTGTCATCATGATAGCTCTAAACCATCTAATGCTTAATATTTTTAACAGGATACTTAATAACTAATTTGTTCTTTTTTTATCATATTTAATCATGTTGATTTCTAATCATGTCATGTTTATAAAAGCAATTTTATAAGAGTAATCTCATATTTGTAAATCTTGTATAAACCAGGGAAAATTTTAGGGGCGAATTATAGCCCATTGGTGAAATTATAGGGGTCACCAAGAAACCCTAGGTGAATTTTTAATATGAAACGAGTTTTTTTAAATTTAACATATTAGCCCCATGTTTATTTAACCCATAGTCAAAGGAAATCGAATAGCCAAGGTCGCGAAAGAGGAAAAGTTAATGTAGGCAAGTAAAATAATCGTGAAATGGTGAATTTGCCCAGAATTTCGAGTAATGGAGGTCCCAAAGAGTTGGTTCGCCCACCATTTAGGGTAATGGAGACCGCGAACAGTTGGTTCGCCCAGCCAACAATTTATTATTTGGGTAATGGAGGGCCAAGGCCACGATCAGTTGGTAACTTGGTTCGAACTTCGCCCCCGGATTTCGGTGATGACACCCACGAGCAGCTGGCTTGCCCCACGTTTTCAGCAATGGCAGCCCAACGTTGAGATTTTTTTATGAAAATCTCATTTCAAATTTTCAAATCCCCCAACTCCCGTCGATTTTGGTTAATGGGGATTTGAATTGAGGTTTCAACTAGGCCTGCACTTGAATGTCGTTTTTCCTTTGCCTTGGAGTTTTTTTAGTGGGTGTAGTCATGTGTATACAGGTTAAGGGTTTGGATGTCTGGGGTTATTGAAAGTAAATGGTATATTAAAATTTGAAAATGAATAAGATCCACAATATTTACACTAAGCATGGTTGTTTGAAAGATGTATACAAAGTATTTGACAAATATTTGAACAAAATTCTCTTCCATGGCCTTCTATTATAGTAGGAAATGAGCAAAAGGAGCAGGGATGGGATGCACTAGAAATCTTAGGGTAAATGCAAGGGTCAGGGATATGTTCTGACTAGAAAGCCTAGAAGTCAAATGTTTTAACATATCATGTTCGTTAACTTGCAGTCTTTCATGCACACCCTATGTCAATGGTATATTGTTCAGTGTGGTTTCCTGAAGAAGCCTACTTTGATTAATATGAAGATGTATTTCATTTGATGTTGTGTCTGAATTGAGTTCTAGCCAGAGGATGTGTTTTTCACATGGCGTATGGCTAATGTAAATTCTATATAATTACCACTTTTTGTAGTATGGGTTTTATGATTCAATCAATTTCCAAGGAGAGGTTAATGATGATCATAAACTTTCTAAATAGCGAAACCAACTATTATGCACTTTGATATCTTTTCAACCATGGTTACATTAGTTTGGTTGAGTAGTTGAATTTTTTATTAGCACTGGTTTTAAAACAATGTCTATAGTCTTCTAGTTATTTCAGATGCTACTGTAGCAGCGTTGTGTGTATCAAAGTTGCTATAACTTGTAATGAATCAATGCCATGGTAGGTTACATGGTTTTCTTACACATGAAACAATCCCTTGATAATAACAACGCTTTCTGATCTTAAATTTCTTGTTGGAAATTGTTATTTTCACAATTTTGTAATTTTTGCAATCGAGATTGTCTGTTCTAGACTAATTGTCCAATTTTAAAACTACCCAGATTGTCGAAATTGCGATCTAAGCACTCCAAATGGCGATTTTGGCCAGATTTGCTTTGTCGGATTCCGGTGAGTCAGGGGCATTTGGGTTAGCCCTTATACAACTCCTTGCTTATCTTTGTTTCTTTTACTGTGTCAATACAATTGCAAGTGTGTGGGATTTTGTTCTTTAATGATTACAACACAAAGTTGACATATTGTAGTATCTTATACCTATGTACAAAATATATATCTGTTTTGAAAAGTTTGAATCTGATCAATCCGTTGTGGTTCAAGAATTCAGGGATGGACACTCTTCCTATTCAAAGTAAACTAACATATAGACATTGTAAAAGCATAAAAGATACAAACATAGCTATATTAATGCAGATTTGGATTTTCTAGTGAAGTTATATTAATGCAGATTTGGATTTTCGAGTGAAGTCTTTAATGGTTGCTAAATATTCTTGCAACTTTGCGAGTTAGTAAATTGTGGTTTCAATTTGATTTAATTGGACTTTGCTTGTATTTGCCTTCAAACTGAGGCTTTCATTTTTGGCTTTAATTCAACAGTGAATTCTTAATTGTTTAGTCGACTGCTTGGAGTCATCTAAACTGCTTACATGGTTTTAACGAAAGTTCAGTGTTGAATGTTTCTATTTGACCAAGTGCATCCATCCATTTTCTTGATGCTTTTTTATCTCTATCCTGCTTGAATGTAAAGAAAGCTTTAGAAGGCCCGTTGAGTGGTTGGCACATTTTCTCAGATGTTGCTTGATTGCAATGACAGAAGTGAGGTGCACTCCACAACCCAGGGTGGAGGAGATCCCTGTGCATAATGTAAAAAAGGATAAAAAAGAAAGAGCAAACCTTTTATTTCTTCTAAACTAGCATCTGGTGCATTCCATGCACTCCACATCACAGGGTGTGAGAGGTGTGTGTGTGAGGGGGTTGTTCAGTAAGTGTGACATGTGTGTAATGCTAATAAACTATAATGAAAAAGAGTGATGACTTATCTGATGTCAGGAAGAAACAAATAAAATGAAAGAGTTTGGCCTTTTATTTCTTTTAAACTCTATTTAGGAGCAGTCCACTAATAATCTAATAAATGGAAAAAAAAACTGGTGTCCCATGCCTATGTCAAATAGATGAAAGAAGTGTTGAAGTTTTATTTATTTTCAACCAGCATAAATCCATCTTAACCTATGTTTTAAGCAGGTATGTTTTTCTACCTGAATATTTTTTGGTGCTTAATAAATCTGGGTTTAAAATGGATCTATTCTAGTTTTATTCTTTCTGCGCTTGTGATTTTTAATAGTGCTTAACAAATCTAGGTTTAATATGGACCTCTGTTCATTTTTTTTTATTTTCCTCTACCAAAAAATTTGTGATTTTATTGATTTCAACAAAATCACCTTTTTCGGGGGCTTTGACAGCCAATCATATATATCAAATACTTGTGAAAAACACATTCACATATCTAAATCTATTTATGGAAAATAAAAAACTTAAAATACTCCACAAGAGTTTTTTCATCCTAGTGCGATATGCCATCTATAACAGTCATTCTGTTTTTCAACAGAAATATGCTTAACAAAATAGAAGGGACCAACATGTAAATTGTCAACATCTAACACTGTTCTCCCAAACATAAAGGATCCAGAAAATAAATAGTCAACATCTGACACAGTCATCCCTGCAGGCTTCACAAAACAATAGGTTACCATTTTTTTTGTTTAAAAGGAAATTAACAACAAAAAGGAAATAAATAATGTATGACTCACAGAAAATTACAGATTTACTTAAAAGGTCATGTATTGTGCTTATAGCTTAGCAAGAGTTCAATTCAGGATCTCCCAAATATACCATCTTCCAGGTGGCATATTTAAGCCCTTTATGGAGAGGCCATCAGTGATCCCAATTCTTTTCTATATACATGCATAAACAAGACATAAAAAAAAGAGTTTTTAATGATCAGCCCTGAGCTAGATGTTTTCAAGAACTCTTGATCCTTTCATCCAATCTATGAAAAGTAGTGAATCCCCCATGATATGTATTTTTCGAATTCCTATGCTAACTGCCAATCTTAAACCCAACTTCAAAGCTAATAACTTAGCGTTCAACTTTTTTGTTTTTTGTAGATAAATCCAATCCCACTCGGAACTTGCACCATACACCATTTTCATTTGACTCTTCATTTACTTGAGTCATACATTATGGCATTGAATTATAATTAATGATTCAGTGATGGGCTTTAATTATAAATACTGATCTTGATTGTTCATTTCTTTTCCCTTGGCAGGGTGACTATGACAGGCTGGTTTTGTCCACAAATCCTTTTATGGAAAACAATCTTAAGTTTTTAATTGATTGCATGGATGATCTTTCTGTGGAACAACAGAAGGTTTGTACATTGTTTAATGCCGTGTTTCATCTTTGTTATTGGATTTTTTCTGTCTTTTATGGTACCCCTTTTCTCTTGATAAATGTGGATGCTCCTCTAATAGCCTCTATCCTCTTTTAGTTTCAATATTATTATTGTAATCTTTCATGACAACAAGCTCAACAGCATGCTTGGTTGCAAAAAATAAGGTAAATTTCCCACCAGTGGCATGCTACTCATTTGTCGTCTCATAACGCAAGATTTTGTAACTATATTATGTAGATTCAATGAATCCATGGTCTATCTCTGTTTTCTCTTTCAGAGCATGCTGATAATATTTTATATTTTCCATGGATTTATGACTCACTATTGTTTGTGATTAACAGACCAAACAACATGGCATCCCAATAAGAAACACTCATGTTTTTTTATGACCAATGTAGACATTATGACACGTGCTTATATAATTATATGATTTGCTTAAATTCCATGTATGAATGCCATTTGCTTGATCTTAAGTGATTTTTTATGGTTTTTGCATATGTTGCAAGTGAGAACTAATTTGGTCTACAAAGGATAACAGTGCAGGAATTCAATCTGCAAAGAAAAGGATGATCTCCCTCATTTAGACCACCTTGATGAATGCTTGAGAAATTTGAGGGATCTTGTCCCTTTACCATCTTCGAAGATACTAGCACTTGTAGGTATCCATAATGACCTCAAGCAATTTGAATCCTTGTTGATCCAGGGGATTTAAATTGTCTAGGAGGGAAAGCAATCCTCGAAAACAACATGCATAAATCTACTAAGCTATGGGACAACCTCCATCAATCAAGGGATTGATTGAAATGATTAGATAGAACTCTTTCAAGTATAAATAGAGGCATAGCTAATAGGATAGTTAGTTCATCTTTTTCAGTATTATCATTCATCGCTTGCTACTAGTTAAGATAATCTGAATTGTACTAGGAAAACAGATGTCTGCCTTGATGTCTTATGACAATTTATGAATAAAAGAGACTAAATTTTGTTGCATTCTTGAGTGTTGAGTGTCTCCAAGGGTTCTAGGAACTTCCTTGAATAGGGCCCACTCAAGGAGAGGACTAGGAACCCCTATAATTATTTCTTTCTTGTCTTTTATTGTTGTTTTTTCTGATAGACAAACTTCTGTAGTAAAAAAACCACTAGTTCAATTTATGGTAATTTACAACAAATCTGTGGTTTTCTTGCATTTCTCAACAACACTTTCATTTCCTTGCTTCGTGTATTTGTTTCAATGGTTTTAATTTACAATATTCAACACTTTGAAAGTACATTTAATGGATCTACTATGATTACTAATGTTGGAAGGATTGGGTAATATAGTACTAGCAACATAAGGATCATAGGTTCATTGATTGATTAGACTCATTCAGTTAACTCTTCATCCAAGAAGCAACGACTCTAGACCTCCATATACCTACCCTTTGCACATTTTCGAGGGAGATAGAAGTGAAGGTCATGAATTCAATGGTATGAAAAGTTTATGAGAATGAACTGTCAAAGTTGGGCATTTGCATTATGCAATTTTTAGAAGTAGTAATTTAGATTTGACCTCTGTAGCTACATTATACTTGCATACATAATGCAAGGCACCTCATAAGTTTGTACATTCCATGGGGTGTTAATTAAAGTGAGTTGAGGGATTCGATATCTATTGCTGAAATTCTTTGGCTCAACACTAGCTGATCCATGGGGTGTTAATTAAAGTGAGTCGAGGGATTCAATATATATTGCTGAAATTATTTGGCCCAACACCAATCGAGTGATCAACCGCATGGCGATCATTTAGTATAGGGGTTCTACTGAAATAGATGTTGGGATGTTGGTCTCATGTGTCACACCAGCATCCAATGGGACATCCTCCATATACTCATCTCTTTGCACTTTGCCTATCCCCTATGCCTCTTGTTGTTTGTTTGGTTGTTCTTGTTGGGCTTCTTACTCCCTCCATTACCTGAAGAGGATCTTTCAAACCCTGTCTTCAAGCCAATTATTGAACCCTCTAGGCTTGAGAGCTATCTCATCACCAAACAAGTTTCCAAATACTGTGACCAAATAAAGGGGTACTCTTTAGCAGTTTCTGAATTGAACCTCCGTTGGGGGGGAAACTCACCCAAGACAAGTGATGAAATAGGATCCAAAAACTCAATCTGACTATCCTGGAAAAATCTGCAGAAAGTGAATACTGTTGCTTTTATTGAACTTTGTTTCTGGTTTAGCACGCTCTTCTTGCACCAAAGAATATTCCTCTAAAATATCTTATGTTCCCTTATCTGGTACATCACACCTGTGTTTCAATGGAAGGCTTTGGATTGTGCTACAAAATCGTTTCCGCTAATTAATTTGATATATTTCTATTATTGGTTTACAGCTCATTTTAGAGGGACAGAAAGTGGGATGAGATTATTGGTGGGAGTAGATTTGATTTTTTAACATCTAAGATGCATGCATACAACTTTTGATATATTTATATTCTTGGTTTACACATCATTTTAGAGGGAGAGAATGTGGGATGAGATTATTGGTGGGAGCATATTTGATTTTAAACATCTAAGATGCATGACAACAACTCCAACAAAGGCTTTGTCAAATGGAACGCAACTTTGGTGGTGTTGGATGATGTCTCATAAATTGATCACCTTGAAAAACAATTGTATGAAGGAAAAATGCTACAAGACACTCAGACAGTCATCACAAGTAGAAACACCATTGTTGTTAAATCTGGTTATCGATATGACCAACAATGTTTGAGAGAGCCAGATGTCGTGTCCCTTTTCTACTATTCAACATTCTATTAAAAGTCCATTCTAGAAACAAAAAATGGCAACATAGTCAAAGAGGTACTTATGCCTTCTGTTTTCAACGCAATACAACATAATTCTTGATCTTATTGTGGCAGAATGACAATGAAACATATTTGGAATTGAGAATTAGCCTCTATAAATTAGGGTGTTAAAGATGCTAACCAATTAGAAACACTTTCATCACAGATAATAGAAGAATGCAAATGATTACTGATTAATCTTAAGGTGATTGGAAGATCTCTGCATGGTTAGCCTCCTGGAGCATGGATTATTGCGAAGGACAAGCCATATCTGAATACCAAAAAACAATGCTTGCATGTAAACAAGCACATATACCTTGGGAGAAGAAGCCCGAGAATTCTTTTTGGACATGGGAATATTTCTAGAGGCAAGAAAATTCTCTTAGGGTCCATTTTTAGACTTGGGGGTTTATGTTCATAAATTGAAATGGATAGCTACCTTTTACTATCTTAATAAAATTTCTGAGTTGAAAGCTTGTGAATCCGGTGAACAATCAAAAGTAAGCCACTCACACATTTGTTTTGTGATTGCTTGTCCTAGGTTAACTTCTTTGGGGCATTTGGATTGGTTTTTGACATAGAAGGTTTATTCAAAGCTTCTTTCCAAAATGATAACTTAAAAACCTAACATTGCATAAACTAGTTTAAAGCATAACTATGAAATAGATATATCAAGCAGAACTACTGGTTTTGTGTTTATTACTAATCACAGGTTGAGCAATTTGTATCAAAATGCTTTCAAATTGAAAACTTGACAGTGAAACAATGTCACAAGCTGGGCAATTTGAAAATTTATGCCATTAATCTAAAGAAATTAGATTTTACATGAAGTTTTTTTCCAAGGTAATTGACATTGAACTACATGCAACTGACCAATTTCATAGTACATGCTTCTGTTGTTCCTTCAAGTCTAGAGTTTATTTCAAGTTGGGCTCTACATTTCTACACAAAGGAGCTCAAGGTACTTCAAAGGGTAACCCCATTTATTCCCAACTGGGTCGTAATTACTTATTTATTGGCAATGACATATCACAGATTCTCATGGTATCCTTTTATATCTACTTGGACCTTCCATATGATATGAGTGATAAGATGATTTTCATAGAGTCTTCCAAAAGAGATTTATATAAAGGAAGAAGAAGTTGTCGTCTCCAAGACTAGCTCAAAAGTAATAGAGAAGACTGATGCCAAGCCTCAAGGTAAACTGATTTTTTTTGGCATTCAATACAGGATAACCTGAACTGTGGGATCAAATTCACAACCCTTTCCAAAAAGAGAATACAAGAAGAGTTCATTGAATAGAAGTCTTGGGTTGTAGTCGTTAAAGGAATACTAAAGAAGTAAACTTCCTCCCATCATTGAAGCAAGTACATGTTAACCTTTAATGTCTGGTTATAGAAACTCACAAGTTATTCAATATATGCTTCAATGATGGGAAAGTTTAAGATAATTTGAAGTATGGCAATGTAGTGAGTTAACTCGAGGCGGGAGAAGAGGTATATATCAATCAAGACACTACCATATATATCACAATTTCTAGAGATTGAAAATAGATAGGACTGAGGATGCAACAGACAAAGTTTATCCTTGGCTCCTTCCCCATAACAAATAATTCTACTGATATGAATATACTTTAGTAGGCCTTAGGTGGCTTCAATGTTGTAGAAGATGGCTAACTATTTGCTAGTCCACACCATGCATCATCTCATTTAATCCCAATTTTTGGAGTAACTGCTAGGTTCCATATAGCCAGGATTTGTGGATTACACTCCCAAACGAGGCACTCATTTGCTGTAGTATATACTTCCTTTTCCTTCTCTCTCTCTGTTCTATTTAATCCTCTTTTGTTTCACAATTATATTCAACTTATATATATATATATATATATATATATATATATATATATATATATATATGTCATGGGGAGATGTATTGAGCACACCTTCATTGTTGCACCTTACATGCAGAGCTATCTCAGTTCTTAACCATTTTTTGTTTAGTTGAGGACATTAATGCAATTTTATTTTTAATAACAAAATTTCCTTATTTTTGTGGTATTTTCAGAGTTAATAATTTCTATGTCAACCTCTATGTTTCTTGAGGATCTACTATTGACTACACCTTCCAATCAATTGTAGCAATTCCATTATGCAATTCATCATTATTTAATTTCATAATCCATCATCCTTTCCATATTTTTTAAACTTGTATATCTTGAGATTATGATTTTTATATGCATGCTCCTCCCGTGCTCCTATCACCTACCATTTTTATCACATGCCCCAAAGGAAAATTTGTGTGGATTGGGGAATTTTTGTGATTGCCAGGGTGATTATATCATTGTCGGGTGTTTTTATCCCTTGCCTAGGGAAAGTATTGAAGTGCCTAGGGAAAGTATTGAAGTGCCTAGGGCATCTTTATCATCATTCGACGAATTTTGAAGTGTCTAGGGAAAGTAATGAAGTGCTTGGGAAAATATGGAAGTGGACGAGGGCGTTTTTATCTTCGTTACAAGAATTTTGAAGTGCTTGGGGAAAATATTGAAGTGTCTGGGTGTTTTTATCATTGTTGGGAGAATTTTGAATTGGTCAAGGCAAGTATTGAAGTTCATGGGGTGTTTCTATCATCATTGGGTCAATTTAGAAGTGCACGGGGAAAGTATTGAAGTGTCTGGAGCAAATATTGAAGTGTATGGGCATTTTTATCATAGATGGGAGAATTTTGAAGTGGTCGAGGCAAGTATTGAAGTGCATGGAGCATTTCTATCATCATTGGGTCAATTTAGAAGTGCATGGGGAAAATATTGAAGTGCCTGGGGGCAATTTTGAAGTGCTTGGGGAAAATATTGAAGTGCATGGGGAGTTTTATCATCCTTGGGAGAATTTAGAAGTGCCTCAAAAAATATTGAAGTGATTAGGGCATTTTTATCAAATGCCAAGGAAAATTTGTGTGGATTGGGGCATTTTTGTGATTTCCTGGGTGATTATATCATTGTCAAGTGTTTTTCTCCCTTTCCTAGGGAAAGTATTGAAGTGCCTAGGGAATATTTATCATCATTAGACGAATTTTGAAGTGTCTAGGGAAAGTAATGAAGTGCCTAGGAAAATATGGAAGTGGATATGGGAATTTTTATCTTTGTTGTGAGAATTTTGAAGTGCCCAGGGAAAATATTGAAGTGTCTGGGGATTTTTATCATTGTTGGGAGAATTTTGAAGTGGTCGATGCAAGTATTGAAGTTCATGGGGCATTTCTATCATTATTAGGTCAATTTAGAAGTGCATGGGGCAAGTATTGAAGTGATTGGGTGCAATTTTGAAGTGCGTGAGGAAAATATTGAAGTGTATGGGCATTTTTATCATCGATGGGAGAATTTTGAGTGGTTGAGGCAAGTATTGAAGTGCATGGGGAATTTCTATCATCATTGGGTCAATTTAGAAGTGCATGGGGCATGTATTGAAGTGCTTGGGGGAATTTTGAAGTTCTTTGAGAAAATATTGAAGTGCATGGGGATTTTTTATCAGCCTTGGGAGAATTTACAAGTGCCTATGAAAATATTGAAGTTCTTAGGGCAATTTTATCATCTTTCAGAAAATTTGTGTGGATTGAGCCATTTTAAGTATTCACTGACAAATATGCAACTCTTCTACCATTCGACACCAAATAGAAGAAAGTTTGGTGAGAACATTGGTTGGAAGCTTGGAATTAGTCCAAGAACTATATCTCTATATAAAGGAAGTGGCCCGCTACTAGGATATTCACTTAATTCTATCAGTTTGTTGGCCTATCAAGATTCATGACCCCACATGTCCATTGGACCATTAAGGGATGAGATAACAAGTAGAGTCCCTACTTTCCCTAAATCTAGTTAGTGTAGTCATGTTTTGTCGACACCTTCTAGTTGTGAGTGATCAAATACTGCTTATGAAATATATAAATAAATCCATCCTCTCCTCATTCATACACTTGTTCATTCGAGAGTCTAGCAGTCAAGAGAGTCTAGAGTTGAGCTCCAGTGTATGTTCTTCTGTTGCACTACCTTAGTAATCTACATAATCAAAAGCTTGAGTCTTATTCGCAAAAGATTCACCAAATTTTTACTATATTTTATAAATCAGTGAAAGATTCGCCAAGTTCTTACAATTTTTTATAATTAAGTGAAATATTTGCCAAGATTTTACAATATCTTATAACTTAGTGATAGATTCGCCAATATTTTACAACATTATACAATGAAATGAAAGATTTGCCAATTATCTATATATATATATATATATATATATATATATATATATATATATAGATATAGATATATAGATATATATATATATATATATATTATATTATTGATAAAATCACCATCAAGTTTTCCTATATATCGAGGAGATTCTCCCATTTTTTATACATATAAATTTTGGGGGGGTTCTTAAAATCATCCCTGGTATAAACTATTTTATTGCTCACTATTTATATGGTGTGGCTGACACTTAATGTGTAAAAGTAAGTTCATTTTCCTTAATGAGCAAGTTAATTTTTTATTTGATCACATTATTGCTCACTTTTTATATATGTTGTGGCTGACACTTATTGTGTAAAAGTAACTTCATTGTGAGTAAGTCAAGTTAATCTTTAATTTTGATCATATTATGTTGCCATCATTTTTATATATGATGTTTGCTAACCTTTGGTGTATAAGCATTTTCATTTATATATGAGCAATTTTTTTTTATGATATTTGTATGCTTTAAGATTGGAACTTCTTGTGTGCAAATAAGTTCTCTGTTTATGTGAAAAGTTGTGAGAAGCTAGTTTCTGTACTTCCTTCCTGAGCATATTAATCTTTGATCTTTGTTATCACCTTATTATAGAAATAATGAAGCAACATCTTCTACTAGTAAAGTCATGATGTTCATCTGTATGATATCATTTTCGATGTATAGACCATTGGGGTCTTCTTTCTTCGATGTTTGAGGTCTTCTACAAATATTTATATTTCACCTTGATTGGAAGAATGTTTGCTATCTGCATGTATTGGCCATCTGGGTATTTTGTACACTGTTTTGGTGTTCTTAGCCACATGTTTTGTTGTATCATCCATCATAAGGTATATGCACACTGGTGTCGATGTTATATCAAATTTCTTCAGCTATCATTTATGGTTGTGATGATTCTTGCGGATCTAGTAGCCATGACAACTTCTCTTTGGATCTGGGCACCTTGTTGTTGGATTGCGCCACATGTTCTCAGCATTTTACTGTTGGATCTAGTAGCCATAAAGGCTTCTCTTTAGATATGGGAATCTTGTTGTTAGTATTTCATCGTACAACCTAGTTCATGTGCAGTTTCATGATTCAGTGAGAAGTGGTTGTTCTTCATCAAATTCCATTAGCCGAAGTGTTCTTCTTATTTGCAGCTTATGGATATTCTGGAAGTTTTCATCAAGGGGGAGAAGTAATGACTCCTTCCTTCCTTAGTGTTAGTGAGGTATTTTCTCCCAGCCATTATTAAGGGGGAGTGTTGGAATATATTAATTATATTCCTTGGAAGGTAATAATGTCTTTGTATTATGTTGGAAGTTATCCACAATCTTATGTAAAAGAGTAATACATTATATCCCATATTCATAATGGTAAATTATACTCTTGATATCCATCTTTATATAAAGAGATGTTATTATGGAGAATTATATTATCCCACATGCAATATGTGAGAGTAATTCCTCCACATCTCTTGGTATATAATAGGGTCAAGGGAGTCACATCACATATGTTCAAGTGATATAGTGGTATATGCTCATAGATAGTATCAACACATGGTATTGTGATCTGAAGCTCTACAATATTGTATTGGGGTTATTTGTAGTTGCTATCTTGTAAGATTGAAAGCGATTTCTGTAGATAATAGAAGACAACCTTCTCATGGGCATAGCCCAATTGGGTGAACCACGTATATCTACTGTATTCTTTTCCTTGTTCTCTTTCTTTTCTTATTTAGTTTGATATGTTATTGATTGTTCACGTATATCCTCCCGTTGTGTTGCGAATTTGACGTCCTCCCATTGTGCTGCTAGTTCGACATCCTCTCGCTGTGCTACTAATTCAACGCCCTTCCGATCTGCTGTTAACTCGATGTCCTTCCTTCTTGTGGCTCTTCCCTGCAGTGGTACCCTTCTTTCTGACACATTGTAGACGAGGAGCATCGAGGTTGGTTCGAGGTGGTTGCTCATGGAGTTCGTCAGCCTACAATTTGGAAGGTAAGGTTGGTATTGTTAGTTCGTCACCCCTCTTTACTTAGTTTTTTTTTTCATATTTTAATCCTTTTTGTTGTTTGCAGGAGGTTGGTGTTCGGTTGCGCTTCTTCGGTAGGCGTTCAGTTTTGCGTATTTAGTAGGCATTCAACACTCAGATTTGCTTATTTAGTAAGTGTTAAAATAGGTACTTATAGAAATTATTACGATTTGTATAATTCGTTAGCTAATAAACAATTAAAAATTAAAAAAAAAAACATGCTTAGGTATTAGTTAATTTATTAAAAATTAAGAGTTCATGAACATATTTCATGAACAAAGTTCATGAACAGATTTCATGAACTCATTAAATTTCCATACACCTATTTCATTTCTTTCCATAATTAAACATAGCCTTTTCAGCTATTAAGATAACAAAATTATCTCTATGTATTCTATTTGCATCATAATCTTTTCCATCAGTAATAGGATGGTTTTGTTTTTAACCAATTAAAAATTATAAAAAAACATGCTTAGGTATTAGTTAATTTATTAAAAATTAAGAGTTCATGAACAAAGTTCATGAATTCTGTTCATGAACTCATTAAATTTCCATACGCCTATTTAATTTCTTTCAATAATTAAACAGTCTTTTCAGCTATTAAGATAACAGAATTACCTCTATGTATTCTATTTGCATCAGAATCTTTTCCATCAGTAATAGGATGGGTTTTTTTTTAACGAAGAGATTCATTTCCTAAATTTGGAATGGGCAACAAACAATATAATTGTGGCCAAGAATATAAACTATAAGTGTAGTTTTAAGTGGCTCTACTCTCAAGTTGGATACTGTGTTTGAGTGTACTTAGAGTAGAATAGATTCTTAATTATTTATCTCAGTTAAAATTTCCTAGACGGACTAAAAAGCACTGCTGAGTGAACACTAGATTATGATGCTTGTTTTGACAATTTGAGTTAGCCAATATGATGACATGAACTTTTTGATCAAGTATATCACACATATAATGGAAACAATGGTATCAATTACACTAACTAAACATTATGAGCTAAGTTATAACACTGAACAACTTACATGTTTAGATATGTCAACTAGCTTGTAACCATAAATTTAAACACGCCTGGATATCACTCAACCAGCTTGGAAGCTCATCATACTATACACTATTCATTAGAATAATACAGTATAATCTGTATAGCTATCACATGTTATGGATCTACTTATATCAATAATGTACAAGCTTTGTAATCCTGAATCTTACATAAGAGCTTTTATTATGCTTCTTACTATAGAGCTTAGAGTAGTAATCAACTTACTTCATTATGTGCTATACTATAGTTACAACACTAATTACACTCTATTGATTAATGTGGTAGTGATGATACGAGGTTAAAGCTTACGGTTAATCACAGTTAAGAGAGTGTATGGTAATATTAGTAATCAAACATTACACTTACACTCTTATCTCTCGACATTACACGTGTTTCTGTTTGCAACTAATATGGATATGAGATAAAACACCATTCATTATAATAACATAATAGCTCAGATATGAACACATTGTATTTATTACGTTTTACCATGTTTATTAGCATATAGTTAATTAGGGAATATACATAGATCATATTTACAGGTATTGTAACCCATTTACTGATTACAGAGACATATCCTTGATATTAGTCTTAGGGCATAATAAGGTACCTTGTATTCCCATTAATCTAAACATACATAGATACGTATGCTTATTCATCGTAATCATTGAGAGCTTATTTGGGATACTATTATATGAGATATTTGACCCTTGCATGTCAACCCCAACAAATGAGATAGGTACTCTTACTCCGTCTTTCAAGATGGAAGTTCAGTTCAATAGTCTGCTCTCAACTTATTGCCATGGAACTAAGTGCACTAAGTGCATGGACTCTTAAGGCTGCTCTTTAACTTTGCCTTAAGGTAAGAGACTTCCCAACTTTCACTCCATAGCTAATAATTCTTAGTGCATGTGGAATGCATACATATGATATCAGCATATATAAGACGCAATCTATGAAGTCATTCTCTTGTGTCACAGTAACGTAAGTGAACCTTCGGGATCTCACAAGGCCCACCCATACATAGCTCTAATATTATTAGTAGAAGTGGCCTCTGTAGACATAATAATAAGATAGTTAATAAAAATAAACTATTAATGTCAAATTTACCATAGGATGTACATACTCCTTTGTCATCTTTGAAAGAGTCCGATCGTTGCAGAATATTTGCAACAAATGGTGTTCCAATGCCTACATCAAGTTCACATGAGCCTAATGTTTATTTCCACTTGCACATTTGAACAAACATATATAACACACTTCTATAATTCAATCCAAGTCATAAATTCCATCTCATCTCATAAGTAAAGTTTTTCCATAAGTACAAATCATAACAACACTTACAATCTTTATTTTGTCTTATATAACATAATATCTTCTTTTGGGAGATTAGGTTAAATGTTTGGAGTGTTAAAACATCAAAACATGTAGAATTTGAATATGTTATGAGTTGATAGTTGTGTAAATGTAGATATCTTATCAAATGGAAAGAGAGGAGTCTTTGAGGCAAAAGCGTAGGAGGTCATCATGGTCATCAGGAATTGGTGTCTCGAATGATGATCAAAGGTTTCCTGCTTCGCCTCAGGATTCAAGCATATTGTATAGTTCACATTCATCTGATCATCCGTGAGGCCAAATGGGTACAGATGATTCCCCTTTATCTTCTATGGGAGAACGCTGATCTCGACGTTCTGTGGGTATGAACATTTATGTTTAATACATGTATCAATTGTAATTTTGTGTGTGTTCAAAAAGTTTGTACATGTTTAATTTCAACTGTGTTTGTATTTGAAGTAGAGCAAGGTTTTGAAGAGGCTCACAATTCTACACAGAGGGACGAAGTTTGAGCAAGGAAGACATATGTTGAACCAGATGTGGGCATAGAGCAAGGCTTGGAAGAGGCTCATAATTCTACAAATAGGGATAGAGGTCAAGAAAGGATGAAAAATGTTTAATTAGATGTGGGTTGTACACCCATAACAACTTATCCATGTGATTTACTTGAGGAGCTTCCATGGGAAAGTGGTGTTCATCAAATGACCCTTGAAAGTTGTAGATCCCACTATGACAAGTTGCAACATGATCTTTCTAGTTTGGATCTCCCTCCAGAGAGAACAAAAAGTATGGAGATTGTTTTGCAATCATTGCAAAAATTCATTGAGGCATAAGAGGATCTCGGACCAACTACGAGCGTTTTCATTGACTTGATGTGGATGCGAAGGGCACAAGTGATGGGTCCAGACAAGTGGGTTGTTGTGAAGGAGAGAGTGACCAAAGAACAAGCCAATTCAATGTTTAACTTCAAAGAAGGCCTAAAGCGGAAAATTTTGAAAGTGCAATATTTCAAGCACCCTGAACTTGCACATCTAATATATGATCGATTCCTTGCAGCATATGGTCAATTTCCATGGAACGATGAGGTTCCTAATTATTTTGCTAGATTTTTTTATGCGGAGTTTGTTTTTAAATATGAAGCCAGACTATACCAATATTCATTCTAACTTTTATGGAGTTGGAAAGGGACGAATATACGATTGAAAAGGTGCACTTAGATATCCCACAACTCTTCAACCTCCACCCCAGATATCTCGCCCACCTAGGCTTATGACATTAAAATTGGAGATGGAACCCACATCCCAACTTGGGACAGCTGCAGGGATTTTTTTGCCTAAGGTTTAACGTCGGCATTTGTAGGAGTTGATGTGGGATTGGTTCGAGAGAGGGCTCGAGCCACTATTCATCAAAAGTTTTTTTACAAAACAAATGATGAGGTAGATGGAATGAGCATTGAAGATCTCAGGGCTTATGCTAAGGTTTGTCAGGATATAGCTTCAGATGTCCTATCCAATGACACATCGAGTATAGGAGAGGTTTGTTGTTTATGTACTTACAATCTATTTATTTTTTTTTATTCATTTTGAATTGAAATTTTTGTTACATTATATCTATGACATTATGTCTTTTTTGATATATAATAATAAATACATTACGTAAATTTTTATTGGTTGCAGTTTTCTAGAGTGTTGAATGAACATAATTTTCGACTCTCCACTAGTGAAAATGTAGAAGAGAATCTTAGAGAGGTATATTTATTATTTACATATTTATATTTATGTTTGAAAGATATTTTATGTTTTTTTTTTAATTTTAATTTATATATATATCTTATTGTTAATGTGACTTATCCATGCAAGTTCATTTATATTCCAACTTTTTTGATGATTTTCCATCTCTTGTGAGCTCATGATTTTAATTATTTTGTTTCAGTTTTGTTGACATAATGTCTATCGATAGGGGTTCACTTTGCATTATCACCAGCAAACTATTAACCCAAAATCCCTTATACACCATCCCAGAAAGGTGTAACCCTTCCCAGCAACACTAGCGGAGCAAGTGCAGTCTCACCTGAGGTGGATAAGAGGGATGTTGGAACCAAGTTTCCGCAGTTGTGTAGAGGATATGCACACTTTACCTTTGCACTAACCAGATATTATAACATTTATAACGTACTATTAACTCATCATTTGCATCTTAAGTCATTCACAGTTTCTAACACATAGATTCAGAATAACATATTCAACATATTCGCATTAATCAACGGAAAACATTCACATAACCTATTACTCATCATCACATTAGTGCATAAAGACAAAATTCATATCATAAACAAACATCTTCATTCATTCATCAAACCTGCGGAATTAACCTCGCAGAAACCGTCAATACATCATGTTGCGGAAAGCAAAACCCAAAAGATAGACTCAATCTCCAAAACTTCCATGCCCTTGTTGATGTATATGTAACTTCGGAATGTATTTCACATATATGTTTATTGTATTCCTATAGAGATGTTATTATTCCTCTATACGGAAGTGGTTGTATTCCTATAGAGATGTTATTATTCCTCTATACATAAGTGTCGTCATTTATATTGCAAGTGTCGTAACTTATACTTGATGGGTTATTAGACAACCTTGTTGGGGTTGGCCCTGTATAAGTCATGTGGGTCAAAGGGTTATTAGACCACCCTATTCGGGGTCGGCCATGTGGGTCAAACGGTTATTAGACCACCCTAGTGGGGGTCGGCCCAGTCAGCATTATGTTAAGTGGTTAAGTTGAGTCCGACCTAGTTGAGTAAAGGTCAAGTCAAGTTAGTGTATAAATAGAGAGTGTGTCTCTCTCATTTTACACATTCTATTCTCTCACTCACACTTTGGAGAGTGGCGCACTTGTCGAGGAGGAGGCTCTGCTTCTAGGAGAAGACTATCTCTTGTATTTTGGTTGTATCATTGCTCTATCTATCTCTGAGGAAGTTATTGGGGTTTTTCACCTTTATGGTTTTCCCCAAGTAAACTTTGTGTCTCTTCTGTGCTTGTATTATTGTGTCCATGATTGATATGCTGTAGATTTGCTGTACATGTTGTTCTCTCAGTTAAGATCCTAGATCAGATTGAAGTAAATTCTGAAAATTTAACAGCCCTTAGGCTTACAATCCTACTCTACTTATATGCTTTTGTCTTATTACAAAATGGTCCACATGACCGACTCAACTAATCTAATAATTCTTGCACTCCCGTGAATACCGCGAATGATCCTTCTTTCGCGGAATGACCCTTTCGCGCCTGTCGGCTTACGCACTTCCCGCGGATCTATCCTGTGCCAACAGGCCCCCAACACAAACATGTGGCTCGTGCTGAGCCACCTCAGCCGGATGCCGCTGGTTTGTCCCCAGCCGTCGCGGTGCTCTGTTTCTGAAACTATTCTTGCTGTTTGGAACTCGCTATTGTGTACTTCTCATCTCTGTCTGTCAATGTCTGGTTCGCTATCATGTACTTCTTGCACTCATCCTCCAGTCTCTAGAAACCTTGATCATCTACCTCTTTGGAGTCTATTGGTTCGCTCCATGTGTGTTCCAGACTGGGGAGAAATTCATCGATGTCGCCAAGGTGGGAAACAGGCGGACTGCTCCGGCACATCTGTTTTACACCTTGTAGTGCTTTCTACTGGGACCCGTGGGCCATCGGACCTGTCAATCTGGTGGGCACTAGGACCATGAAGCTTCGAACTACTACCACATACCTAGACATCTCGGATGAAACTTCACCTTTGTGACACCCAAGAGTCCACGCCTCTTCCTGCTCAAGGCGCTCATGCACACTCGTCGTTCGGGCCCATAGCGCACCTGGTGTGCTACCGCGTGAAATGAAATGGATCAATCCACAGCCTCCTTAGAATTCCTAACTTATCCAATTACCTTACCTGCTCGCAGCATGTATTTCTCGCTTCTGATAAATACCTCTTTGCTCTGCTAGCCTCTGGTGCTTGTATTTATGCATTTCCATCTTTCAGGATGCCTGCCTCGAAAAATCATCGACGGATCTGTTCACTCAAGGTGCTGATTCTGTCATCATTTGTTTCTTGTGTGTGGTGACCAGACTTCCTACATGCGCGATTGGTGACCATGCTTCTCCCGGGCTGCTCTTCATGTCACAATCGTGTGAACCATCATCTGTGGTGCCACCGGCCATGTTGCCACGGTGTGTTTCCATGTGCTAAACGTGCCTAGTGCCGGTGCCGTGTGATGAACCTGCAATAATTAATTAATGCAAATACACGAGATATCATAAATAATAGACTCAGAATCACTTTTATATTGATCATGGGCCACTTCAAGGGGGCAACCTCCTTTGAGCAAGCTCAATACAATTAACTTCACGGTGCCTTCAATGACCTCAACACACACTTATATACTAAGTCTATGCCCAATACTATAAGTCAAAACCATGGGACATATAATACTACGGGATGACTTACAAAGCATATGCATCTAATACTATGGGTCAATACTATGGGCTAATATAAACTACAGATCAACAAATACTACGGGACGACTTACAAAGCATATGCGTCCAACAAAAAATACTAACATAGTAAAGAGAAGGGTTGAAATAGGTTCCTAACATCCCCTCTCCCTTAGAAAAAGCTTTGTCCTCAAAGCTTTGGTTGGAGAAATTGCTGCAGAATCTGAAGGAGTGGTTCCCCGGTAGCATCCTCGTGTTGCATTTCAGGCCACTAACGCCTTGGGAGTGTCAAGGAGGATTGCTTGGAAGGCTGTAGATGAAGAAGAACCCTGTCAGCTGCTTGGAAAATGCGCTCAGAACGGTGCTAATCGACTTGTTGTTTCAGGAGAATTCTGGCCATGTGAAGATTGTCCTGTAGAATGAGAAGAATCTGATCACGGTTGTGAAGAACCGAGTCAATTTCCTGAACTGGGGAGCTGCTAAGGGTGTATGGAAGAAGAACTGGCGGTGTTTTTCCATAGACTGCTTCATATGGTGTCCTTTGAGATGTGGTATTGTACCACTAGAGCACTGCTAGGATATCCATAGAAATAGTTGTCCAAAGCTGTGTAGGGATGGGAAAGGGTTTGAGGAATCCCAAAAGGAGTGTCGTTTCACCCTTGTTGACTTGGAAAGTATCATCGTCAGCCACCATCTGTTGAATTGTCATTTTTAGTCCCTGCCAAAAGAAGTTACGTTGTTCCCGGTCATACATTTTGCAGAACCCAGAGTGCCCTATTGATGAAGAAGCATGGAGTTCATAGAAGAGAGAGCCATGTTGAACATATTGCAACCAATTTGGAACAAGTAGAGAAAGAGCTGTAAGAGAAACTGGGTCATCAATTGTGCGAGAAGGAGCATCTTCCACCATATTGTCCTTACCCTTCTTGTAAGTGATCACATAGGGATAACCCATGAGTTGTTTAACCCATTTCAGGTGTGTTGGGGAGGAGACCCATTGTTCCAGAAAATTTTCCAGAATCTGGAGATCAGTCTTGATGCAGAAATAATTCCCTAATAGGTATGGCTGCCAGTTCTGTATTGCATGCAAAATAGCCATCATTTCCTGCTGAGGGGTAGACGTGGCTAAATTCTTACTGGAAAGGTCTCTTGAAGGCAGCAAGCGCATTGGTTCAGCAAAGATACCTGCATATCTATCTAAGGAAGTAGTGGAGACTGTTGATGGGTGCATCTGAATGGAATTGAGCTGAGCGATGACACCATGTGAATTCTTCTTAAGGATTTTTTCTAGGCGATGTGAACTGATGATGCAGAGAGACGCTAGTTGTAAGCCCTTAAATTTGTGTTGTGCCCCATTGACTTTAAACGACATCCAAAGTTCAGCAAAATCCCATAAGATGGGGCCAAGTGTGCGTAACCATTGAACGCCCAAAACCACATCACATCCACCTAAGAACAAGGCAAACATGTCAGAGCGTAGGTTATAATCTTCCATAGAGATACGCACATTGTGACACTTCCCCTTGCAAGGTAAGGTGCCCCCATTGGAAACCATGACTTCAAAGTTGGAGCAAGGATGGACAAAACAATCAGCCTGTTTGGAAATCCGAGGGTCAATGAAGTTATGAGTGCTACCAAAATCAATGAGTATGGTAAGAGGGAGCTTCTTGAAGAATCCCCTGACCCGCATTGTTTGTGGGGTGGTGACACCAGTTACAACATGGAGAGAGATCTCGGGTGGGTCATCCTGAGCTGAGGTGTCAATAGGCGGGTGTTGAATGTCGACCTGATCATCTACTGTATCTGTAGCTTCTTCACCAAGTTCTAAGGCAGACGGAGAATCCACATCCAAGAGATAGAGCTTTTGTTGAACACATCTATGTCCCCAAGTGAATTTCTCATAACAATTATAGCAAAACCCTTTTTCTCGGCGTGCATGCATTTCTATTTCAGACAAATGCTTGATAGGAGTTGGTTGAGGAGAAGGCGTGATGGGAGGTCGTTGGGAACCCATATTTCTGAAGGGAACAAAGGTGGGTTTGGATCGTTGTTGAGCTGCGATCTTGTCCTCAGCCAGCTTAGCCAACCCTAGGACTTCCATCATTGTGTTGGGACAAAACATTTTGACCTCTGAGTGGATTTCATCCTTGAGACCACTGATAAAACAACTCCTGTAGAATTCATCAGACAATCCTTCTGTGTGATTGGCCAATTTCTCAAATTCTGTCTGATACTCTCTCACTATGCCAATTTGGTGAAGTTTAGTGAGTGCTCCTGTGAAATCATGAAAAGCACTAGGACCAAATCGTGGCAAAATGAGTTGGCAAAAATCTGTCCAGTTTGGCTCGGGATGAGCTTTGATGTACCAACGGTACCATTGAAGGGATTCCTGTTCCAAATGAAACGATGCAAGTGGAACTTTCTGGGCATCAGAAGTATTATGCAGACTGAAATATTGTTCTGCTCGATATATCCATCCAGTTGAATCAGTACCATTGAAGCAAGGAAAATCAAGCTTCGTCCCATGAAAATTGCTGGAAGAAGAGAACCCGGTGGCTGCAAAAGATTCTGGCTGTCTGGTATTGTTCATGGATGAATGCTGAAGATGGAGGTTGAGAAATTTTTCATCCAAATCTTGGAGTTTGGTTTGGATGGCTGCAAGTGCTTCCTCCATGGTGTGTGCTCCTACACGGGTGACAACCATAACCAGGTTTTTTTTTTTTTTTGTGGAATGGGTAGAAAAACACAAACAGAAGTTGATTTAGTAAAGGGAAATTTGGATTGGGGAAACAATCTGATGGGTAATTGGGTTTTGACTAGATTTTGGACACTGTCGAAAGGACAAGAAAGCAAAAAAAGGGGATTTTAGAAGCGGGGTGATAGAATGAGAAAATTTGGCAGAGACGGACAAAGAAGTAGAATTCAGAAAGGAACTATGTGGTAAAATTTGAAGGTGATTGGGTGAAATCTAAGGAAGTTATGGAAAACCCTAAAAATAGACAAATGTGGGATTTCGGGCTTTGGGAAGGGGAATTGGGGATAGGGTCCTCAGGAATGAAAGATGCAGAATGGAATGATAGGGGTTCCCCGAAAATTTCAAGGGAAACAGAGTGAAAACAAGGGAGATATGGAGAAAAAAATGAATTTTTTTTTTTTTTTAATACCAGAAATGGATCGACAACAGCAGCGTGGAAGGGATCCGCAACAGATGGATCTGCAACGGCGCGGAAGGGATAAAAAATGGCTGGATCTGAAATGGAGACTGGATCTGGAACGACTTTCAGAATAGATCTAAAATGGCTGGATCTGGACCAGAAGTGATCGGTAACATTTCAACTGAAAATAGATATGGACCCCGGGTATGTACAGATTCCTAACAGTTCAGGTGTTTCACTTGGCCACCAATGTTGTCTGACGACTTGCATATTGGGGAAGTACCCCTCACTCCACGGCTCAGGTAAAATTGATAACCACTTTGCCACAAACGATAGCTCTTGGTTTACCTCACGGGTGGGAACTAGTCAATCAGGTAGGGGTCGTTGCCCTTTTCGCTGGCAAGTCCTCTCAATGGGCCAGCTACTTTGGGGTTCTTGTGGTACTCCTCACAATGAGTTTTAGGGCTTATTCCCAAGTACTTCCCACAGTTAAGCGGATAGGAATTATTCCCAAATCCGAAGCTGCAACAGATGCGAAAAAAAAAATTTGGCAGAAATTCCACCCAACGAGCCCAAGAAAGTGCTCTGATACCAAATGTGATGAACCTGCAATAATTAATTAATGCAAATACACGAGATATCAGAAATAATAGACTCAGAATCACTTTTATATTGATGATGGGCCACTTCGAGGGGGCAACCTCCTTTGAGCAAGCTCAATACAATTAACTTCACGGTGCCTTCAATGACCTCAACACACACTTATATACTAAGTCTATGGCCAATACTATGAGTCAAAACCATGGGACATATAATACTACGGGACGACTTACAAAGCATATACGTCCAATACTATGGGTCAATACTATGGGCTAATATAAACTACGGATCAACAAATACTACAGGACGACTTACAAAGCATATGTGTCCAACAACAAATACTAACATAGTAAAGAGAAGGTTTGACATAGGTTCCTAACATGTTGATCCATGCCAACTAACAATCATACCTGTCAAAGGACCTTTCATCTAAAAAAGTCCCATCTGCTGACGATTCAGAATTATTGCCGATTTGATAGGGTCACAATCTTGCCGTCGTCGTAATCTAAACCCAAAACTATAGTACGACCCTTTCTTTTTGCACATTCTCTTCTAGCTGATGCGCTATCTGCCACATCATATATATATATATATATATATATATATATTATTGGTTCTCATCCGCTCTGCATCGGATCATGGTGAGAGGGTTTCAACCTACTCCCATTGACTAATTTAGGTAACAGTACTCCATCCAAGCTCTGTAACTGCACTGCACCTCTGTTGGTGTTAAAAGTGATAACTTATGGTCCCAACCAGTGCATTTGCAACTTACCGGGGTGTTTCACAAACTTACTATCATACAACAGAACTGTATCCCCATTTTGTAGGTGCTTTGTCTTTACATGGCGATCGTGCCACACCTTCTGGTGGTCCTTTTCTACGTTCTGATGAAACCCTGCGATGAATTGATCTTCCCCAAGCTGTATTAGTTGTGTCAATCATTCCTCCAATGCACTATCATTGCTCATTCCTATTGCTATAGCGATGCGCAAGCTCGGTACTATGTATTCCATTGGCATCACTACTTCCTGGCCGTAAACGAGTTTAAATGGGGTCAGGCCAGTCAATCGCTTGCATCTGGTGCGATATGCCCAAAGGACCGCTGGGATTTTTAGGTCCTAGTTATCGCTATTCACATTGCATACATTGGTGAGATCATGCTCCAATATCTTATTGAACACCTCAATTGTTCCATTTTCCTGAGGATGGTAAGACGTACTCTTCTTGTGCTGGATTTGAAACTCTCTTGTCATCACGGCGATTGTTTGGTTGAAAAAGTGCATCCCCTGGTCACTTAACAACACTTTTGGGCACCCAAACCTGGTGACCACATTGTCGAATAGGAATCGTGCTGCAGTCGCAGCAAAACAATCTTTCAGTGGTGCGGCTTCTGCCCAACGTGTCAGGTAGTCTGTCGCAGTGATGATGTAGCGTGACCCTGTTCTCTTCCCAGGTGGGTTGATGGGTCCCACAAAGTCAATGACCCATTTGTCAAAGGCCTGCAGCGTTACTTGTGGTACTAGCTGCAGCGTTACTTGTGATACTAGGGGAATTTCGTCTCACCGTGAGGGCTTCCCAGTTCGTTGGCATACGTCGTAGCTCTTGGCATAGTCTACAACATCTCCATGCAAAGTTGGCCACCATAGCCCTACTTGAAGGATCTTCCTATCAGTTGCTCATCCACTGTAATGTCCCCCGACAGAACCTGTTCCTATTCATGTAGAAGGACGTATCATCGCAGAATCTCATTTGGGCCCATTTTATATAACTCTCCTGCAATTAGATGGAATTCTGCAGCTCAGACAACTATATTCTTCTTTTGGTTGGTAGTGAGCTCGGTCAGCACATCCCCTGTCACCAAAAATTGAATGATTTGTTCATACTGGTTATCGACCATACCAATCCTAAAAAACTGAGCATCCGACAACCTTTCATTGATGCTCCTTGGTTCCTCTCTGATTCTATCAGTGAGAGATGATCGGGTCCTGCGTTCAATTGTCCTGGCTTTACGATATTCTTGAAATCAAATTCCTAAAACAGTAATAGCTAGCGGCAGATCTCCCCCCCCAACACAGGCTTATTCACCAAGTATTTCAACATGGAATGATCTGTGAACATCTTGAAGTGGCCCCCTAAGAGGTAATGCCAAAATTTCTGCAAGGCATAAACCATTGCCAACCCTTCTCGCTCGGTGGTTGTATAGTTCTTTTCTGCAGTAGATAATTTTCTACTGGTGAATGCTATCGAGTGGTCAATGTCCCCGGTTCCTGGTTGGGCCAAGACAACACCAAGTGCGACTGATGACGCATCAACATGTACGTGAATTTTCTTTGGCCAATCCAAAAATGAGAGGATTTGTGCTGCAACCATCTTCTCCTTCAATATGTCTAGGATTTTCTGACATTCCTCAGTCCATTCAAACTTTGCATCCTTCTTTAGTAACTTCTCCATGGGTGTTGTAATGGTTGCGTAACCTCGAATGAATTTTCTTCTAGTAACCTATGTCTCCCAATGTCGCTCATAGTTGTTTGGCCGTCGTTGGTGGAGGGAGGTAAACAATGATGGCAATCTTTTCCGGATCTACCAACATTCCTTCGTGACAGACAATGTGTCCCAACAGTATGCCGAACGGAGCACAAAAAATACATTTCTTGAGGTTCAGGGAAATTTGGTGTTGTTAACAGCATTCTAGCATGAGTCTTAACTTCGCGACATGATCCTTGACTAACCCATATACCGTCCAATCGTCCATGTAGACAGCAAGGAACTTATGAATATAATCTTTGAAGGCTGCTATCACTATTCTGGAAAATTTTGCATTAGCATTCTTTAATCCAAATGGCATCACCATGTACTGAAAGCATCCCTACTCGGTGACGTATGTAGTCTTGTGATGATCTTCTTTCGCAATCTTCATTTGGTGGTAGCTAGAAAATCCATCTGTAAAGGAATATATCTCCTGTCCTCCTATGCCTTTGAGTACTTCATCTGTGAATGGGGTTGGGAATGGATCATGTAGGGGGCATCATTCAATTTCCTTAGTTCGACGCATATGCGTACTTCATTGGTTTTCTTGTCATGGACAACCATTGGACTGATCCATTATGATTCCTCCACTGGTTCTATAACGCCTGCCTCCTACATTCCTTCAAGTTCAGCTTCCACTTGTTCCTTGTATCTCGGATTTAATCGATATGGCCGCTGCTTAACCGGCTTTGCATTGGGTTTCATGGGGATCCTCATTTCCCCTAAGTCTCTAGAAATTCCCTTCATTTCTGAGAACTTTGTTGGAAACAAATCATGAAACTCCTATAGTAGGTCAGTTATTTTTGCAATGGTTGACTTGTCCCAGTAGTCACCGATGTTTCCAAATTTTGGGTTTTCCTCTGATCCAATGTTCACCTTTTTTATCTTTAAGGGTTGTTGAAATTTGTTCGACGGTATATCTAGTGCCACAACACAACAACTACCCTCTGATTCTGGTACATACGTATCCTTGGGGTCATCATCATGTTCGGGTTCTCTAGTGACGTTATAAAACTCCATCAACATTTCTGGTGTTGCAGTCCATTAGAGTGCCATTGGTTGTCCATTTGGTACCGCTTCAAATATTTTTCCATGGATCGCCTGTAGCATGGTGTGGATTAAGGGATTTACATCCGCGAATGAGAATGTTTGGCTGAAGCCAATGGTAATCTGTTCCCAAGATGTCGTCCCACGTCGCAGCTCTGCTGCAACATACCAGCTCTGCGGTACCTCATCCAATGTGTGTACGAAGGCGTGTACCCACTGTTGTCGTCCACTTGATCCCCATTGATGTTGATAGGCATTTAGATGCGTCTTCAGGTCTCCCTATCTATTGTATCACATATGGTCATCCTTCACGGCTTCACCAAATCAAACCTCCATGAGGCTTCAACATAGTGGCCAAGATGTGATGTTTGATTTATGCGTTGCCCACCATCGCTCAGGAGTAGCCTTTAGGGATTCCTCTAGGGCCAGAAGACGTTGTGGCTCTACCACTTTTTCCTTGAATTCGATGAGAAACATGTCCATGTTAGGCAATCCCTCATAGGTAGGTAACACATACTTTTCCTTGGATACCATTCTCAGGGACTGTATTATCCACGCACATCTTTGAAAGGATACTTGATGCAACCAGTTTTGCCAAATCTCCAGGGCCTTGTCTGAGTCGGAGGATGCTGAGTTGTTACTAAACCATCCTAATTATTCATTCATGGTGGGATTAACATAATCCTTAGAGATGTTGTACAAATTGTCCCACCCTTCCACAAGGTCATCTCTGGCTAGCTTCGTATAGCATAGTCCTTCCACAAGGTCCAATGGTGCAATGACCCTCATTTCCTGATTCTCGAATGACATTATCCTTTTATTAAAGTTGATAATTTCTTGGTTCTCCATGGCCTAGTCTATCCCCAGCAGTACAGGATAGGGACTGGTGTTATCCACGATCTCAATAACATCGAAATCCGCATAATGTTTTGATCCCTTCAATTTCAACCAGAAGTTGATATACCCGACTGAGCGGGGTGACCTGGCTCTGGGTCGCCAGTCACAAATGCACTGGTGACCAGGTCATCCATGGTTTTCCCATTGTCTCCCACGTCTACTTAGTCAAGATATTCATGTCCAAACCCAAATCCAGAATGATGGAGTCAACATCGAATTCTCCGATCTATGCCAGCATCTGCATCTCCCTGCCTGTCTTTCTTTTATGTATTCGATTAACTCTCTGTTCTAGTCGTGCACCTCCTCGTCATTGTAATAGATTAGCGATTTCTTCCAATACATCTGGGTCTTTCGCCAAATCCAGGAAACTCCCCAAGAAGTATTTTAGAGTGTTTTCCCTGCTTCGTGACTTTGTCGGGTCGAACATTGATGGCATGTCATAGATTTCTTCTTCGAAAGATACCTGTCTCCTATTTCTCATTGCATCATGTGCCTTTGAACAGGTGTTCTTTTCGACTTCCACGCCAACATTGGCCTGATTTTGTTGTGTTTGGGTTGGCCTAATATTGGTATGTGGCTTATCGGTTTTGGTCACCGTCCCTCCTTGTGTCACTATTCCAACCGTCGCGTTGTTGCCTCTGACTTCTGTCGAAATCATTTGTATAGTAGGTGGCATATCTGAATTGTTTGAGTTCTGTTTTTTCTTGGTTTTCCATTTCGTAATAAGCTAAGGGCAGTCTTCTATACTATGATCTACGACACTGCAGTATGTACACTATGGCGCCGGGTTTGGTAAATCGCGTTGGTAATGCCTTTGTTGTCCACAATTGTAACAGACAATTGGTCCTCTTCCCCATCCGGTAGCTCCTCCACGTCCCATACCTGCACCTCAGCCTCCACGAAATCCTCCCCTAAAACATCCACGTGGCGGTCCGTATTGTTCACTACAACAAAATAGCCCTTTAGGGGCGGTTTTAGCTTACGGGGGTCTTGGTAAACCCCCCACCTAAAAAAAATTTCAGACCTTTGGAGGCGGTCTTTTAAAACCGCCCCTAAAAATCATGGAAATTGGACTTTTGGGGGCGGTCTTTTAAAATCCTCCCCCCAAAGTCCTAAAATTGGACTTTTGGGGGCAGTTTTTGGAAACCCCCCCCCCCCCTAAAAGCCCAATTATCAAAAATTTTAGGGGTAGTTTGTCAAACCCCCCCCTAAAAGTCACGAGAATTGAACTTTTAGAGGCGGTTTTTTTGGAACCCCCCCTTAAAAGTCATGGGAATTTAACTTTTGGGGGCGGTTTTTGGAAAACCCCCCCTAAAATCCCAATTCTCATAAATTTTGGGGGCGATTTGTCAAAACGCCCCCTAAAAGTCATGAGAATTGAACTTTCGGAGGTGGTTTTTTTGGAACCCCCCTTAAAAGTCATGAGAATTGAACTTTTGGAGGTGGTTGTTTGAAAACCCCCCCTAAAAGCCCAATTCTCATCACTTTTGGGGACAGTTTGTCAAACCCCCCCTAAAAGTCATGAGAATTGAACTTTGGGAGGCAGTTTGTTTGGAAACCCATTAAAAGTCATGAGAATTGAACTTTTGGAGGCGGTTTGTCAAAACCCCCACTAAAAGTCATGAGAATTGAACTTTTGGAGGTGGTTTTTTGGAACCCCCCTTAAAACTCATGAGAATTGAACTTTTGGAGGCGGTTTTTTGGAACCCCCCTTAAAAGTCATGAGAATTGAGCTTTTGGAGGCAGTTTGTTGGAGCCCCCCCCTAAAAGTCATGAGAATTGAACTTTTAAGCTACTTGCAAGGTTGTTCGGTTAAAATCTTGAGCCTACCGTTATTAGGTGTGACAATCAGAGTTGCATCAAGCTTTCTGAAAACCTAGTCTTTCATGACAAGTCAAAGCACATTGAAATGAAGTATCACTTCATCCGAGACATGGTTTAGAAAGGTACAGTGAAATTTCAGTACATTGTTACTGATGAGCAGATTGCATATGTGTGAACAAATCCTCTATCAGTGACGAAGTTCAGGTACTTCTGAGACAAGCTCGGTATGGCAGAGAATGCTTCCCTCACTGAGAGGGAGTGTTAAATATACAACAGCAGGAAACATTCTCCAAACCAATATTGTGTATCAAAGATTGATCCTCTTTGATTGCCTTCCATGTAAAGGTTACTCCTCCCATATAGAGGTAATTGATCAAAGTAATGATGTTGTAAAGTCTTGTTGGACAAGGCTCTGAACTTGTGTGTATTAAGTCATGATTATCATGTGAACCTTTTATATAAAGGTATCCATGAGATGGACCTCTCATATAGAGGTGAACCTTCTATATAAAGGTATCCATGAGATGGACCTCTCGTATAGAGGTGGAGATTCCGTATAAAGGTCATGCTTTACTTGTTAAAAACATTTAATGTTGTGTGATATATTATTAACCATGATCACCAGATTGCTATTAAGTCTCCTTTAGAGATTGATCACCTCTAAAATGAATCACTTTAACATATGATCAATTGGTCCGGAATAATAAAATATGATCACAACATCCAATAATTCTTCTAAGTATAATGTAATGTGATGGATAATTGAAGTTAGCACATATTGACCATGCAGTAAGAGATCAAGAAATAAAAGATAAAGCATAGAGATCAAAAGAATTCAAAATTTCCCATGCAGACACTTCAACTAATTAAAGAGAACTCGATTTATTAAAGCTTCAGTTATAAAGCTCCAATAAGTATCAATGCTTCAGTTAAAGCATCAGTTAAAGATATGTCTCAGTTAACTAAAGAACTCACAGTGGTCACTTCAAGTAAACCAATCAGCATGATTTCAGTTAACTAGCTGGTGTTAAATAAAAGGGACTAGTTAACTAAAGTATTTTCACTTTAGTTAAACTAAAAGATGACACTTCAGTTAAAGAGATTTAACTAAGTGACAACAAAGAAGATCTAGTTAACTAAGTGTTATTGCATAACGACACTTATGTTAAACTAAAAGATGACACATGATTTGTGAAACTTGCATGTCGACACTTAAGTTAGCCACCTAACTAAGTGGGAAAGCTTTCAGTTAAGAGACGAGTTCATCATAAGTGACAGTTCAATGAGATGTAGCACTGCATGAGAAGTGGGGTGCACCACTCCATGCAAGATTAATACATCCGATTTGAGGGCGAGTTTATCCTAAAGTTAGAAGTTAAAAATAGAAGATAATAATGTATAAATATGATATATAGGATTGTTGAATCCAATGTGTAGCGATTTCTCTTCTCCATTGAAGGCAAGGCGCTTCTCTTTGTGCAGGGTATTGTTCGTGCTTGTTATTGTTGTGTTGGGAACACATATGATTGAAATCTCTTCTATATTGCTTCTGTATCTGCACCAAGAAGTTTGATGAATTCTTATCTTCCGAAAGCAATATGCTATGTTGTAAAAGAAAGCATTCTCTACTATCCATTATATTATACTGAGAAGAATTGCTGGGGTTTTTGTTCACATAATTTTGAGGATTTTCCCCAAGGTATATCTTGTGTTATGGTTGTATGAATTTCATGGAGTAAATTGTCTCATTACTTCAAGTCTTTGCATCTTAAAGAAATAAAGATCAAATCTCAACCAAATTTCAACACAAAATTATGATATGGGTGAAAGTTCTTGGCCTACCTATTGAACTATGGCATGATAATTTTTTTATGGATTTGGGGAAGTTTTTAGGGCATGCATTATTAATGGATCCCTCATATAAATATTTCTCCCTTCAAACTATTGCTAAGGTAGTAGTACAGTTGGATCTATCAGAGGGTTTGGAAGATTGTATTGAAATCAAGGTGGGGAACACAATCTATTTTCAGTAGTTGGATTAATCTAGCCTCCCTTATCAATGTTCTGATTTCCATGCTTGTGGTAAAGTGGTGGAACATTGCAATATGACCTTTAGCAAGTAGGTTTGGAGGAGAAAATATGATGGATCTTCGTATTTAGATGGCTCGAGTACAAAGAAGATGATTAATCCAATGGAAGGAGAACCTTTGAGCATAAATTCTAAGGAACCTGTGTTGGAGGAGGGTGGACTTGTGTAATATTCAAAGACCCCAGGGACCACTAATTATGTGCCTTCAGTATCAGGATTCATTGGTAAAACACAATCATTCCATCCTTCTAAAGTAAAGAACATTATTTCAGAAGGGAACCTTTCACAAGAAGAAGATACAAGATAAATAATTGAAGGAGGTTAGGATCTCTAGAGCTAGACAATTCAACAGGACTGGAAGGTAAAGGAAACAAGGAAATTGTAGGGGTTTCAATGGATATGAAGGGGACCCATATCTCCCGAAGTGAACACTTACTATAGCTCAATCGAGTTTGACCTCATGCAACATCTATGGTAGAGGTATGGGACATTATTGTCATTCGTGGTGATGTGGAAGTGCTCAAGGATCATTACTCTTTTAGGTTACCCTCCCTTCATCTAGATGAGGATTCTTCAAATTGTGGCAAGACTATCTTTGATAAGCTCTCTTTGATTTCTTCTTCTTTTTTCAAATTATGGGATCTTACAAAGTGGGATGCTCCTGTTTGGGTTGGGGTCATTTCAAGTGTAGGCGGGTCTGAAATTGGATCCATCCCTCAAAGGAGGTTCCCATGGTGGATGAGATATCCTTAACTCTTCCCCATTGTTCTCCTCACTTGTATTCTCCTTCTAGTTCAATGGAAGGACTTAGTAGGCCTTTGGAAAGCAATTTGAAGTCCCATAATGAGATTTAGTAGGTCCCTTATGCTCTCATGTCGAGGAGCATGGTACTTGAAGGGTCTGCCTGATTTGGCTTCATGGCAAGTTGTGCAATTTTATTGTCTTCACTTGACCATTCCATGAGTTTTGCAGCCCCTGTGGTATTCTATGTTATCCCAGACATGTTTGATGTCATGTTTCCTCTAGGTCTCATGGGTCATGTGTAGCACCCCAAACGACCACACATGCCATACAAAGGAAATGTACTTTTGGCATTGGACCACTGATTGGGCAATGGGAACCACACTTAGCATCCCAAATATTTCAATTAATGAGCACCATATCACTCTCACATGCCAAAGTATGGTGGCTTGAGGCCCCACACACATTCCCATGAGGCTCAAGGACAAATGTTATGACCAAAAACCTATATCTTGGCACCAGACCATGTATTAGGCACTAAAACTAACCTCTATAGTGGAAAAACTCAAAATCACCACCATAATGCACTCCTGGGGTGAGATTTCCTACTAATTTCCTGTGTGGTTGTTGTGGTCCCACACATGACCCATGAGCTCTAAAAAAAAGTGTTATGGCTCAAGATCTTGAATTTCAACCCTAAAACATTTTATGATTCCTAAAGACCATCCATGGTGTGATAAACCTTGAAATAAACACCACATCTCACTCATACATGCCAAAGATTTCCTTTGTAGGACTTGTGTGGTGGTCCAGGGTCCCATGTATGGACCATGAGATCCAAAGACAAATTTTATGGGACAATAAATTGTATTTTTGTATCAACCTTGGCTTGGACACCAAGAAGTTACATCCCCATTATAGGACGATATCTTGTTGGCATGATGAAGATTCCATTTGTAAGGTCTATGTGTTGGTTTATGACCCAAAAAATAGATCATAAGCCCCATATATGAATGTTATAGTGTATGCCTAGGGATTTTAGCATTGAACCATGACATATGCATTGAGAACCATGTCTAGTATTAGAAAGAGGAAAATGTCTATCATATCTCATTTGTAGGCTAATGATTCCCTATGGAGGGTATATATGGCGGTTTGAGGGCTTGAAAATGGACCATGAGCTTAGAGAAAAATGCTATGACCTAAGACCCTTATTTAACCTTATATCATAACATGGGCCTTGAAAATCATCCCTGGCATGCCCTTCCTCAAAATGGTGAACATATCTCGCATATAGGCTAAGATTCCCCATGTAGGCCTTGTGTTATAGTGTAGGCCTCCATTCATGAGCCATGATCCCCAAGGGAATTCATATGGCCTTGTACCCTAAAACCTTGGTCCATGGCCTAGGGACTGAAATCCATACTTGATGTGCCAAACCTCAAAATGGCCAACATATCTTACTCATTGGCTAAATATTACCTAAGTAGTATATGGGGCCTTTGAGGTGGTCTAGGGCATCACACATGACCCATGAGCCCCTTATAACCCTTAGACATTATGTTTTGACTTAATAATATGGCCCAATCAATGATAACCATTCTTGGTCGCATAGAACTTGAAAAGGCCATTTCTTGCTTGTAAGCCAAATATTTCCCACATAGAGATGACATTATGGAATAGGGCCCCATTTGTGGGCCCCGATACCTTGAGGAAAATGTTATGGACTAGGAATTTATATGTTTACCCTAGAACATGGACTAGGCCATGAGAGCCATCCTTAGTGTGCCAAACTTGAAATGAACACTATATTCCACTTACATGATAAAGATTCCCTTTATAGGGCTTGTATGGTGGACATAGGCCTATTAATGTCACATGATCCCTATAGACAAAATGGCCTAAGGTAAGGTTGATGCAGAAGAATTATCCTTACTTACGTGGCATATTTGGATGTGTGAGGTTTTGAGTTTAATTAATGTGTCCTCCCACCTTGTAAATGGTCAGCTTTTGCCTTGTATTTGTCCCTTTGCCTTGACACATTAATCACATATTACATTCTTTTACTCCCTCGAATTCCTCACTAGTCATGTCTTCGACAAATGAAGTTCAGTGTCCAAACTATGATGATAATCTTAAAAGGTACCATGATGGAATGCCCTCACCGTTTGGCAATTTTTGTTGGTAATTGTAACTGGTATGTCAAATCCACTCCAGGTATCTATTAGGTCGACATAAAGAAACAACAAGACCAATGTAAGAACATCTCTCCATGCTTGAAACAATGCATATCTCCATTGTAGCATTCTTTTAAACAATTTGTGAGCCTCCTTGATTTTCCCATTTTATATGCAATCCCAAATCACAACATTCCATGAGACAACATTATTCTCAAGCATGTTATTAAACATTGTTGAGCTTTGTCCATCCTACCATTATGGGCATATTTCATAAGCATTATAGTCCACAAAATGGTGTCTCATTGAGACATTCTATAAGCCACGTGATGAGCATATTATAATCAACCCTCCACACCAATTGTTCCAAGTGAAGATAGCATTCTTTGGAAATACATCCACAAATTATCAATGCTCTAAAAGGTCCCGGAGAATCTAGCTTGCTGCATCCAACCTTTACACTCATCCTTTCTTTTCAAAGAGGGACTTTGTTGTGGTTAGGCCGTATTGTCTAATGATTCAATCACTACACGAAAAAAGGCCTTTGGTTATGGTCATGCTTGTGATGGACCTTAAATAGTGATCACCAAAGTCACTTATGGTGATGGGCTATCAAAAAATGTTGCTATAAGTTCTTTTGGTGACAACTCTTTAAATCTCGACACCAAATCCCTGATCATGCCTATGATGGACCTTAAACGGTTATCACCAAAGTCACTTATGGTGATGGGCTATGAAAAATCATCACCGTAAATTCTTTTGGCGACAGTTCTTTAAATCCTATCACTGAATCCCTTTTGGTGACAGTCATGCCTGTGATGGACCTTAAACAGTCATCATCAAAGTCACTTATGGTGATGGTCTATGAAAAATAGCCTCCATAAGTACTTTTGGTGACAGTTCTTTAAATCCCATCACCAAATCCCTTTTCAGTGGCACTTTTAGTGATGTTCGTTAAAAGTCTATTTCCAATTCTCTCTTTGGTGACACTTATGGTGAGGGTTTTAAAATCCCGTTGCTAATTATCTTTTTGGAGACATTTTTGGTGATGATCCTTGAAGGGCCCTCACCAATACTTTTTTTGTCATGTTTTTTGGCTACTGTAAATAAAACGACACCATTTGCATTTCTAGAACAAACTTTCCTTATGCCATAGGCCTTCATCTTCGTCGAGGATCTCTACGAGCTACATTAATAGAAAAAATAAAATTGTGAAACATAAATTCCTTTGCACTTAGGTGACCCAGAGATATGTCAAAGAAAATAACACCAAAGTTCCCCTCATGTGACAATATACACAACTGGATCAACGTTCCCTTGGCCTCTTTGCACCATCTTATCTTCATCTTGGCTTAAGGAAAAATATGAATATTGATCCCTTTCAATTCCGCTAGGGTATACATACAAATCAACCACAAACACCCTACATCCCTTCAGCTCTACTGGAAATGACCTCAAGAAAGGAATCTGCTTCTTGAAATGTTGAGTGACACCTGGAAAATCTCCCTTATATTGCTAGAAGAATGCCTAAAAATACTAAGGCAAAGGGGTAACAAGTAACATCTCTCTCATTTGAATGCTTAAACTTAATCTTCATCGGGAAACTAGTTAGGAATTGCATTTGAGATCCCAAAAGAAACAGTTACAAGAAACTCCAAGGATTCTCTCCAATTGCCTAGCTCTTTTATATACATTTTACTCTTTTACAAGATACATTTTAATCTGGAGTGTCTTTATGCTTTATTTCTTTGCTTTTGTGTTTAACTGAGATGACATTACATATTCTTTATTCTAATTTGTGCCTTGGAATCAATTTCATTTCTCAAAATGATGGAAAGGTGAATCTTCAAAACTAAATCCTTCACCTCTTTCTTATATTGGATACAATTGTGTATGTTTACATCACATGCTCTAGGGGATCCTACACTTACTTTTGAAGAGTTGACATCATAGGTCTCACCCATAGGGACACTTTTTCAATTTGAGGCAAGATTGTGTTTCCTGGATTAATTTTTTTTCTATGCATGTTGAAGGGGACAATTTTGTGACGTATAAATGCATCTATGTGATATCCTTAATATATTTTCTCTTGCAAGAAATAACTGTGGAGATTTTTGAAAGGAGCACCTATTATGTTGTGATTATTTTTTATGTAACCCTACACCGACAATTGATCAACATGACATAAATGATTGAAGTTAGTATTCCATCTGACAAGTATACATTGATACAGGTTTCCATGTCTAAAATTTACCATTGGATGCTAAATTCACTGCAAATTACAATAATTTTAGTGTCTATTCACATCTATTGTCATCATCACCATTGTCACCGTCATCATCATCATCAGTGCAGTCATGGCCCACGAGTGTGATAAGAAAGTGTTGGGGTTTATGTGTATAATTCGTGTCCCTAAATCCTAGATGGAGGTTAACAACCAACAAAGCAACGGGAATATCATTTTTGTCTTCATTGTTTATGTTGTGTCCAAAGCAACAAATAAATATATAGTAACAATCATGTCCACTTTGAATTTATGCGTCTTAATTAAGAGATACTTTTTTTTTGTATCAATTGTTTTTAATTAGGGGTTTATTATGTTTAACTAGCACTGAAAATTCTTAATCATGGCACATATTACACCTTAATTAGTAATTAAGTTTAATTTATGCTTGAAAAATTAAAATCCTTACATAAGAACAACATTCACACTAACCCTCACTCAAAATAAAAATCCTCCCATCCACTAGCTACGATGAAAAACTTTGGCACATAAACTAAACATGAGACTAACCCTAATTCTATCCACCTATTAACCTCAGTGAATAAGTATTTGCACCTAGAATATTGCAAGGATGGGTGGAAAGAGGTTTGAGTTGGAAGGCCCTTATCTTTTTTCTTTACAAGGCCGTAGGTGGCAAGGCACCATTGTATTTTTAAGGTAATGTCTTAAAGCCTATGGTAGGTTCTTGGGGCATTGTAGGATGTCGTTTAAAAGGTGGAGGGTTGCTCCTTCATTGCTATCCTTGCTATTTCATTGTGTGGCCTCTCTCTCGTTGTTCAATTTGACTTGGATTTCTCTGGTGTCTAATAGAAATGGCCCACACAACAAAACTTCCATGAGTTTTTGAACTGAATCTCATCGTCATCGTCATCATCACCATTGACATAATCATCATTGTCATCATCGTTATTGTCTTCCTCAGATCATCATAATCAATGTTAAAACACATACCATGAAAACTAAGAATATGTTAAAAACCTAAATAAAAACAAAATTATAAAAGATTAAAACCTAAATTAAAAACTACATTTGAGGTTAATACTAATTTAAAAATTATGATAAATACTTTTGTTAAACATTTTTTAATGTATGTTAAAAACATATTGGAAAATATATGACAAACACACCAAAATGTATGTTTAACATAATCGACAATATTGAATTTCAAAAACACATGAAAATATTCCTGCACCCCCAATGCAAGTTACAATAGGAGTGGTTTTGATGGGTGATTTTTGAGGTGAAGTCTATGCCTACGATGGAGGATGATTGGATTCATATGGTGCTCGTTACATAGGTACAGGTTCAAAACCCCTAACAGCAGTTGATTATCATGGGAATTTGACTAAGATTAATAGGGTTTTCCAAAGGCTAAAACTGATGATGGAGGAAACGGTGTAGGAAATGGTGTGCATAAATTGAGGGTGAAGATACTCCCAGATTTGGGTTCTCATACTACCTTGGATTAGCTTTACCAGGTCATACTCCTGCCTTGCTTTTGTTTTTTGAATTTTTGTTCTAGAGTGGATTTAGTTTTTATTTGCAACTTCCTATGTTGCGAACTATAAGATGTAATAGAGATTTAGAGTTCAAACATAATGCCCTGCACTTATTATGAGATTTAGTGGTCTAGATTGACTCATGATGTCTCTCTCCCAAGGAGATAAACTCGACCTCCTCCCTAATAAGCAAGGACATCCTGGGGTAGCGTATTCAAGAAGGCTTGATCCTACTTTTGTTTTTTATCATTTTGTTTGATCTGTGGGGATATTTTAACCCAATGTTGTCATTAACATGGACAATATCGTAATTTAACATGGGGGGAAGGCTATGTGAGATTTGAATCTTGGATCTCTTCCTTGAATGACCAATGGCTTTACCAAATAGGCATATGGTAATACCCCCAGTGTAGTGTGGCAGATACAATGCTCCCATTTTTTGAGAATTTGGGATTGAATCAGCTGGAATCTCTTCTAATCCCATTGGATGAGCAACAACACTTGGATTCATTCATTTAACATTGTGTGGAATGCTCTTTAGTTGGGGTGATTTGGGGTTTTGCAAGATGTATTAGAAGAAGAGTGGAATTTTTTATTATCTACAGTTGTGTTAAGATGTTAAAAATTTTTATTGATTTTTTGGTAATTAAAATGTCTATTTAGTATTAATATTGATACAAAATTGTACAAAATGGATAGTCCTAGACTAACACATGAAATAGATTGAACATGACCAGTCTAATGATCAATTGTTTTGGCCCATTTTATAGCATTCTGTAATATCAACTGATTTGAGATTGTTCCTATAACTAGTATATCTAATATTATTAACATTAGCCGATAATATCTTAAGATCAACATTCAGTCAGTGATCAGATGGTCTTCATATTCAATGTCTCCATCTGCTCCAGATCCTACTGATGTGCACTAAAGCAGGGGAAACCAGTATTCTTTATCCTAATGGAAGCATTTTTCACAAAAATTCCTTTGAATTAGCGATTACTTTATGTTTATGCGATAACTTTATATCACTTTCCACCTTATATATTGCATGTATTCTCTAGCAAACCACTGATACCATCACATCAAACCGAAAGACCATAGCTTTTCCTTGCCACAAAATTTTTTCTCATCTAATATTGACAAAGTTGCCTTTCCTTTATCTCCACTAGATCATGCAGCATTGCGGGGGTTGTAGAGTGACTATTATGACCTGTGACAACCTCCATTGCCAGACAAACTTGCTCCTTCAGTTTGGTTGTCTTTGTAGCTTTCCTATGAAGCAGTTCCCTCATCTTTTTCTGGATCCTCATAAGTGGCATGCTTGCAAATGCAACCTCTCCCAGTTTCCAAGCATTATGTCTAATAGGTAGAATCCCCACCAATGAGTAATGATGGTGTCTTCCAATAGTGTAGCCAAGGTTTGGATTTAGGGAAAATGTGCACTTTCTAATGCAGGCTCAATTCAGTTCAAATCCTTTTAGAAACACTCCATTTCTTCGCCATTTGTCACTACTGCATTTATCACAGTCAGCTGATGCATACCTTCTTAAAATCTACAATTGAACATAGATAAGTTATAACAATTTATTAGGATAAAAAGGAGCAACTGATATTTGGCAGTTACATAAGTCAACATATACTAGAATGGCAATATGCCCACATATATACTGACAAAATGTGACTTGAGTTTCCATACCTTGTCCTGACCCCCAACATCCCACATAGTGAAGCTGATGTTCTTGTATTCCACGGTTTCTACATTGAATCCTGCTCCATGAAAGTATAAAACTTAGAACTTGCCTTCCAATTATGCCAATGACAAAACTAAGAAAAAGAAAGGAAAAACTGCTAGAGATACATTTAAGTTTTTATTAAAAGCCATGGGAATAAACATGTGCAGAAACTAATACTAACTAATAGAATCCACATGGACAAATAAATAGATTCTGCACTGCAAATATAAACCTAGATATAATCCAAGTTTGAATTTAATAGAGATAATATAATGCAGATAAATGCCTTAATAAGTTAATATTGAAATGTGTTAAAATGAAGTATGAATGAAAGCACACTAATGAATGATCGGCCATAGATGTTCTAATTTTAGAATTATGCTTGCAGAAGCATGAGCCTGATCCCAAATGGGATTTTCTTTTAATCAATGCGCTGGGGATACACCTACAGTAAATATAACTTGTAAAAAAAGAAACTAACGCTCGTTCTACCTCCAAAGACAAACATCAGATGAATCATCTCCACTTAAACGTGAACAAAGAAAAGTAACTGCAGAGGGCCAACAAGCATTGTCACTCCCCTTTAGGACTTCATTTTACATTCTTTTCCTGCTTTCCTCTGTGGAGGAGGAATTCTAGGTGCAAACAGTTTGAAGGGTTTTCCCACTGAAATTTAACTGTGAATGAGCTTGGAGTGCCAAATGAAGAAACATTATACATGAAGACACTAAGAATGCCATAGGTAGAAAAACTCGGATATTCAAGATGTTAATATAATCATTGGTAGACACTATTCAAGAGCCATGATTGGTTGCACCACTATGTTTGATAAGTGGAGTGACAGGAAAAATAGAACCATTTTAAATTTCCTTATCTTTTCCACAGGTTTTGATAAGTGGAGTGACAGGAAAAACAGGACCATTTTAAATTTCCTTATATTTTCCGCAGGTACTCAACATGATGAGGAAACATTGAAACAAAGAACAAGATGCTGTTCCAGGATGCTATTACTCATTATGCAACTAATTCCATTTCTTTGAAAACCTTATGTGCCTAAAAGAATAATCTGAAAGAATTTTTGCCAACCTTATTTTTAACAGTGTGAATGCATCTGATCAAGTAAGGAATACTGATTTTCATATGATTCCATATTGTTCATTGTTTCGAAGGTGAGAGTTGAGCATGTCGTGCAAATTGTTACTGACGATGCTTCATATTGTGTTGCTATTACCAGACTTCTTATAGAGAAGATACCCAACCAATTTCTGGATCCCATGTCCAACCTAGTATGGACCTTGTTTAGAGTATATAAGCAAATAAACATGTGTAAAATGTTTTTTGGAATTATAAATTATAATCATGCCTAGGTCCACAATTTGATGAGGAAATGTAAAAAAAGAACATATAGCTATTCCAACATACACTGGATATGCAATTAATTATAGTTCTTTAACAAACTTCTCCTACCAAAAATAATAATCTCAAAATATTTTTTGCCAACCAAGAATGGGATAGACCCAAAGTACAACAAATGGACAAATGTAGTAGATTTGGAAACCTTGGTCTCAAATTATACCTTTTGGCAGGATGACAAAATAGTTGCTAGAGTTTCAGAACCATTGGTCAGACTACAGAGTATTAAGAATGATGGAGGGAGATAAACCCCAAATGAGCTACATCTATCACACTATGGATAGGACCAAGGATGCCATCCAAGAAACATAATGGGTAAATGAGGAGAAATGCACATCACTTTACAAGATCATTAATCATCAGTAGCAGCTTCAGTTACATAGGCCTTTGCATGCAACAAGGTACTTTCTTAAACCAGTATTAAGATGGGAGGGTATAAGATTCAATCCATCAATACCTGCAAAAGAATGTCTTACCAAGTAGCTTGCTTTGCCTCATAATACAATTTGCATTGTAATATATTTAATTTTTACTCTTGCATGTCATGTGTTGATTTTAATTATTAATTCATGCAATATATCAGGTGTGTGGGAGGACTTTGCCAATTGTACTGCTGATCTATAAAAGCTTGTTATCTATTATCTATAGGATGTCATCGCAACATACCAACATTATAATCCTATAAAACAATGGTCTCATGGAATTTTATAGCTCTAGACTTTAGAAGTTTATTGTAAAATAGATAAATGCATCACAAAAAACTGCTTTTAGCACAGGCTTATTTTTAGATAAGGAAAATTAACCACACAATAGGAAATCATTAATTCAACTTTGAATGGAGGAGCCACTTATTTACAGATGTCAATTTGTTACACAAATTCAAAGCACATATAGGCTGATTATGGTTGAGAATGAGGTTGTACAACCATGGCTGAAATATTCCAAACTCTTATTTTAAAATAATCAAATACAACTTTTGTGAATCTAAAACTACTTTACTCTAATTCAAATCTTGCTAGAGGAAGGACTTTTGGTTATCTAATTTTCATTCTACTATCTAGATAAATCCCTGTAAAAGGGCCTCATCACACTGCAAGTGAAGGACTTAAATAAGAGAAAAGAAGCTTCACTATACTGGAAAAAATTATCAAGCTTTAAACTTCCATATGTGTTATTTCTGCTACGTATGATTCTCTCTATTAAGTAGTCTTATTTCACTATGTATATGCAACACCTCTGATTTCCTTGTGGTTGATTTTCAAGGATATTTAAGTTTAAATAACATTTGCAAGTTTCTACATATATTATACGCCCTTTATTGCAAATAAAACTTGCTGACATGTTCCACCATTGACCCTTGTATACTTCATATTACTTTGCATCTGCTTTTATAGAGCCTGTAATTATTAAATTCTAGCTTAAGTCAAAAGAGTGTTGCCTGCTGCCTTAGAAGGTCACTTTACCATCATAAATGATCAAATAACCCTTTAATTGCAGACATAGACGATGTGTGATAAACCACTGCTAGATCCACTAGATAAAAGAGAAAGAATTCTATTATATTGATATCCTCCAATGAACAAAATAGGTCAGTGGGGGACTTGAAAAGAAGGAATTCTATAGATAATTTATAGTGAAACACATATCGGTTTCTGTGGTGATCCCATTGGAAACTAAAAAAAAGTTAAACTTCCAACAATGATCCCATAAGAAAATAAGGGAAGTCAACTTCGAGGCATGGTCTTTCTCATTCTAAGATTTATAATGTTTGATTTGCTTTTGCTTTTTAGACCCCGACTTATTCTTCAAGATTAATCTTTTACTTCTGTAAAAAAACAGATGTATTAGTGGTTCATGCTTTGTGTTTTTGCAAATACCTTTTTCTATGCTATGCCATGGTGTATTTTCTCTTATTTCTGTACTGTTTCACAATACCTATACCTGCAAACATATAGAGCATGTAGAGCAAGATGGATTTTGGAGTGGTTTATGCACTCTCACTCTGTATTACACTGATGTACTCTTTCAGATAAGTCCGACCTACTTTTGTGGTAATTTTTTGAACATTAACAGTATTATCTTTTAAGCACTGACAGATTTGCATCTCAATTTTAATTTGATCCATCTTGGTGCTTAATAGCTCTGGAATTAGGATGGAGATATGCTGGTCTTATCTTATCAGCATGTTTCCACGAGCATTTTTTGTTAGCATTCCATGACTACCTATCATGTTTTACATTTATATTCTTTATTTTTTTTACAATATGCAGGGCATGCAAAACATGATGTCTTCCATATATATCATTTAGCACTAGGTAATTTAAGGGCTAAACCTATCTACCTTCTCTTTGTTGTTGTCTTTACTGTGATTATCTATTGGTACCTTCTCTTTGTTGTTGTCTTTACTGTGATTGTCTGTTGGCTATTCTTAACTTTTACCATGCTTTGAAATTGCCACCTACTTGCATGGATGCTCTAGTTTATTCCAATTGCTTTGTATTGTACTTTGCTATTGTAGATAAATTGCCATTTGGGACATGTCCTCACTGTTATTAATTTTACAACGATGCATGCAATCATAGCATTCCCATTTCAGAGTAAGTTGTTGTCCATATCACTTTTGACAGCAGATCTCTTGATTTGAGTGGTCATGATGTCTGGCTTGAGTTGCTGATTTATGAATTCATTGGAAGTTGATTTTGAGCAAAATATGTGCACATTTTAATTATCTGACTAGGTTGCAACATGATTAAAGTTCACAATTCCCATAAAATGAAGTATACAGATGAAAACAAAATAAGCAGACGATAAGACATGACTATGCATAGACATGACTATATCGTCTTACACAGTGATATGGGTTGAAAATGCTGCATCAATGTTTTAAAACTTGGACTCAGACTCGGAATCCATTGAGGGTCGATGTGTTTGATTAAATGCCAATTCCATACTTTCATACATGATAGAATTGGTGGAAACTTTGCAATCCTGAAATCTTGAAAACTATTAAGTCTATTGAATTTTGAATGAGATCTAAAATTCTACTTTTTGCATATGTAGTCTGATGAGGTTGGAACCACTCAAACATCCTGAAACAATTAATGGTAATGTTAAATATTTAAGTAAAATGATAGAAAATGAAAGATACAGATAATGCCACTTTTGATTTAAGGATTTAATATTACCATTCAGTAGTACCAAAACTACTGAATATAGTAGATTAGATTAGATTTAGTATTACCATTTAGTGTTAGGGTTAGATTAAGAAATATTAAAAAAAAACAAAACTAATATTTTTTTTGAGTTTGTGGACCTACACACATCGATATAGGAAACTCGGCCGGTTTCGGGACTCGACTGAGTTGACTTGTTTGGTACTGAACCAGCTGAGATGGACATTGACTCAGCTGGTTCGGTACCGAACTGGTCACTTAATCGGATATGTAGGACGACTTGGCTCGGTTCAGGGTCAACTTGGTCATCTCGGTTGTGAGCTTGAGTCCGAGTTGATCGATTTTTAAAATAGGACACATTACAAGTTAGGGAATGCGATAGTTGTCCAATGTCAAGTATTGCTCCTTTTAATTAAGTTTATGCGAGTCTATGGTTTTATTGGTAACAGTCATAAAGCATATATATAGGTGAGGTACTTCTTTGATAGTTTAATCTCAACAAAGCTCATACCTTGAGATGGACTTCTGAACCTTGTTGATGAAGACATTTGTTTGTGTTATGTTATCTGATCTCGACGTTAGGAATCTAATTTTCTATCCAGTTCCATGGTTTTGTATTATTTACTCACAATGGATTTTTTATGCTTTAATTTATTCTAAAAAAATCAGATGCTTTTTCTGATGTATAATTGACAGATTGTGTTGGAGAGTCACGTATTCCAAAGGGTAATTGGTATTGTTCTAATTGTAAGCATCATTCAGGAACAAGAAGAAAGTTTTCTACTAGAAAAGAGGCAAAACTTTATGTAAAGGCAGCATCTCTTGGGTCTTAGGAAAAGCCTTCCAATCGCTGTACACGTGTTGTCAATGTCCCAGAGAAAACAGTTGGTGGACGTGTACTATGCAGGTGCATTTTATATACATATAAATGATGTTTTTTCCCCTTAAAAAACAGTTTTTAATAAGAACTAGAATGTTGCATACTATGTTCCAAAACTAATCCTCTATTCATTTCAAATTATAAGTCCTTTCTGTTTTTTGCACCAAGAGTAGCGAGGTGCTCTATAGCCCAGTTTGGGGGAGATGTTGTAATGCGTAATGCTGTGTAACTTTGTCATGTGTCATTCCCATAAAAATGAAATAACTAGCATAGATCCATCTTAAACCCGGATCTATTAAGCATTGTGAGGGATCAAATTTCTTTAGTTGTAATTTTTTTTTTATCTTAAATTTTTTATTACACATTAAGAAATTGGATCCTCCTGGTGCCTAATAGATCCAGGTTTAAGATGGATCTATGCTGGTTTTAATTATTTTATTTATGAGCTGACATGAATTTTTTAATTACTTTTTATTTTTGATAAGTTATGAGCCGACATGGGAACGTGACATGACAAACATGACAACATCTCCCCCATACTGGGTTGTAAGCACCTCGCTACTCTCAGTGCAAAAATGAAAATGATGTCGGCTTTAAAAAATTTAAATTATATTGATTTCATTTTAAACCTAGATATATCAAGCAACGAGAGGGATCAAATATTTTGAGGGGTCCCTCTTGGTGCTTGATAGATCCGGGTTTAAGATGGATCTATGCTAGTTATATACGTGACAGGCATTTGAAACATTGTGATGTTGTTACTATCCATATAGTGTATACCTCAAGTAGCTCATTAATCCTTGTCATGCCCAATGAATTGTATAACTTAAGTTCAAAGAGTGGTAGTTATTTGCAAAGGAAATTGATGGGTTAAATCATGTTAGTAATTTTTGATCCTATAAAATAGTGTTGATTACACAAGTTCTAATTAGAGAATGTTTATGAAAGAAGAGCTAGGAGTTTCTATCACATTCGGCCTATCCAAGGCTGGTTCAATCACATTTCAATGACATTTTGGCTCTACAAGGCTTGCCATATTTTACCTCACATTCGGTTACTGTGTTTTAAGAACTTGACAGCATAGCTTCTTGTATTATAGGTTTGGATTTTTTGTGAGCAACTTGGTTTCATATTACATTATAGGATAAGCATATATTCAAAACAGATGAGGATTGCTCATTCTCATAGTTATATTGTATGGAAGTGCCTTTGGAACACCCAAATATGAGCTAACACTATTCATGTATGTTTGTGGAATGGATTTAGGCTTCATGATTTTGATAAATGGGCATTTGGGGATCACATTGTTATGCTCTGTGACCAAGTACAGATACTTCCCCGTTTCATGTTGTTGCATATTGCTTGTTTTAGTTGTTTTGAACATTGAATGCTTAATTATATTATGTTGCATGATCAGTGTGAAAAGGAGTTCCATGTTGGCTGTCTAAGAGATTGGGGCATGGATGATTTAAAAGTAGGTCAAACACTTACATGTAAACCTAATAAGAGAAATGCTATACTTTAGCCACTTTCTGTTTTATTTTCTTGATGCAAAGGCTTAGCTTTTCAATTCATAAGTCTTGGCAGATTAAGTATCTAATAAATTAGGGGTTTTGTTACTTTGTTGTGTTATCCTGATAGGAATTTTTATGTTCAATAGGAGTTGCCAGAGGGTGAGTGGTTATGCTCCAATGATTGTAAAAAAATTCCTTTTGCACTGCAAGAATTAGTGACACATGGACCAGAAAGCCTACCTTATTTTATAACTGAAGAGTTGATGAAGAAGCGAAGTTTTAAAGGTCTGAAATAAGTTTCTAGTGTCAATATATGCTGGTAGCTTCTTCATGGCAAAACAAGGGACCTTGACAGTAGGGTGCTTCTTTCAGAGGCTGCTGCTATATTTGTCGTAAGTATGTCTCCCTATTTATATATGATGAAGATTTTAAAATATGGTAGACATGCCTAATTTGTTATGCTATTGGGGCAGGAATGCTTTGATCCTATAACTGACACTGTGACAGGTCGAGACTTAATCCCTTCAATGGTCTACAGGTGATTGAGCCTCTTTCCATAAACTTCTTATGTTTGAATTTCAGTATGTCTGTCTGATATGGGAAAACCTTTCTTGCTGAAACTGTGTTCTGGCATTTCTTCTATAGTAAGAGCATGAAGGCTCAGGAATTTCGAGGGATGTATTGTGCAGTTTTGACAACAGAGTAAGTGTTTTGGACTTTTTTTGGGTGTTCTGACTCCTGAGATGCAATGTTCTTAGTATCTGAATTTTTCATTTCTAAAAGATGAATCAGTTTTTCTTATAAGTGACGCTGAAGTTAAGATATTTTATTTCTTATAGCCTATGCCATAAACCTGTATTTATTTCACAATTTTGTGAATTTTCTTATGCATCCGCAGTTCAGTAGTGGTCTCGGCTACAGTGTTTCGAATTTTTGGATGGCAAGTTGCAGAGCTACCTCTTGTTGCTACCAGCAAGAGAAATCAAGGATAGGTGACTGTTTGATCATAAGGGTTTATTTTGGTCATTTTTTTCTCAGTTTTAACTGTACACTCAGTTTGGTTTAGAGACAAAAAATATTTCCAAGTACTCTACTTGTTTACTATTTGATCACGAGGGTTTATTTTGGTCATGTATTTCTAAGTTTTAACTGTACACTCAGTTTGGTTTAGAGATGAAAAACCTTTCCAAGTACTCTACTTGTTTTGACATGAAACTTATTCTACTATTGGCTTAGTTCACTTTATCCATTATCTTTTTGTACTTGGTGGACTATTTTCTAATGAACCGATAAACCATGAGATGCTTGATTCTTCTGAATTTTTGCTACTTAATTGATACATTTTTGTTCTAGTAATTATTTTCTTAGCAATCTCTCATTGGCTAGAAATAATTTGAATATGTAGTAGACCAAAAGAAAGCAGTATGAATGACAAAGGGATTTTCATTTTCTATAGGGTTATTTTCAATCATTGTTTTCATGTATTGAGAAGCTGCTTGGATTCTTGAATGTTGAAAACCTAGTGTTTCCTACTACGGAGGAAGCAGAGTCCATCTGGATAAGCAAATTTGGCTTCACATAAATGTCAAAAGACCAGGTCTTGTGCCAAACTATCACTTCCAATTACATGTAGCTTCTTTGAAAATTATCTTTGACGTCTCATCTAACTGTAACTATTCTCTTGTTGTTCTATGAGTACAGAAAAGACCTACAGATCATGTCTTTCCAAGGAAATTCTCAATTAGAGAAGCCGCGTTCAAGGTTTAGCAGTGTTTGTGGTCCTCCAAACAAGGTTCTCTAGAGAATTCAATATCTCTGAATGACATTGGAAGTGCTAGATGCTATGGCATAGCCGAGTTCGGGTACGCTCAATGCTCTTCAATATGGCCAATGTGAGCCCAAAACATTGCCTACTTCCTAGTTTCATTTCTATCATTGTGAAGCTTCTTGAACATGGGTTTTATGGTTCTTTGGACAACCTAATATGCCAAAAATATTTATGGATTTAAAAATGTATCTAGATGCTCTCTAATGGTGTCTAATATCACCCATCAACCTTTATTTCATATCTCCATGGTTCATATGAGAGTTGGGATAAGTTTTGTTTCTTCAAACCCTGATTTTCTCTCCAAGAACCCTCTACTTTTTTCCAAGCTCCTCTCTTCCCATTTGAGTTTCCATCCATCAATGGAATGAATGAGCATGTGGGAGGAGTCTTTCCTCCACCCCTTTCTTGGTTCTCTAAAGGTAGTAGGTAGTTACTAAAAATAGGAGCTAGTCACTTTTGGAATAGGATTACTATGTTCCCATGTTTAGATTTATTCTTTCATTTAAATAGGGTCTCAATTCATATGAGCTAGTTAACATATCACAGTGTAAAATAATGCAATATGGGTGTTAATATTGCTCATCTCCCTAATTCTTAAAGGGTGCTAGCTCAATGGTAGAGTGCCTGCCTTACAAGCAGGAGGTTGGTGGTTTGATTCCTCTGCACCCTATTGATATTGCAATATTGGTAATTTTAATAAAATATATTTTATTATGATTTATTATGGCTATAGAGGGGGTTTCAATCCATCTTTGTATGTTTCTACGAGGGGGGTTCTAAGCCACCTTCATATGTCACTATGAGGGGGGTTGGAAATTTCCCTTGTATGTTACAACGAGGGGGGTTTAGAACCACCCTTGTAGGTACCTATGAGGGGGGTTTCAAACTTCCTCTATAGGCCTCTACGAGGGGGGTTTCAAACTGCCTCTGTAGGCCTCTATGAGGGGGTTTGCAAACCACCCCTATAGGCATCTATGAGGGGGGTTTCAAACTGTTTCTATAGGCCTCTACGAGGGGGGTTCAAAACCGCCCCTATAAGCCTCTACGAGGGGGGTTCTAAACTGCCCCTATAGGACTCTACAAGGGGGGGTTCCCAAACTGCCCCTATAGGACTATATGAGGGGGGTTCACAACCACCCCTATAGGCCTCTACGAGGGGGGCTCACAACCACCCCTATAGGCCTCTACGAGGGGGGTTTGAAACTGCCCCTATAGTCCTCTACGAGGGGGGTTCCAAATCGCCCCTGTAGGTTTGTATGAGGGGCATTCACAACCTCCCTCGTAGGTCTCTTTGAAGGGGGTTTAAAACCTCCCCCTTAGGTCTCTATGAAGGGTTCTACGAGGGGGGTTTAAAACCGCCTCTATAGACCTCTACGAGGGGGGTCACAAACTGCCCTCGAAAGTCATTTTTGGGGGCGGTTCCAATCTCGTAAAAAACCATCATTAAAGGGAAAAACTTTTAACATTGGTGCCTTTAGGGGCAGTTTTTCCAAAAACACCCCCAAAGCCAAAACCCCCCCATAGGTCACTTTTGGGGGCGGAAGACAACCCCCCCTAAGGACAAAAATGTAGTAGTTGTTTATATTACGGTTTCCTGTACTACGGCTGGCCATACTATGGTGGTGGATACTATGGATGCCCATACTACGGCTACCCGCATTGCCCCTGATCGTATTGTTGCAGTTGACTGTACTACGATTTCTATTACACCACCAGTGGTTCTTCTCCCTTCATAAAATACATGTCAGCTGTTCGATCTTGTAGCAGGTCATAGGCCCTACAGTCCTTCTCATCATGGCCAATTGATTGGAAAAACTTGCAATATAAGTTCGTTGGCTTTGATACCATCTTTTGCTGATATACACACTCCTCCGGTCGATGCCCTTTGGTCTGCCAGACAGTACACCATGGCAGGCCTCCTTGACGAAGGAGGTTTGGCTCCCCTTCTTGTAAATACTTCCGTAATTCTAGGAAATTGTCCATATGGTGCCCCTCCCTTCTGCATCTAGTGCACCATATATCTCCTCGGGTCTCCTTACCCTTCTTGATATCCTCCAATTGAAGTGTTAGGTTGGCTAACTATGCTTGAACTCTGTCCATTCCCATTCCTGCTTCGCCGATCGGTGAAGCCACTAGCTTCATTGCGATTTCTAATCCTTCTGCCTATGTTGCAACTTTTTGTTGCATCACTGGTTCTCAGATATGAGATACTAGTCCAGCGATGAACCATTCTTTATGTTGTAGCTCATTTATTGGAAAGCTCACTTTCGCTATTAATGTCCTATATCGCTGGTTGAATTTCCACACTGACTCATTCAGGAATTTCTTAATCTCCTTAAGCTCAGTGATATATTGTGAATCATATTTTGGTTTTTTAAATTCGTCAATCATCGCTGTTCTAACTTGCGCTAGTGTTTTGGCTGTTGTTCCCACTAGAACCCTCACAAACTGCATGTACCTGTCTAATTCCTGACCCCTAAAGGTTGTCGGTAGTTGTCCCATCTTTATAGCATCGTCCTAAACTTTCTTAATGGTCTAGGCTGCTTCACATATAAACCAATGCTATTCAGGATCCTTGGTCTCGTTCCCCTGAAATGTGGGCATCTTTGCCTCGTCTGCCATCCTAACGTTGCTAGTATTGTTGTTTACTGAAGTGCTACTCTCACCACTGCACATAGGGAAACTCCACGAGTAGTTTTGATTTCTTCCTATAAAATTTGGAGTAGTGTGTGGGGTCGAAGGTATGTGGTAACTCACGATTTGACCTCCTTCTGCCTCTATGGTAGCCTGGTCGACGTCTTCTTCGCAATAAGGTCGTTTCCTCCTTTGTGGTCCTGTCTCGTAGTTCCCTGTTCAGGTCCTCTCTGGAGTCTCTCTTTCAGTGCTCGTATTCTTCTCAGGATGCTGGAATATTTCTCCACTCCTCAAGAGACCACACTCTTCGTCAGCTTCGCTTTCAAATTCATCGTCACTCATGTCCATCTACCACATCTTTATGTCTGACTCACATTTACGTGATACCTTCACCCTCGCACACCGGTTCTTCTACTTATCAGAAGACATCCTCAATATTCCTTTTTCACAGATGAGCATTTTAATCCACAGTTTTAATGATGACAAGAATCTTCATCTTGGTCCCCTGAAGAAATTTCTTTCGGCGTCACTGTATGACTTGATAGTATCTACCGTGAACTCAGTTATGTACCCTTCGAGGATACTATCTACCCAAAAATCAACAGCTCGTGATACCTTTTTATCAACTTGCTTCAGTTGTCGCACCAACTCTGGGGTCCAACGACTAGGTTCAGTTTTCTAGCAGTGGTTCTTTGCGAAACGTCAACTGTGCTAGCCACTCATGCAATAACACTGGGAATTCACAGAAAAAATCTCATGAATATCTGAATAAATGTATCTTTCTAATCAATCGGTTTCTGTCTATTTAGGATCTCGCTTCTCACTTTCTGCGAATTCCTCTGCCTTCTTCTTGAACCACTCTTGGATCTCTGGTTTCGTCGAGTGCCATAGCATATCCTCTTTCTTTCCTCCTTAGGGTCCCGGCAACGAAACCATTTGTTGACGCAGTGTCTATCGATAGGGGTTCACTTCGCACTATCTCCAACAAACTATAAACCCAAACTCCCTTATACACCGATCGGGAAAGGTGTAACCCTTCCCAGCAACACTTGCAGAGCAAGTGTAGTCTCACCCGAGGTGGATAAGAGGGCTACTGGAACCAAGTTTCCGCAGTTGTGTATAGGATAAGCACACTTTACCTTCACACTAACCAGAGATTATAACATTTATAACATACTATTAACTCATCATTTTCATCTTAAGTCATTCCCAGTTTCTAACACATACATTCAGAATAACATATTCAACATATTCACATTAATCAACAGAAAACATTCACATAACCTATTACTCATCATTGCATCGGTGCATAAAGACAGAATTCATATCATAACCAAACATCTTCATTCATTCATCAAACCTACGGAATTAACCTCGCAGAAACCATCAATACATCATGTTGCGGAAATCAAAACCCAAATGATAGACTCAATCTCCAAAAATTCCATGCCCTTACGCTTACAATCCTACTCTACTTATATGCTTTTGTCTTATTACAAAATGGTCCACATGCTTCTTTCGCGGAATGACCCTTTCGTGCCTGTCAGCTTCCGTACTTCCTGCAGATCTATCCCGTGCCAAAAGGTTTTAAGTGAATTGTTTAATTTTAGTTTATTTTTCTTGTACAATATTTTATTTATTAACAAAATTGAAATTTTAGGGAACACGAGAACATATGGAAATTGGTGGTGAGGATATAGGTTCTTTGATGGACATGGATATTGACACTGAGGTAATTTTTTTAACAATTGAACTATTCTGTTCAATTTTTTTATAAGTTTAATACTTTGTTTTTGGAATTTAGTTCCTAATTGTTTGAATAATTTATGATATTCATAATTTGCTTTTACACATGTTGCAGGTTGGGTCTCTTCGAGGCAAAGGGAAGACCCCATTGGATGATAGTGGTGGACTTTCATTCAAAGAATGATTTATATTGGTATTTTTTTGTTTTTCCATACTACCATATTGCATACATCTTCATGTTGATACATATGTTGTAGTTGTCTTGGACATCTGGGAACTTTATTTTTGGATTATATATGTACATTGAACTCACATGTTCATGAACTTCTTTTTTGGATTATATACATGTACATTAATCTTGGCATATGTTCTGTACTTGCTTTGAATGATTTAACTTTTTGGGGGGGGATAATTACGTAGCATACTTTGTGTGGTAAATGCTTAGAATATGATTTTGCATGATGTTCATGAATGTATGTTCAATCTTTAAATTGTTTTAAAATATAGTAGTACACATGTTTTAATATTTAAACTATGTTATTTTATGAATAATATAAAGTCCATGTGATTGTTGTTGGAGTTTGTCCTCGCAAAATGGAATATTTTAGATCATTGTGTGATGTAGAACACTATTTAGCTGATGTACCTTCTTTTTGTAATTTTCAAATTGCAAATTTGATGTAAAGTAGACATTGATTATTTGTTGTTTTAAATTAGTTCATAGAATATAGTGTTTTGCATTTTGCACCCCTGGATCTGTCTTTATTGAATTTCAGTATATGCTAGCCTTAAGTTTTGATAGGAACAAATCTAAAGCTACAAGTTTTAAGATCTGCAAGATTTAATCCTTGAGTGCATATTTGTAGTTTTGACAATTTTTGAGTACATATATTTGAATTTTTTAGTGTAGATGTAAACGTCTATGAGTGCAGATGTAAAATATTTTCAGTGTAGATGTAAATAAAATTTAGTGAAGGTTTCAACCCTCTTGGTGGTATTTTAATATATGATCTTGGTTTCAACAATAAACTTGAATTTCATATAAATGATAACTTGAATCTTATATAAATGATTCATACTTTCAATTTTTAACTAATGATTCATATTTTCAATGTTTGGGTACCACAATTTTGTAGTTGGTGAACTATAGATGCTGCTGAAATCATGGCAAATGGGAATTTAACAATTTTTTGTTTTTTAATCATAAGCAAGGATTTCAGGATTGTGAATTTTATGCTAAATTAGAGCAATGATTTTAGACAACAATTTGATGAATTTTCATCGGTTTGTTTTAAATAATTATTGCTCTAATTTAGCATAAGCTTCACAATCTTGTTGTCCTTGTTTGTGATTAAAAATCAAATGATCGTTATCTCCATTTGCCATGATTTCAGTTATGCAAACTTAACTAGTTATGTTCAATTTCATCATCATATAAAATCAAATCTTCATATAATCTAGATCAAATGGAACTAAAGTCTATCTACACAAGTGATATTGTCAAGAATTCAAAATAAGATCTTCATAGAATTCAAAATTGATAAGGACTCCAATTTAGGATTTTCTTCAGATACTTAAATACCATAGATCCCTCAATATAATGGACTCAAATAGCTTAATCTAATACTTGTAAAATTACATTTGCATTCAACATTCCATAGTTGAAATATAACATTTTTCAACTTTTTCCAACTTTTAGTAAAGTTCTCATTACCAAATAATTATCGAATCGATTTCAACATACTAAAATACAATTATTTAAACTCTTATTCTAGTTCCCATTCAAGATCATACTCATAGTTCTAAATATAAAAATATATTTTACACAACATTTGACATGCACAAAAACATCACTCAATTCATTTTCGATATAGTTAAAAACATTGCAATGGAATGTCGTCCTCAATTATTCGTTCATGGTCATACTTGGACAGTTTCCATTTTCTAGTTTATTTTTTATTTTTTATGGAACGCGTACCAATTTTATTCGAGATGCACATACTAAATGACTATATTGACAACATATAACATTAGGTTCATAATCCTGAAAGTAGACATAATTTTTAGTCATATGGGTCTTCTGAAAAAAAAAACCTTTTAAAATGATGGAGGCTCTCTCATATGTAAATCCTTTGTCATCATAGTCCTCCAAAAACTTCATCTTTCCTTCAGTGCATCGCATCAAATAATATTTCACCTTTTCTTTGTTGTCTAAAGGTGCAATCACAGCGAAAACATCTCCTGTGCAAATTACAATTGAAGTTAGGGTTTTTAAATCAATTAAATTGACTATACACATAAAGTGATGGACAACAATGAACAATCAACAAAGAAGTTATAAGTTCATGACCTTCTCTAATAAGATCTGAAATTCTATCGCCATCAGATGATATTTCTATTTCTTCTGGTTCTGATTCTTCTAAGCTTGCTAGTGGCATTTTCCCCTTTCGATTAATCTCTGTGTGTTTCCAATGTTTTACGTAGTTGTTCATTATGTTTTCACAAACTTCTGTAGCTTCAACATTTTCAGTGCAAGTATGACAAAAGCATGATTGCTTTCTACTATCAAATGCAAACACATTTTGAAAGGATTTTGTTTGAATAGAGTGTAAATCTCTAGTCACATGTATGGTTCTAGCCTCGTATGGGATTGACCTATCTATATTGTGGATTCCAATAAGCCAAAAGAGCCTACATAATATACAATAAATCACAAAGGACAACTCTTAATGTTAGTGTACATATACTTAAATGATAGACTTGCAAATAACATTTTTTAAAATTGACAATTAATATAAATTTAAAAAATCATGTACATACCTGCGCACATCTTTTGATTGTTGATTATAATCATGGCTTAGATGTAATTTACACCATTGGAAAACCTCTACAGCTGAATGGAATCACACAAAAGAATGGTTCATTTGTCATCTTCGAAGTGCTCTTCTTGCGCATGCTCCTGCACCATCATGTTCACCTTTTCCATGTCCAGTTTCAAAGAAATTCTAGCGATGTTTAATGTTCGATGCTTTATGAAGTCGACATAACCAAAACAATGATCATGAAGATTTAAATTGTCTCGCACATCCAGCAGACCATATCCAATGTTACTTCACGTCTTTTTAATGAATCATAGAAAATATTTTCAATACAATGCTGAACAAAATGTGTATCGTGTGTACGATCATCATTGATATAAAAAATGATATTATTTAATCACATCTCAATTGTCACACGTGCTTTCAATGCCATCAACATCGTGTTGAGAATGTCTATATAGAACATGGACAAATATTGAAACTTGGTCAAAATGATATTATTCACTTTGTATCTCTTTTTGTGCAGCAAATGTGTAGTTTTCTGCAAAATCAACCCCGGACAAAATTGTTCCGGGTGGAAAACATTCATGAGACTGTTTGAATTGAAGGTATTTCCATCATGCTCTATGTGAATGCTTGGTGTATTTATAAATTTCACTTTCAAAATTCTTCAGAAAATCTGTCACACATATTTTATCTTCTCGCAAATCAATTCGTTTGGAATGTGCATCACTAGAACTTGTAGCATAATTGTTGTATTCATATCTTCTCCAATCAACGGTTACATTTGAAAGTGACTGATCATTATCAATAGGATATTTGTTGTGAAATAAAACCAGATTTCCACAATGATGACAATGTTTTCCATTAACACATTTCTTATTGTAAAATAATTCATCGTGATCTCTCTCACATAGAATTTGAGATATGAATTCATGTATGGTGGGTGGAGGTGGTGAATTTGTCCGAAACATTTTACAAAATTCAAGAAAAGTGTCGTAATATAATTCAAATTGCACATGTGATAACGACAACAACACGTATCACGTAAAGTAATAGGTCTAACATACCATGGTTTTTGTTGTGCAAATATAGTGATTGACATATTAATTCCACAATGATCCTCCTTGAATTTATTGAACAATTGTACTTGTGTCATTTCCATTATATGTTTTGCATGGATTTCATATACATTTCGTAATACTCTTTGGCGTATCACATCCCTTGAATTTGGTGAAACTCGAGCATGTGCCAACCAATATTTATGTACAATATTTTTAACACCTTCTCCCATTCTATCTTTGTAAGGATGTCTACAAATAATTTCCCAACAATCAAGTTCATCATTTTCATCTATTTGCATTCTGAATTTGTTATGTTTGTATAATGTCTTTCTTGAGGTTCCTATTGTTTTCACTAGTTGTGTTGTCAAATGATTTCGTCTAGTACTAGATGAAATAATTGTTGTCTGAATTGCTCTACATGCAACTTTGGTATCTTTCTTCCTGGATTTAAAAAAAAAAAGTTATTGCATCACTTATATTTTATATCAGATTATGTTTCAATTTAGACTCTTTTGTCGCCTTGTGAATACCCAATAATGACACAGCATCTTTTAACTTCTTGGATACTAATAAACATCTCAAAATTTGTGCTTGTCCTACTATTGAATATTGTTTGAGAAAATCATCATAAATTTGCATAGCACGATATCGTGCAACATGTGTGGCTATTTTTTCTCCATATTTGTCGCAATCAATGTCTTCTAACATTCCATCTTCAATGGTGAAAGAACATATATATTAAGTTAAATTTAATTTAACATATATCCAAAATATACAATTCATTATAAAAAAAATGAATTTGGAAAATACATGATATATACATACCAAGTCCAATTTCTTATTCTTGAACTTGATCTTCAATATTGACTTCATCAACATTAGCAAGTAAATTCCTATTTACATCTTCAACAATGATCTCTCTAGCTTCAATTTATTCTTCTTGTACTCATTTTCAATATCCATTTCATCAACATTGTCATGTAAATATGTATTTGTATCTTCAGTAATTGTGTCTTCTGTTTTTGCAACCCTTGCTTTTTTGGCATGATATCCGAGTCTTTCTATTTCCCTATGAGCATCATCATCACATTTACGATCACTTTTTCTTTGGTGGTTTCTCTTACTACGCATGATTGTTTAATTTGTAGAGGTTAAATTAAAGAATCATCGCTTTATAGTAAAAAAATAAAAATTTAAGATTTAAAAACAATTACTAAATTTGTTTTTTTTTAGTCTTTCAATCATTACTAAAAACATGAACTGAAATTTTACTCACCTTATAAAAGTATTGTAAGAGTCCTTTGAAGAACAACTCCTAGAAATCAATTTCTTTGAAAAAACCCCTTGACAAGAAATAAGAAATCTCCTTGGAAATAAATAAAAAACTCCTTGGAAATAAATAAAAAACTCCTTGGAAAGAAATTTCCTTTGAAGAAAAAATCTTTGGAAAAAACTAAGAACTCCTTGGCATTAAATCTTCTTTGAAAAAACCCCTTGGAAAAAAATAGAAACTCCTTGGAAAGAAATCTCCTTTGAAAAAACCCTGTCAAAAATAATTTATACAGAAAAAATAAGATGTGAAATGATGCGTCCTTTAGTTTTATTTATACAATTCTAAGTAATTTATTATATTTTTTTTCGGCTGACGAAATTTTTTCGCGTTTTGTTTTTCAGCTGAATAACCGTTGTCAATTTTGACGGTTTGCTAACGAAAAATATTTATTTGGCCGAATAATATCTGAGACCTGAAAACAATGTTGCTTTCAGGGTTCTCTATTTTTGGAAGGTAAAAAAAATCTCCTACACCACAAAGCGACTGTCGGACTTGATACCATTAGTTTCATCATCGAATCTACTTTTAGTAGGTATAGATTTTGTTGTGTTTAGGTGAGATATGAAAATTTTAATTAATTTTTTTGTTAACATGTGTCCAGTTTGGTTTCATCATTTTTAAAATGAGGCGAAATGAAAAATACATAACTTTAAAAATACACCATAAAAAAATTGAAAAAAATATGGTGTAGTTAATTGGAGTGTCTACTTCAAAAGGGTATTCTTAGATGTTATAGTTTTAGTGTAAAGTGAGAGAAATGTTGCGTAAAAAAAACATATTGAAAATTGACAAGCTTTCCCCATTGATTGAATTCAAAAAACTATATTAATTAGTATATAGATCCATTGGTTACAAAATTATAGTCATGCAGTAGTTCATTTTGTATAGATTGTCATAACATATTTTGTTTTTACAAAACACAAGTTTAACAATGATTTCAACCTCCCCAAAAAACATGACTATTTTTTAGTCCCTTCATTTTATAAGAACATACTGTCGAACATTTGCCAACTTGACATATCAAATATCAAAAAACAAAAATTGAAAAAATAATGAATAGAATGCTAACATAATTCTCTAATTTTTTTCTTTTTACTAAAAAGTGAAATTCTAAACAAAAATATCACTTTTGTTCGCCCAAAGTTGAAAAACATGAAAAAATCATATTTATTTTCTCATAAGACCCCCCAAAATAGACACCCATCTTCATGGGTTCACCCCTATATTATATAGTGCTTACTGTTTATTTTACATATTATTTATACTTGGTTAAGTTATAATGTGAACTAGAGGATGGATTTCCTATTTTATTGTTTATTTAGTCAAGAGAAAGAATAAACTAAAGGAAGGGACAAATTGCTCCGCAACTTCCCTTGTTATATTATATAACATCCAAGTTCATTGGTTGAAGTTTTGAAGATATTCATTTTTATGTATTATAACATTTAGGTTCATTCATTGGTTGATTGTTTTTTTTGTATTTTCATTAGGTTAAATTATTGAAGTTATTCATTTAAATATATTTTAACAACTAGGTTCATTGCTTAAAGTTTTGTAACTTTTCATTCCCATATATTAAAATATCTAGGTCCATTGGTTGAAGTTTTAGAGATTTCTATTTTATATATTCTAGCATCAAAGTTTATTGATGGAAGTTTTGTATATTTATCGTATAAATTTATTTTGAAATTCATAGATATATTTAATGAAAATATATTTTGTAACATTTAAATATCTATATAGGTTTTATTGTCATCAAGATTTAGTAACTAGTAATTGCCCCAAAAGATGCAAAGGAACATCGTAAGGAAAAAAAAAATAGAAAATAAATTAGATGTGATGAAGTGAAAAAGTGAACAATAAAATAGATGTCCTGAAGAGCTCCTCATCATCATTGAAATTCCCTCATCATTTGTTAAAGCACCATGGAAAATACAAAAGAGAAAGCTAAAATTGAAGTACTATAGAATATTAGCTTGGTGTAAGTGGTACATCTTATCTTTTTAAGTACTCAAAAATAGCAATGGAAAGGTCACCATAGTTTAAATAGATGGAAATTAGTAGGAACCAATTAATTTGCACCTTGTTGTAAAGATATTCATCACCAACATAAGTACATGTTTGCTTCATGGGAAGATGTTATCATGTTAAACCATATTCACTATGGTTGGTGATTTTTTTGTACCAAATGAATTCAAATTTTGTGGAATCATATCTATCTGTCTATCTATCTATCTATCTATATATATATATATATATGAGACACTTGTGGGTATATTGGATAAGCGGAAGTGTCAATCTACAAATGATGCAATTTTTTGATATCCCAAGTGTCAATGTACATATGATGCTACTCCACCTCACTTGGAAGGGAGGTTTACAAATTTATCAATTTCAAAAGAAATGACATAAAATTGTAGGGCCACTCCCATTGGCAATAATCTTGTGAAATAAATTGGTGAAATTGAAAAATATTTGAAAATGATCAAAATCCTATGAGTTGACTTCAACAAAAACACCTTTTTAAAATTGTAGGGGGGATTCCCATTCCAAATTGTGTTGAATAATCTTGTGAAATAACTAGGTCAAATTGAAAAATCAAAGGCTCCATAGAGTAAATGAACAACATATTTGTGAGTGGAAATGTGTGGGAGAGGTGGATAAAGATAATGGAGAATGTGGCAATTTTGTTTTGCAATAATATGTTCATAGGTTCCTAAACATGATGCCATATTAAGAAGTATATTAAAATTAACTAAATGAATATGAAAACAAGTTTGTTTGGTTCAGGGAAAATTTTAAAGATCCATACTTATTGAAAAGTGTATAAACCTTGGCGAATCTTACCAATTCTTAAAATGTCAACTATAAAGTATTTGATAATATTTTTCTATAAATATTTCAATTTCTAAGGATTTTATATAGTTTATATAATAATCTGGTGATTTTTAGAGTGAAAATTTTTTACCCCATCAAAATTGGGCGAAACGAGGCTTCAAAAAATGCAGATTGGCGAAATGTTTTTTGGAAAAAATCATGGAAAAAATCCCATGGGCTAAATTTCGCCCCTAAAATTTTCCTTGGTTTGGATTGATTGTTTTTTTAATTTAAAAGAAAATCCCCTATGATATATGGAAACTATAAATGGAGAGAGACTCAATAATAATGTAGAGGAGGAAGAGACAATTGAAACATACCACGTTGCTTAAATGTACAATAAAAGCAAATTAATCGCCATAGGCTACCCATAAGAAGAATTGGGGCCATATTGATGAAGTGTACAACATAAGTGAATGAATAGCCATAAGCTACCTCATAAGAAGAAATGGTGTAATAACAAAAAAATTTGGTATCACTATCATTAATTATGGATCTACTCATACAAAAAAAAAAAAAATAGCAAATAGATGTTGTCTATAAAAATTTAATAAACTAAAATGTATTCATTAGATGAACAAAAAAAAATCATGGATAAAATAATACATGTATCAAAATATAGATACTTGACTAAGCGTTTTCTTATTGGTATTACATAATCAAAATGTATAAATCTATGAATATTTCTACAATATAACTGAGAGAAATGTAAAAGTCATTCAAATTCATTAGAGCAATGTAAAAGTAATTCAAATTCATTAGTTTCGTAAAACTATTTGCTAAAGAAATACCATTAAATGGACACATCAAATACATTTTCTGAAGGATTAAAAAATAACAAACAAAAATTTCTTAAAATGCATGTGAAAATATCTTGCAGGTAGCCAGTGCAAACAATTGGACAACATGAATCTCTATTTGCATAATTGATTTACTAATCATCATTCTATATAAAATAATTCATAAAAAAATTAGTTCATAATTTTTTTTTTGACGAGATTCTTCCTATTCCTATGTGACATGCATTCCCTTATCGAATATGGTATGGGTTATATTCAATTGAAGTCACTCAAACTTGCACCCGGTCCCAATCACTTCAAAAAACCAACTTACACGAGCAAGATAACACCCACTTACCCAAAGAGAAATCTCCCAAGAGATTAAACTTGTCGATAGGGTCTCAAGGAATTTGACCCATGTTTTAGGATCTAACTAAGCCCAACTTATTTAATTAATAAGATTGATAAATTTCTTTATGTAATTTAATTATATGTTTTCAAGAAGATGCTTGTCTTATAAATCAGATACTTTTGACCACAACAATAGACACATAATGAATTCATATTATTTGTTCTCCAAGCCATATAGGAGTGCCTTTAAACATATGAAGAATACACAATCACATGATTCAATTTCCTGTAAAAATATATATGGAGTTCTCTTCTCAAGGTTCCTAGCATTAAACTGCATATTTGAGTCAGATGGATAAGGATACTTAGTGCACATTTCAATTATAAAAAACTAAATTGTTAAAAAAAAATTCACGAACAAATCATATAGTGCATTTAATCTATATAAAAGTCACTTGCTTAATTATTACAACTCTTAGATCAAAATTTCTAGAACAACTTATATATTGGATGTTGTATCATATGAGAGGCTTCAAGCAAATAAGGTGTGCATTTTTGTCCATAATGAAAATAATGTGTGTAAAATTAAATGATTGTTTGAGAGGGGACACAAAACTTGTTGGTATTAAACAATCTCTTCAAGAATACAATTCAAATATGATTGGCTTTGAATAGGTCATTACTTAGGTGCTCACATCAATTTATTCTAGACCCAAGATATATTTTCACACCCTTTCTAGTGTCTATCAAAAGGATCAAGTCCTTTGCATACCGAGGTAGGTAATCAATACAAAATATGGTATTTCAATTCATCAACATAGCTTCTTCATGGTAAGACTCCAACTCAGCATCAATATCTTTTACATTTTTTTCTCACCATGTAGGGATTGACAAACCCTACCTCCTCCATGACCATGATCAAAAGCTTCATCAACTTTATGATTTTAGGATGAAGAGCTTATAATTCTTGAAAAACCTATTCAATATTATGAGCTATTCATTCTTCCATGATTCTATTGAAGTCCTCAATAAAAACAACGTGTAAAAGAAAGACATGATGAGCATTAGGAGCCATTGTATAAGTGAGAAAAACCCAACCAAACTTCCTCAAATGATTGGAGATATCATATTCATTATGTTCAAGGATCTTGTCCTTTAGTGAGAATGAGACCAAATGAACACCCATGTATTTCAATAGTATGCTGAAATATCAAGTATTTTCCAAGATTTCCGTAAGATATCTGGCATTTTACCTACAATTATCCATAATAAATTTGTATCCCTACATCATTGCACAAAAATTTTAGGTCAATTTATTTGAGTTAAGGAAGATGACAAGTTTAGTCAAGGAATGAGTGTGTTTCGACCTTGAAACCAAGATTAATAAGTTGGTAGTACTGTCCAATAATTTGACTTTCAACTTCCAGCTTACCACCATGAAAAAGGTTAAACCTTAAATATTTGTTTTGTCACATTTAAGCATATGTCATGGAGGGGGGGAAGTTAGATCTTAAAAGAAAAAAGGGAAGGTGTTTAGAGAATAACTACCTTTGGAGAAATTGAGAGTAAATGTGGGGTTGGTCAACTCTTATGTATTTGATGTGGAAAATAAGTTCTTCGGGAAGGTCTTGCTTGCTTGTCCAAAAAACCCATCCAAATCCAACAAATATGAGTCCATATTTGTGCCCATTCACAGTGACAATTCTTACTAGTAGTAAATGGAAGTCCCATTCCAAATCAAGATATAGAAAAGGTTCAATGAATTCTTGACTTGCAACATCCACATGTATGGTAGTAATCCAACTACAAAGCATAAAAACAAAATCCCAATTCGGTCATCAATGACAGGACCCTAATTTAAGAGAGTTTTGAAGCTTAATGGCTTGTCCACCCTTAACTAAATCCTAGTCCAGTCTTAGCCAGATCCTTGTGGTTTTGTGGCTAGTTACTTGTTGATTAATTGATGCAATTTATTTCTATTGAGGAGGAAGAGGAGTGTATTAATGTACAACATGATTCCAATCATGGAAGATGCCAATGCAGTAACAAGAAAATTTCAAACTTACCTAGTTGTTTTCCTACACTAATGGATCATTGAGAATTTTGAACATCTTGAAATTCAGGATTATAAGTGAAACCTATAATGGCACACATACAGATGGTATTTTTATCCACCATATTTGTATCTTTTTTTTCAATCATTGCAAAATACCCTTCCCTTGGCATAACTTCCTTTAGATCTACTTCAACTTATTTGGAAAATTTCTCCCATCAAACCTAACTTACTTCCAATCATCATGGTAAAATGGAAAAATCATATATTTAATAATTGAAAATGAGCTATTATAATAAATAATTGTGATGATTTAATTGATTTCCCTACACATTGGAACTGGTAACAAGGTTGGGCTTATTGTGTAGACCCCCTCTGCCTTCCACTTGTTGTGCGATTTGATTTTAAATGTGAGACCTATGATCATGATGGCTTCTAGGGGTCCCACTATTGCAACACCAAATGCCTACTCTCCATATTCCACTTGAACATCAAATAAATGAGCTATCATATTCACACACCAATTATGTTACAACAACATGACCAAACATTTTTACATTTTAGGAAGAAATAATATCTAGTTCTAAAATTACATTCATTTTCCCAGCAACACAGGGATTTGATTTTCTATCCTAGAAATCATTAGTGACTGGGTATTCATCTATATTGACATAATATTTTTTATGGTAGACATCATGAGCCTATCCAATCTAGGAACCATACAAGTAGTGATAAAGGAATCCATATTTAGTCTTGGATACCCATCCATCATCAATTCACCATTGATGATCTGATAGGTAGAATCCTCATGACAACGGAAGCGTGGTTTGGCCTCAATTCCTACTGGATTACCTAGGACTACTTAGAACCCACTTGATTCTTAGAAAAAAATAATTATTGTTATCATTTTGTTCTTTCTAGTCCCTTTCTAAACTAAAATGCTAAGTCTTCATCCACTAGAACATAGGATTAATTTCTCTATGTCTAGTTTCTTAAAATTCTCTTCAATATATCTCATCTTATTTACTAGAGACTCTTTACCATCTTGAAATCTGATCCCAATTCTCATTGAATCTATCAATAGGAAGTCTTGTTGTTTTCCTCCTATACTTCTTCTTAACTTTGAATCTCTCTTGGATTTTTCTTCTTTTATGCCTTCATGAGGCAATTGTGTATCTCTTATACCACTTGATGGACATCATATATCCAAAAAATATTAAAATCGTACCAATAACTACATGAATGACACAAAGGTCTCTTATCTTCTTATTTTGTTCAATGAAAATTTTGTCACATGTCATGAATTGTAGAGACCTTTAGTGTCATGTCCCAAAATTTTGCATTGGGTCACAATGGCCTAAGCCCCTTAGCCATACTCATGATAGTTTGTCAAATTGATTCTAAGGGTCAAATAATTGCTAAGAATGATGTCCAAGTTAGTAATAATGTGAAATTAGATCCAAATGGACAAGGTGGGTCACATTAAGAGAAATTCCCAATTCAAGTTTGTAATATACCCATCCAAATGAACTGTCATGGGGGGAAATTACTAGTTCCCTAGGTTGGGGGTGGAAGCTTTGGGATTTGAAATAAGGGGCTAATAAATGATGTTTGGACATTATAATGGCATAAATATTTAATAAAGGATATAAATAAATAAATACAAGTTAAAATCAAAGTGGTAATTGATCATGAAGACACATGGAGGATGTGGGACCCACACAAGATAGATTTTCTATGCCACATGGAAACCTCCTCTTATCATTTAGAATCCATAAGAAACCCAATGTTCTTGGGATGATTTGGAAGGTCAATATACTTGGAATGAATCAATTAAGGTTGAATTGGATTGGAAGAGTAACTCCCATGGAAGAGGAAGATGCATTTTGGAACTAGTGGGACACTTGGACTAGATTCCCTAGCTCTATGACAACAATGATGAAGATTCTATGGAGTGTTATTAAAGTTCTGAAGTAGTTTCATTAATAGGTCATAAGCCCTTGGCCCCTAAAATTCAAATTTCATAAGTCATGGTGAAAATAACTAGCTTTTCCCCCTATGTGAAATATTGCATATAAACATATGATTTTAAAGAGTTGCAAAAGGAAATATGAAATAATTAATGATACATTTTGGATATAATTAAAGCCACTTATCAGTACCATACCTCTTTTCAGAAATTTGGAAGGGTTTAAGAGCATTTGGGAAGCCATCTTTGTCCGCTACCCTTGGGGTGTTTGAAGCTCGAAATTACTAGTAATCTTCCCTACTTTCTCCAGATTGTAAATGAATGTTGCAGAAGTGTTTTAAGGGTTTTTAAGCATCCATAAGCCTATGTTATATGTATTAATAGCTCTCAAATACCTTCAGACCCATTATAAAATCATTTTGAATCATTTGGAGACCAAGAGACCAATACTAGTCAAAGAGAAATTGGTATTCAATCTCCCTACTTTGGCCAGAACTTAAAGGAGATTTGAATAAGACTCTTGAAGAATATAAAGCATACATGAACCTCATAATTATGTCCTAATATCATCCATACACCTTCTGTAACAATTTGGGAGCATTTGGAGTCATTTGGAGACCAAGAGATCAATACTAGTCAAAGGTCGAACTAGTGGAAAAAGTTGAAAATTTCACCATTTTAATAAATTTCTAAAAAAGGACAGTACATTCAGATTAGAGTAATTCCCTCAAGGTGTAAAAAATACCATATTTTTTATTATGGATATATGATCCACTAACCATGTGTTTCCTTTTCCTCATGGTTACAATATGGGAACTATAGACTTGGGTTGATTTCTCCCTTGTTTACCGTCCACTTCAACACCCATGCACCTATCGCTCCATTTGTGACCAAAACACGGCTCAATGTTTTATTATATGTTGTGCTAATGATGACTTGGTGCTACACACATGAACTATATAGATGCCTCAAATATCACCATGCAACCTGATGAAGAATACACTTATCATCTACAATCATGATTGTGATTCAATCCTTTTCTCTTTTAACCTTATTCATTTTTTATTGGGATTCAATCCTTTTACTTGCTAACCCTCTTCAAACAAATATAAGATTCGAAATAATTCATATTCAAAGTGAATTTTGGGGATTGAGGTATAATCATACACTAGAATTTGATGATCACAAGGGTAGTTTTAAAGAAATTCAATGTAGAGACGTCACAAAACCTTTTTGGAAAGAGGAGAATAATCACAAAGGTGGTATAAGACGTGGTGGAGTGGTATTAGAGTTGTGGTTACATCTCTAAGTCCATACAGTCCAAGTCCGATTACTTATAGGATGTGTTGGAATCATTTGTGAAAATTCCCCAGTACCTTGGGGAAAGAGGTCACTAAACTACCTACCTCGAAAGAGTGGTAAAGGGTGATGTGGAGGTGCTAGGGGGACGAGATGTGTAACATGGACTAACCATGTTAGAAGTTATGCTCAAGTGGAAGTTCCAGAGAGGCTTGATAAAACTGAGTGGATGTAGGTAGATTAGGGATCTGCCACATATGGTTGAGATCGACTAAGCAAGTTCTAGTGACCATGATCTAACCATTCACAGTAAAGGAGAGATCAAGGTTTAATATAGGGTAAGGTGTTGCAAATGACCTAAATTCATCAAGCATTTTGGAGTGGAAATATCCTCACCATTTGCAAAAAAAATAAGTGCATGAGATGTAAAATTGGAGGACCTCTCGAGAACGACAGGGATCAAATCATGCAAGTGAATTTGAGCAATCCTGATTGTTCAAAGGGATGAGAAATGATAAGGAAAATCACATCAGGGACCCTACCATGAACAAATGATATCTCATAGAGAGATATAGAGGATTAAATATTAACCATTCACTTAAGGGGGAAGCGATCAAAGGTCAGATGATGGGGGGTAATGTTGTGGATGTCTAAGATTATATCTAGTATTAGGGACGGATAGATCTAGACCATTCATGAGTTGGATGATCGACACATGTGATGACATGTGAAAATTGGTAAAATGGTACTAGAAAAACACTAATCAATTATTTGAAAACCATTAGGGTGGCATGAAAGAATTGAAACACCCCATTAGTGTTGTCGGAATACCATCAATGGTAATGATGGTATTGTGGTATGGTGACCTAGCATGGAGGATAGGTAGGATTCCATATGTATGCATACAGGAGGCATGGATCCTAAGGAAGATGGCCAAATTTGACATGAATAGGCCATGTGGCACAACCACATCATGGACTAAAGATCAATATCGAAGACTCAGCATGAGTGGTGGTAGACATTATACCGCAAGGAGAATATTTTGATTCTCGCACATGTAGATGGTGGCATCCAGGGCATAGTGCACGAGTGGCTCACATATAGCCATGCTTGTTAGGTATATCAATCCCATCCATTTTTGCATCGAGGGGAAATGGAGGTCTGGTACATGTGTACCTAGATCGAACAACTCAAATATAATCATGCAAGTCAAATTGATTGATCATGACTATTTGCGAGGATGGATAAAAGTAAATGTTGCATGAGAGTAACCTGTTGTAAATGGTTCAGATCTGTTCATGCAATTATAGTCACCATATCTTATCCATTCACACAAAATATATGTCATTGAGGGGTAACTAAGGGACTTGATTCCAACAATTGAGATTTGATAGAGCATGTTGGCTAGATGAATCATGGACATTTGCAAGGGATAGGAAATGTAGATATGGTAGAGAATGAGCCCTATCGTGAATGGCTCAAATCGCATTTGGGATTTTCCATCATGAGATCCTAACCATTTATGGGATTCTCTGGAAAGGGGTACAATTGTAGAGGAAAGAAACTTTCAAGATATCAATGACATGGATGGAGGATTAAATAGGAATATGACATCGCTAAACCCATAGCTACCACATATGGTTCATATTTGATATAACACCACATCACTTGCCACAATCCATGCCATATCAGCATCTCTCCACATCATAAGTATAAAAAAATCACCTAAGTTGGTAAAAATGTATAATTTTGGGGAAAATGTGGTGATTTCATATCTTTTTTCCAAGAAGTCAAATTTGAGTGCGGTCAGTGTCACTGGAAACAAAATTCGACAAGTAATGAGCATATGGGATCGAATTGGAATGCATAGTAGAAAATATACCTAGAAATGGGATAGAAAATGGCATGTATCCTTGATGGACAAGATATCAATATGGATAATTTTTATAGAGTAAATGAAAATTGCCATGATGCATTTTTCGAGGATGTAATGAGACTAACAAATTTGATTGCATAATCACTTTGTAGATATAGTTTCATATCAAGGAAATTTAGAGGCTAATGCTAAGAATTTCTTGGTTTGGATAGGCCAAGAGGACTATCATCATGAGTGATGCACATGATCCTTATGAACCTAAAAAAAATGCCATGGGGGAGAATGTGTAAGCTGAAAATGCATAGATTGAGTCTAATGGTCGTAGAAACCAAGTGAGCCCTCTTAACATAACAAAGACTGTGAGAAGCATGAGGGTGGATTTATAAAGTTTCAAAGTAAATAATGAGAGACTGGTTAGATCCTAGGAGGAGCATAATTAGTTGAATGCAACCATGTTTCATATCTTGACAGACATCCAAAGGAGAATGAACCGTGGACAAAACTTAGGCACTAATGAAAAAAGTGGAGGTATCTTAAGGAGACACTCTCAAAAGAGATCTCACAGCTCAAGGAGAAAATCCAAAAGTAGAACTTGTACCTCATAAGTTCTTTCCAGTGAGTCATCTACTTCTAAAGAATCTATTGGTAGTCCAAGTTCTCCATATCCTAAGAATAAGAGGAACGTAGTTGTTAGAGACAACTCACAGGGATAATTTAGGAAAGCTAAACCTCCTACCTTTGATGGTGAGATAAAATAAGGACAAGAAGCAAAGGCTTGGCTTCCTGGGATGATAAAATATTTTTGAGGTTTATAACTACTCTATTAATATGAAGGCTTGGGTGACTATATTTAATCTTAGTGGTCATCCATATGGTGGGACCACCCAAGGAAAGTCAAGAAGTTAGATGAAAGAAATATTTTGTGGAAGCAATTCAATAAGTAATGTTGGTACAAGTACCTTTATGATAGGTATTTTGATGATAAGATCATGGAATTCCATGAGTTGAAATTAGGGAAGATGACCATGGATGAATATGCAAAAACATTCTTGGAGCTACTTACATATGTCAAATATATAAAGGATGATAAAGTAAAATCCAACATGTTTTTACTGGATTCCTTAGTCCTACAGGAGCATAATTGAGTTTGATGAGCCTAGAACTCTAGAGGAAAGCATGAGGAAAGCTAGGTATTTTTACGATCAACGGAAGGGTAAGCCATAGTTCCATAAAGGTTAAAGGGATAATAAGAGGGAGAATATTGACCAGAGGAAGAACAGATTCAAGCCTCCTTAATTCATAAATTAGTAGAGTTATTCATCTCATGGAGAGGTTAATCCAACTAGGTTTGTAAGGAACAAGCTTGGGGGACCTATTCAATGTTGGAGATGTGGAGAAGATTACCTACTCAGGAATTTCCCACATAAGAATGTGAACACTAAGCAAGTTCATAATATCCAAGAGGTTGAAATTGTGGGAGACAATACAAAAAATCGCCCTTTTAGCGGCAGTTTTGGATTGCGTAGGTCTTGCTAAGGGCACCTCTAAAATATTTTCAATCCTTTGGGGTGGTTTTTAAAACCTTCCCCAAAGTCATGAGAAGTGTACTTCCAAAATTCCAAATCTCATGATTTTCTTTTTGGGGGGGTATAAAAAGACCCCCTTTAAGATATTTTTCAAGGTGTTTTTTGAACCCCCCTGCCCTGGCCCCCTCCCAAAAGTCATAAGAATTGAAATTTTCAAGGAATTTGTTAAAAACCCGCCTCTAGATGTTAAATTCTCGTGACTTTTTGGTGGGGGGTTTAGAAAGAATGCCCCTATAGAAAATGCCCCCCAGAAGTCCAATTCTCATTAAAAAAAAAATTGGGGGGGGGGAGGGATATATAAATACCCCCCTAAATATCCCCTTCAAGGTGGTTTTTGACCCCCCCCACCCAAAAAAAGTCACGAGAATTCACTTTTGACGGTGGTTGTCAAAAAAATTCCTCCAAATGTTAAATTCTCATGACTTTGTTTTTTTTTGGGGGGGGAGGGGTTTAGAAATAACACCCCTAAATATCTTTTTCAAGGTGGTTTTTAAACCCCCTCCCCCCCCCCCGCAAAAAAAAAAGGTTATGGAAATTGAACCTTTTTGAGGTGTTTTGTAAAAAAATGCCTCCAAATGTTAAATTCTCATGACTTGGGGGGGGGGGGAGGTAGAAAAACCACCCCTATTTATATATTTTTCAAGGCAATTTTCTAACCCCCCCCCCAAAAAAAAAAAAAAAAATCAAGAGAATTTTACTTTTTAAGGGGGTGTTTTATAGACCGCTATCAAAAGCTCAATTGTCATGACTTGGGGGGGGGGTATAAATACTACCCCTAAATATATTTTTCAAGGATGTTTTATGAAACCTCCCCTAATATTCATGATAATTTAACTTTTTGAGGGAATGTTTTAACAATCTCCTATAAAATTTAGATTCTCATGACTTGTGGAGGAGGGTTTTAGAAAGACCACCCCCGATATATTTTTCAAGGTGGGTTTTTGAAAACCTTAATGGATTTGCATTTCAATGCACATGCTTATAGATGAATTCTTAAGTGAAAACTGTGTAGGAGTTGGAGAATTTGTTTGTACAATTGACAATTGGAGTTGGACAATTGGTTTAGTTGATAATTACGTAGGAGTTGGACATGAACTTTGCTTGAAAACCAATTTTTTATCTGGAAAAGTTCACAATAAATCATTTTTTCATGATGATGTTTGTTCAATTTTTCATTCATGGTTCTTCAAATTACTTTGGTTTGGTTCTCATGTTGGATGATGTGGGATACCTCAAGTCCCTCCTTCCAACAAATATTGTCCCATCGACTTCAACACTATTTAGGAATAAGATTAAAGACTTTGTATAGTACCTTGGAACTTGCATACCTTAATGGAAGGTTTCCTCACTATTGACAGTGGGAATACATTAAAGTCCCTTGATTCATAGATTCTACAAGTGACTCAACTACTATAAATCTATTTGTATCATATGTTTAATTCTTGGGAGTGATTCCATTTCTACTATTAAGAGGTGGATTAGGAATTTGTCATCAAACTATTTATAATATTCCTCAATGAGAATTCCTTACATTTATTTCCAACTCCTCCTCAAAACTTACTCTATTGGACATGCCATAGCATCCACAGCTAGAAGAGTATCCTCCACAAAATAATTTAAGTTAAATATACTTTGAGATGCAATTTTGAGCTTGGATCTTCATATAAGAACTAGGTTTAAGTAGAATGTTTTATCGAGATTTAGTTAATTTTACCCCACCCTTGACTACATATTGCCAATGTAAATATATAATATTAGGAACACCTTGATAGTGAATGCCTTTGTTTGGTTGAGAAATCCTTGTGGACACTCTTGAGTTGTCTATTAATTTCATGTCATCCAAGAGAACATGCAAATCCAAAAACCAAAGAGATCGTTGTTATAGGATCTTTTGTAACTATAGTTACTATGGTCACATTTAGTCATATGAATGAATTGGGAAACATATACACAATCATTATGGACACATAATGATCACAATAGTCACTATGGTCTCATTATGCCAGCATAGTCTCTATGTCAGTATAGTTGGGAATATATACAGTCACTATAGTTGGGCAATATACACAATCATTTTGATCACTATAGTCACTATGGTCACATAATAGCATATGGCATGTACAACCATGTTGATGTTCTTTTTTTAACAATAGTGAAGGAAACCAAGGTATCAAATCCCTCAACTATTGAATGTTTTATGTGTAGCTTACCAATTGAAGTATGAGAATGACACATAGAAAATATGTTCTTTTTTTGTATTCAAATGAAAGATGTCAGAAAAGAATGCATTTTGAGCCAGAAAACTAAGTGATCCTTGTTATAGGATCTTTTTTAACTGTAGTCATTATGCTCACATTATTTCATATGCATGAGTCGGGAAATATACATAGTCACTATGGTCACATTATGGTCACTATAGTCACTATAGGCACATGATGTCACTATAGTCACTGTAGTTGGGTAATAGTGGACTAGGACCCTAAACCCTAAACATCAGGTGTAAAGGAGGCTATCCCTCAAAGTGGAATTGTTATTCATTCACCTTTTATCATTCTCAAGCTCCAACATTAGACCATAGCATTTAGTATCAGGGTTGATGATCCTAGTTTGGCTTCTTCAAATGAGGGCCATAATACAATTTTAATTTTAATTTTAATTTATTTCTTTTAGGGATCATTTATTTCTAGTTGGTTATATTTTTAAAGTTATAGGTTGTACAATTTAGAGTTTTTGTCTAGTCAATGAATTAGGATCAAACAAGGGGTTTCAATAAAATAACCACATTAGTCACATTTGAATGCCATATGTGGGAGTGGACAAAAGACATACCAATTTTATATGTAGTAGGAAAACATTGACGAGGTGTCAATCCATACAAGTTTCTCACTCAAAATACATTATAAAACAAAAGGTTTTGGTGGCTTGGATCTCTAAATTTTGTTTGGAAGGTCCAAATTAGCAAGGGATCAATGAGACGCTGAAAAGGGCATATTATAGTACATCCTATCAAAATTTAAGCAACAAAGTATTATAATTGGTGAAGTTGTAACATTTACAAGGTTTTCCAACAAAGCAAATTCCTAATTAGGTCTTTACAAGGTGGTTCAACTTAAAATTATCATAGCTTTCAAACATAAGATCAATTAGTGGTGCTTCAAAAAGGGTTAGAGGGAGGAATACGATGAGAATATACATGTATAATTTTTGGTACCATTGAAATTAATTTATTGAACAAGGACTATTATCAAGGGGGGGAATAATATTATCTTTCGATGAGCAACAAAAGTGGAAGAATGGGCTAAGATCAATTATGGAATTTCTCATCAACTTGAAGAACCTGTCAGTAGAGGATCCAACGTGGAAGAATGAGCTTTTCATATAGAAGAATCCACTACTATAATCATATTAATACCCTAGTTCTTGGGCCTTTACATTGCTATTTTTATATTATTGTTTTCATTATTGGTCAACACATTATTTGTAATTGTACCCTTTCTTTCCTATTTATACCAAGGAGATATATTTTTATGGATTATAGTCAAGAATTTTTGTAAACATGAGGTGTAAATGAGATTCCTCCATTGAAGTAGCATTGTTATTCATTTACTTTTTACCATTCTCAAGGTGTAGCATTATTCTTTTTATTTTTACATGCTTGGATTATTTGGAACATAACACTAGAAACACTCATATGTCATATTCTATGGATTTAATTCCCATAAATTTATGTTCCATCATAATTTGGCAACAAATTATATAAAAGTAATAAGAGAAATGGAATTTTATAGTTGCAAGTTCTATTTGTAAGCATGTAGGTTTTTGGAAGGAGGTCATTTTCCAATCGAACATGATCACTAGATATTGCAACCTATTTGAAAATCCATTTGTCAAATTTTCAAAGTAAGTAACCATAAATCCACCGATATAAGGTTGGCATAATTAACTCTATATATTAACATGTTCATGGCATTTGTTCATTCCTTGATTATTTATGTTTCTCTATAAGGGGTAGATTTTACTTGAAAATCCTTGCTCACACACCTAGAGTTGTAAACATGGTAAAATTTGAATTTGGTTAAGTTGATTAGAGTGCAAGGGTTCTTCACTCAAGAAATGGGCCATAGATTTGCAATGTTATTTACAATAATTCAATTGATTTAGTTTCATGAAAGTGTAAGATCGTGTTAATTTTGACTTTAAAGCTACAACATTGAAGGATGAGGTGGGTCGATGCATATGGGAGACTAACTTAGCTTGGCTTAGAGGAATGTAGACTATAGTCAAAATGATAGTTACATGTTCTTTTTCCCTACAATGTAGCACAACCAACATTGGGCTCAAATATTTCCATTAAAAAATGTCTTTCATGCCACATGTGGTACATTGCGAGAAGGTTGTTCCATATAATAAATAACATAATTAATTATAAAAAATAAGCCACTAATTTCCTTCCAATTCTAATGCTTTTGTTCAAAGGAGAGGGACACAAAAGAAGCTCATGGTTCATATGCATGCAATGAGGCATGTAGAGCTTCATTAAAACAAGATACAATAGTTGTATATAGTTCCCACTCCAATCACATGTGATGAAATCATTAACGCCACTTTATTGGCCAAGTCATAGGTATAAACATAAAGATGTTAAAACAATGTCAATAAAGCAACTAATCAAATAATCCATCAACCAATCACCAACAATGTACCATGAAACCATCGACTTGTGTGTGTATAATACATTTATAAAAGATGACGGAAATGGGATTTGGCCTAAGTAGTTAGAGACAATTCAAGTAAAGATGAAGTAAAAATGAACAATATATCCTTCAATCTTCCACATAGTGGAATTGGGATCCAAGTAAGATGGATATTAGTGAGTTGCTATGATTCACTAACCAATAAAACTTCATACTATAATTTTGTAAAGCATTATAATAACACAATCACTAATACGATGATTAGAATAAACATTAGATCTAGATAATCTACCATAAACATATAGGATAAACACTACTATGATGCATACACATGTAGATGCCACCCAATAAGCATGACAACCATCACAATATATGTACAATTTTGAGGCCACCATGCATGATAAGGATGAGCTCAATTATTTTAAGATGAGCTCTGACTTTAGTTAGGACTGAAAGACTAAAATATCATAATATCTTTCTCACCTCGTCTCACGTTCATCCTCCAATGTTCCCTTATGCAAGTTTCAAAGGTACGGAAGTCTATATGATTACTAGAAAGTAGTTGTTTACTTTACATCTCCATACAGTAGGGGTTCGTTCCATATTAAAAATTATGCCTATACTTAACAATCCCTAAAAGCGATTTCATTATCGTAACCTTGGGGTTTGAAGGGTGTGGGGAGTTAAAAATTGCAAGCAACTTTGTGGGAATAATCATTTATTTGAAATCGCCATGGTTTCCACCTCAACAAAATAAATTCTCATTAACCCTCTTTTCGCTTTCTTCATGTTACTCCAAACTCTTTAGCCTCGTAACCCACTATTGTCTCCATACCTACCGTCTCCATACAAATTATTAATCTTGTCTATAAACTTTTCCAAAACTCTTTGCAGTCACATTGAAGTTTGTTGGCCCAAAATTACTTAAAAATCTATGGGGTTTTAGTGGTTTAAAGCTCACATGCCTCTGGTCTCTACTTCTCTCAGTATTGTTATGGGAGCTGAGCTATATTGGATGTTGGGGCAATCCACTCACCCTTAAAATATTTCTTGTAGGGTTTTTGGTTGTGAAGGTTTTAACGAGGGTTTTACAGAATGCGTGCACACTTTTGAACCATTTCTGGCCCAATTTCACATGGGTTTGTAACATTAGGGATGATTTTTGGTGTCCAATATATGGTTTAGTGCCAAAATCTAGGTTATTGGGAAAAAAATGTCTTTATGGCTCATTGGCCATATGTTGGGCTTTAAGCCATAACATAAGGCCCTCAAAAGGGAATATTTTCTATGCAAGCTATGAGATATGTTGTTCATTTCAAGGTATATCACACCATGTATAGTTCTCATAGTGCATACCATGGTCCAAGGTCAAAAGATAGATCCTTGGGCCATAAAATTTGCTTGCCTCATGGGCCATGCACAAGTGTTTGAAACATCATATAGGCCTTGTAGAGAGAATCTTTAGAAAATAAATATTATGTTTAAAGATAAATAAATGTCCTTAAAATGGAAGGGGAAATCCATGCAGGAAATCAACCCACATAGGGCAATGCATCTTGGTTGGTTCATCAGCCAAGAAGGAAGAATAATACTAAGGTATCACAATAAATTGATTGGTTGCATTTGAGAACTTTAGTGTAGTGTGTTTATAAGAAAACTAGAATAGGAAACAATCCCTGGCGAGATTCCTAGTTCCTATTTGTTTCCACCCATGGGATTTCCATTTCTATATGATCCAAGCTTGATTTTGAAGGTATTTTTCCTAGGTAGTTGTCAACAAATCCATGTCTAAGTTATCTATAATATAAAGTTGATCAATGGTTAACGTATACTTATTCTCATTCATACAAATATCATGGTTATTGTCAGAGGAAAGAATTTCGTAATTAGAGTTAAGCTCAGTACATTGCAGGTTTATTTAAACATCACCTCCTCCTTTATTAGGTGCAATGTTAATTTGTTAATCTTTATGCTCTTATTCCTAGATTAAAGACTATATATCTCTAACAACAGTGAGTGCAACAAGTAAAAATAGCTAGTGTACCTAGAAACTAAAGCCAAGATAACATTCAAAACTGAGTTAAATATTTAAGACAACCAAAAATATTTAACAAAAACCAATTTGTAACTAAGTATCAAATAATATCAACAACAATACATGGGTTAGATAATCTCACCAATAGTACATAGATAAAAAAAATTCTCATGACAAGGTATTGATTGGATTCCAACTAAGGCCCAAATATCCAAGGGAAATATGGATGCTACACTTCGCTAATCAAATGTGGTGTTTTTATATGTAAACACATTTTCTTTAAAGGGTTTATTTTTATTGGAACTCTTTTTGTCCCTATGCAATTTTGCTTCCTACTTAGGAAATCTAAAATGCAATGTTGTCCAGTTGTAAGGAAGGTGACCAAATTCAGTACCTACATAAATACCAAGGGTTTTTTCTATTTGCCACCTGTTGAGTATTTGTTATATTCTTTGCATGTGTGTTTGGGTGGGAGGGGGGGAGTGTGCCTTTGACCGCGCCTGATGATCCCCTCCATCTAGTGCTCTGTTGTATGCATCAGGTGCTACATGTGGCACTGGCTTAGGGGGGGTTATAGGGGGCATGTGTCGACAACCTCCCCCTTCCGTGAAGCACGTTCGAATATTTTTTGGGGTATTTTCAACCTATTTTTGGGTTCTTTCTAAAAATATGTGATTTAATCCCGGCTAAGGGATTGGAGTATATTTTCTAATCTGTGTTAACGGATTAGGTTTTTAGATGCTACAAAATACCTATATTTGTATTGTGAGTGGTTTATAATCAATATGAGAAAATAAGAGGTGCAGGTCTAAGTTTTGTTGGTTTTCTTGGTTAAGGGTTTCTAGGCTAAATCTCTATACATTATGTGTGAATGTTGTGGTGTAATCTCTATTTTGCTTAAAAGAATCTGTATGCTTTGCTTCTCTACAATAGGTTTAAAACTTACATGTGGTATCACAGCTCGATTATTGGCTTCAGGGGGACGCTTTATTGCTAAGAGTTCGACACGGTTTATAGATATTGGGTCTGTCATAAACCTGGGTTCAATGAGAGCTTTGCAGCGTTGCTTTACGCATTGAAAGAGAATGGCGAGTAGTTCAAGAATCGATATTGAGAAATTTAATGACTAGAACTTTGAGCTATGGAAGCTCAAAATGGAGGATCTTCTTGTAGATTGGGAACAATGGATTGCTATGGATCTGGGTAAACAACCCACTTGAATGTCAAAAAAAGATTGGGAGAAATTAGATACAAGGGCAAGGATTACAATCCAGGTGTTCTTGTCGTACTCTATGTTGTTGAATGTATCTAGAGAAGATAGTGTAGTAAAGCTTTGGACGAAGCTAGGGATTTTGTATCAATCAAAATCCTTGGTAAACAAGTTGTTTCTACAAAAGAAACTGTATCACCTCAAAATGGATGAAAATGACACAGTGTCAGAGCATCGAAATGTCTACAATACTTTGGTAAGTTAAATAACCTCTATTGGCATTAAAATGGTTGAAGAAGATAAATGTATTACATTATTGTGTTCCTTACAAGATTCCTAGGATAACCTAATTGTGGCAATAGGTAGTACTAGTCAAGCAACCTTAAAATTTGATGAAATAGTATCATCCATGTTGTCAGAAGAGATGAGGTGGAAAGCCATGGATAATCATAGCATGGATTCCTTATATGTGAGAGGTTTACCCTAGGAGAGAAATAAAAATAAGGGATTTGGGGGGAGATCTGAGTCCAAGGGTATATCTAAATCCCCGAGAAAATTTATAAGGAAGTGTTGGAAATGAGTTAAAGTTGGGCACTATAAAAAGGATTGCAGATCTAATAATGTTGAGAAAGCAAAGCGATCTAAGGATACCCCTTCCACATAGGCAAAGACCTCCTCAGAAGAAGGAGGGGATGTGTACCTAGCTTCCACAAGTAATCGTTCAAATCGTGATATATGGTTGATTGACATAGGTGCGTCATGTCATATGACCCCTCATACGGAGTAGTTTTGTGAATATGAAAAGTACAATGGAGGAGATGTGTTTTGGGAGATGATTCACCAACCAATATCATTGGATGTTGAATAGTTAAGTTGAAGCTCGAGGATGGAAGGATTAGAACTCTCTCTGGAGTACTACACATTCCAAATATAGCTAGAAACTTGATATATGTTGGGAAGATGGATGTTGTAGGTGTACAGACTGTGTGTGGAAATGGAAAATGCAAAATGGTTGAAGGATCAATGGTTTTAATGAGGGTATTTCAGAGGGGAAATTTGTATAGAATATTGGGGAGCACCATCATTGATGAATGTAACAATTATGTTGGGCCTGAGGGAGGAGATAAAGAAGACAGAACCCTGATTGCATCATGCAGAAAGACAATGCTATGGAATCAAAGATTGGGGCATATCGGAGAAAAGGGACTTCGAGCATTAAAATGTAAAGGTATGGTTGAAGGTAATTCTGATTGCACTCTAGATTTTGACTTCTGTGAACATTGCATTTATGGAAAACATAATCGAGTAATATTTTCATCTAATGCTACAAGAGCAAAGGGAATTTTAGATTTAATACATAGTGATGTGTTTGGACCTATGAATGTTCCATCATTAGGAAGGTATGTGTATTATATTTCATTTATAGATGATTTCAAAAGGAACACATGGATTTACTTCCTTCGAAAGTAATCTGAATCATTTTCTAAGTTTAAATAATTTAAGGCTCTTATAGAGAGTCAAATAGAAAAGAAAATAAACTGACATCGAAATCCCATTCGGGTTTCTCATCTTCAGGTATAGCATTGAATTGACCTAAATATTTACTCTTTGTATGACCTCTAGTAGCTATCTTTAAAACATGATCAGGAACATAATAATGCTTTCTTTTTAGTTCCTCTGTTTTAGCACTGATATCATTCAAGACAGCTAATCTTCTTTCTAATTTCAGAGAAGCTTCTTCAATAGCTCTTTGGATCTGAGTAGTGTCATGTAGCAAGTGATCAAGCAATTCCAATTTTTTCTAAACTTTATTGATTTGCTCCTTTTGTTCTGAACATTGATGTTTTAACAATAAAATATCATTTGCCATATCACCTATATTTCTTGCAGTATGGACTTGCTGCAATTTACCCCAATTTGCCAACTTAATCTAATCAGATACAGTCTGATCAACAACAGATGATTTAGTAGGTAAGAATTCTCTTTTTGTCTGGCCATCTTGGGCATATTGCCTAAAACCAGTTTCTGGCATATTTCTACCAGGGACAAATGATTTCTTGCCATTATGATCTAACTCCAAGCTTGAATGCTCACGAGGCAAAGAGAACATTCCTAGAGAAGGATATTCATGTTGTTTTTGTCTATGTTGCAATTTTTGTTTAATTTTTTGACATGCCTGACAGGCGGCATGTTGACCTCTATGTTAAAACTCAGAAAGATCGGAAAAGGAAGTATTTACAGAAGATACAGATGCGGGATTTACAATTTTGGCTTCAGCATTGGATTCTTTACTCAGTTGATCTGACATAGCTTGTAGCTTTGCATTATTGTATGAAGAAATAGAAGCAGATTTTATGAGAGGAGGACCAAAGCGCTTAATAGGCTCTTCTTGGGCAGATCTGAAAGAGCTAGAGGCTTCATCAAATATCAAAGGTTGAGGATTGAAGGAAGCAGCGACTCTTTCTCTGTTTCTTAGTTCATTGTATTTCAATTCCCAAGAGGTAGGATAATTGATACCTGTCCAATTAAATGTGATAGGAGTAGCATTTTTTGATTTTGAATTGGGATGCTCCACCACGCTAGAGTGTGCAGAACTCTGATGAACATGAGTTCGCAGTTGTGGTAGGGTATCATTACCAAATCTAACACAAACACCTCCTTTTAACTGGATAATGCGGGATCCAGTTTCCATATCAAATCCACGGGGAAGGATATATGCCTTGAGAAGATTATATATATGCAGATCCTTAAGGCGAACTGAGAATTTTGGGTAGACTGTTCCAAATGCTGGACCATCATGTAATGGGGCAGTAAAACCACCTATTACTGCATCAGAAAACATTTTATGTCTTGTATCTACTATACAACAAAGAGAAGACACAACTAAACGAGGGCGTACCAAAGGACCAAGGCCAAGTTTTATGGCTCCAAAATGGGCATAATTATAACCTTTATCTTTAGCCCAATCAATTTGACTTTTATCCAAAAGATTGATATGAATTGGCTCTGATACCATAACCGCCAGGATCTCCAAAACTTCAAATCACATAGCTTTATTCATCCTTCAATACTTGATTACAGACTTACAGACCTGTGGATTGACTTCGGACAACGAATTTCATCACCACATACACCGACAGAATGCCTAGGCACAATGTCACTGGCCCTTTTATCTTTCAGAACTTCCCGAAGGCATGAACTTACTCGAAGGCTCCTGGGATTCCAGTGATATGCCCACTAACATTCATACAGACTCGACCAAATTTTTACAGAGTCGGGCTTCGGCTTTCTGATGCTGTGTTATACCTTTACGGCAACCAACAATATTACCTCGGCTCTCACACACCTATGACTCTCTGAGTTTCCAACTACCGGAGCATCTCAGACTAGACTCGACTCACTTGCAGAGCTCTTAACTAGCTCGATGCAAAACTCTCGAATGCCAAATGACTTCCCGGACCTCCAATATATAGCATGAGAGCAGGTTAACCGGTGACACAAAACTTACACTAACCAGTCAAAAGGCATGGAATCTGAGGTCATGGTGGGACTACACCATGATTATCTCGTCCCTTGGAGGCAGTTCCATATGGGGACTCATATTCAGACTCCAATGGCTGACAAGACTTGGCCCATAAGCCAAAAGTAAAGATGCTGGCCGACATATATGGCCAATACAAATTACGGAAAAGATAACCGACAGATTACAACTGTGGAGCTATTATTACCGGCCCACCACGATTTCCATTAAAAGCATAAATATGTACAATTATTACAATATCGGACCATAAGGCTTCATTCCAGCAAGGGATATTATTCCGGTTATAATCATCACCGAAGCGGCAGACGCAGAATAGTTCAGGGTCGCCAGGTGGTCCGCATGGTTTTCCTCCACATGGACAATCAAAGTCATCGGCTTCATATTTTTCTAGCTCACACTGCCATATGCGATCATCAATATTCTAGGAATCTTCATCGTACACATAGTCATCTTCTTTATACTATGGTTTTGGATACAACCATTCACTAAAACACTGCTCAATGTCAGATCCGTGCAGTGCATCATTCTTTTCTCTGAGGAACTCACTTGCAAACATGGATTCAACCCTATAATCCAGTGGTAGAGTTCTACAGTGTATTTTGGTATCCAGTCTGTTTCCTTGGGCATCTCGCTTAATGTATTTTTGTGTTACAGTGACAACATGTTCAAGAGGAGTATACCTACCACCGTGATGCCTTAAAAGAAACTTAAACCATAAATTATGTTGATCTACGGCCTGCATGTCAGCTTCCATATGTAGGATGAAGTTAGCTCGCCTATTCATCTAGTCAACTCTCGGACAAAACTTATCAAGGAAGACTTGTGTCCAACCTGACCACTTCTTATTGCGCATATTGTCGGGATCGACACATATAACAATTGATGTTTGTTCCCTGCAAAACTGAAAAATTAAATTGTAAGAATTCCAAGTGAGGTTACCCTCACCAATATCAACATATCACACAGGGCTATTTTCCTCGTCGTTGCAATCAACCCACAACTTACGACACTTCCGGAGCTTTTCCTGTGCATTAGAAAACCCTTTAAAAGCAGTTTTCTCCCACCTTTCAAGGATATGCAGTTTACATGGATGTAACTGTTATTCTTTAATTACAGTCAAACTAAGATATTTCTCAGCCTGGTGTCTGTCTGCATAATCCAGCGATTCTCTCCTTTCAGTAGGAGACAAACTAGAATCCCACGGATTCATGAAAAGAGCATTCAGTGGCACTGATCTTTCATAATCTGGTTCAGTACCTTCAGCAAGAGCGGGACCTTTACCCTTATCATCATCTTTAGAACCAGAACTAGAACCAGCTGAAAACATATTTAAACCGATTGATTTACTTTCTTCTTGCGGCACATTTTCACCCGTAAGCATATCAGCCAAACAATTCAAATATCCTGGTTTATACACAATATCATAATCAAAGATAGATAACCAGATAAACCATTTAAGTATCCTGGTACTATTTTTTGCCATTAAATTCTCATTCTTGAAGATGCCAGGCATGATCTTCAAATCAGTTCTTATTACAAATCTGACAGGTTTGAGAAACAGGATAAAATGTTGTACTGTCTTTTTGATAGCCAAAATCTCTTTGTGGCTGTTGGGATAGTTTAATTCTGCACCTTTGAAAGAACCAGAAGCATAACCACAAACATTTTCTTTTCCCTCTATTTCTTCCAACAAAACACCACCCCATGTAGTGTTTGATGCATCTGTTTCAATAATAAGTTTACCATTACCCTGAGGGAGATGAAGAGTAGGAAGGTCTTTGACTCTGTTCTTAATTTACCGAACAGCCAGAGTCATCTCTTCAGACCATGCAGCTGGTTTCTTTTTTAATCTTTGCTGCAAACAATGAATATCAGAGGCTTGTCCTCTGTAGAATGGTCTGATATAGTTTAAACATCCTAGAAATCTTTGGAGTTGGGTCTTTTCTAGGATCTTATCAGGAAACTTATCAAAATATTTCAGAACATGATCTTGTAGTACAACTTGACCATCTTTTATATGAAATCCAAGGAAATCCATTTGTGTTTTCCTGATTTCCATTTTAGAGGCAGAAAGAACCAAACCATGCTTAAATACCAAATCATAAAATTTCTACAAATGCTTCAAATGATCCTGCAGATTCTTTGAACAAATTAATATATCATCAATGAAAACAATAAGCCACGGACTATTTCTGAAGATATCTTCCATCCTCTTTTGAAATTCGGACGGAGCATTGTTTATACCAAATGGCAATACTTTCCATTGATACTGCCCATGAGGAACTACAAAGGCAATTTTATATCTATCTTTGGCCTCTATTCCTATCTGATAAAAACCAGATTTGAGATCAAACTTGCTAAAAACTATGCAGCCTGTTATCTTTTGCAGCAAGCTTGACTTGTCAGGCAGTGGGTATCTTATTTTCTGAAGAACAACATTCAGAGGCTTGAAATTCACCACTAACCTTGGTTTACCCCTTTTCTGCTCAGAGTGTTTATTAACCACAATGGCTCTGCAAGCCCACGGGCTTTTTGATGGTTCAATCAGGCCTTTGCTAAGCAACTCTTGTATCTCTTTGGAGCAGAATTCCCTCTCTGATGGGCTCATCAATCTAGCTGATGCTTTCATTGGCTTAATCTTTTGAAAGGGGTCAAATGGCAAAGATACAAAGTACTTTTCTCTTTTCCAAAATGCATTGGGATTTTCTGAGCGACAATCTTTTAAAATCTTTTATTGCTGCCAATGCCTTTTCACCATGAACTTCTGCATAGGAGATGCAACGTTCCATTTTATTCAAAGCAGAACTTGACTGTACAGAATTGACTGACTTGTTAACAACAAGCTTACATCTTTGTACAAACTTATGACTCAATGGGGTTGACACAATCTGACCATCAACTGTACATGAGAAACTCATCTTTTGGGTATCAATAGAGAAGCGACTGACTTTTTTTAAGAACTTTGAACCCAAAACACAATCTTCTCTGACTTCATCTAACCTAAATAAAGCAATAGAACTTTTTACACCAGATAATGCAATTGGGAAATATTTAGTTTTACCAATAAGATGTACAGGTGAACCTTGGATAGCTGAACCAAACTCTTTTGTCTTTTCCCAATAGTAATGAGGAATTGCATTACCTTTTGCCAAGTTAAACTGACAACCGGAATCTATAAGACACTGTACAGGGTAAGACTTAAATTCATCTGGACATAACTGCAGAGTAATAAACAATTTAGGACCTGATAACGCACCAAGCAAATTGATACTTTGAGACTTAGGAGAAGGGGACCTTTCAGGAGAAAAGGAGATTCTTTTTTTGACTCAGGATTATGACATACTCTCTCAATTTCTTCAGAGAGTTCTTCTTCAGATGATTTATCTCTTTCACGGACAAGGACTGTTATTGCATGTCTCAAGGCTTCAACTTCTTTCAGTTTGGTCTGCTTTTCTTTCAACTGAATCCTCAGAAACTTTTCTCTATCCTGTCTATGGCTTTGTCTATCAGAATGACTACCAAGATAGTCTTGGTATAACTCAACAGGATTGTATTGGATTTTAGGAGCTTTCAATTTTCCTTTATTAGCTCTCAAGCTTTCTAACTAGGAATGCAGACTCTTTTTCTCTTCTCTTAGTTCAGTTCTCTCAGCATGTCTGCATATAGGAATGGAAGATAATTGCAAATCAATACTTGCTATTTTCTTTTCTATTTGGTGAGCTGAAGGAGATCAAGAAGAAAACATGTACAAGGAAAAATCATATTCGGGGCCACTACACCCCCCTAAATGTGCATCAAGATTGGACTCTGACTCAGAGGAAGAGGAAGAGGATTGATCACATTTAGCAATGAGTGGATGATCAAGCTCAGAATCAGTACTAGAAGAAAATTCAGAATCAGAATCAGGAAAATATACAATTTCCCCAGAGCGAGGAGGAGAATCAGAAGAGACTTTATACAAATCCCACCAAGCGGGATCAAGGTTTTCACAGAGGGCGGCAAGTCTAGGTTTAGACTTTCTTTCAGGACACTTACTAGACCAATGACCAGTTTTTCCACAGATAAAACATGTATCTTGTGAACCCTTTTCCTTTCTACGCTTGACAAATCTCTTAGATTTATATTTAGATTTCTTGTAGGGTTTCTTGTATCTATACTCTTTATATCTGTGTTTAGATCTGTGTTTGTAGGGCTTATCAGGATGATATCTTGATTCAGAAGTGTAGAATCCTTTCTTACTTTTCTTACATTTACACTCCTTTCCAAAGTGACCTCTGTTGTGCGCACTGCACCCCTAATCTGGCATCCCTGCAACATCTTTACAGAAAGATGCAGAGAACATTTTTTGATGTCTTTTGAAATCCTTACTTACTCTTCTTTCAAGGCAATGCTCTTGCCAAGTCTCAAGTATATGTCCATGTAATTGAGCAAGTGAAAGACTTCTTAATTCAATCTTTTTATCTTTAAGTGCATGCTCAACAGCATCAGGCACATGACCAGGGTAACTTCTCAGATAGTGCTTAAGATAAGCAGGGTTCCCTGATTTCCTAGAAGATATCAATAATTTCTGCATATAGCAAAAATATTCTTCAGCCTTGCTTAAATCACACAATCTAGCAGACATGAAAAGTGATGCAAGGTGATCATAGTCTTCACCATCTTCTGGTCCATAAAATTCTCTACCTAAAGAAGACAAGATTTGTTCATCAGCGTCATCTACAGCAAGCATTTCATTTCTTGCTTCCTCTGGCAACCATCGCCACCACTCATAGGCTAACCCAGACAAACCAGCAATTAGTTGGGTTCCTAACATTTGACCTGTGACATTATGATCTTGTTTCTTTTTATACAAAGTCCAATGTGTAAGTAACTGAATGGCATTTTTAACATCCTCTCTGGACTGACACTGAATATTGAGCACTGGTTGCTCAGGCATTTGTGAAATCAAATTATTCATTGAATTTATTCCAAAGTTTAAAACTTTGGGAGGAGAGACTGAAACTGGATTGGCATCTGGCATATGGGTATCAAAATGTTCTTGAGGCTGAGGAGCTTGTATTCTTCTTCTATTGGAAGACTCTACTTCCATTGCATTCAAATCAATATATTCTTTGGATCTAAAAAAGGTTTAAATTTCTTAAATTCCATGATCCATTCTTCAACATTTTGCTTGATAGAATCACTGACACCGAAATCCCATTCGGGTTTCTCATCTTCAGGTATAACATTGAATTGACCTAAAGATTTACTCTTTGTATGACCTCTAGTAGCTATCTTTAAAACATGATCAGGAACATAATAATGCTTTCTTTTTAGTTCCTCTGTTTTAGCACTGATATCATTCAAGACAGCTAATCTTCTTTCTAATTTCAGAGAAGCTTCTTCAATAGCTCTCTGGATCTGAGTAGTGTCATGTAGCAAGTGATCAAGCAATTCCAATTAACAATTGATGTTTGTTCCCTGCAAAACTGAAGAATTAAATTGTAAGAATTCCAAGTGAGGTTACCCTCACCAATATCCACATACCACACAGGGCCATTTTCCTCGTCGTTGCAATCAACCCGCAGCTCACGACACTTCTGGAGATTTTCCTGTGCATTAGAAAACCCTTTAAAAGCGGTTTTCTCCCACCTTTCAAGGATATGCAGTTTACATGGATGTAACTGTATTTCTTTAATTACAGTCAAATTGAGATATTTATCAGCCTGGTGTCTGTCTGCATAATCCAACAATTCTCTCCTTTCAGTAGGAGACAAACTAGAATCCCACAGCTTCATGAAAAGAGCATTCTGTGGCACTGATCTTTCATAATCTGGTTCAGTACTTTCAGCAGGAGCGGGACATTTACCCTTATCATCATCTTTAGAACCAGAACTAGAACCAGCTGAAAACATATTTAAACTGACTGATTTACTTTCTTCTTGCTACACATTTTCATGCGTAAGCATATCAGCCAAACAATTCAAATATCCTGGTTTATACACAATATCATAATCAAAGTTAGATAACCAGATAAACCATTTAAGTATCCTGCTACTATTTTCTGCCATTAAATTCTCATTCTTGAAGATGCCAGGCATGATCTTCAAATTAGTTCTTATTACAAATTTGACAGGTTTGAGAAACAAGATAAAATGTTGTACTGTCTTTTTGACAGCCAAAATCTCTTTGTGGCTACTGGGATAGTTTAATTCTGCACCTTTGAAAGAACCAGAAGCATAACCACAAACATTTTCTTTTCCCTCTATTTCTTCCAACAAAACACCACCCCATGTAGTGTTTGATGCATCTGTTTCAATAATAAGTTTACCATTACCCTGAGGGAGATGAAGAGCAGGAAGTTCTTTGACTATGTTCTTAATTTTCCGAACAACCAGAGTCATCTCTTCAGACCATGCAGCTGGTTTCTTTTTTAATCTTTGCTGCAAACAATGAATATCATAGGCTTGTCCTCTGTAGAATGGTCTGATATAGTTTAAACATCCTAGAAATCTTTGGAGTTGGGTCTTTTCTAGGATCTTATCAGGAAACTTATCAAAAGATTTCAGAACATGATCTTGTAGTACAACTTGACCAACTTTTATATGAAATCCAAGGAAATCCATTTCTGTTTTCCTGATTTCCATTTTAGAGGCAGAAAGAACCAAACCATGCTTAAATACCAAATCATAAAATTTCTGCAAATGCTTCAAATGATCCTGCAGATTCTTTGAACAAATTAATATATCATCAATGAAAACAATAAGCCATGGAATATCTCTGAAGATATCTTCCATCCTCTTTTGAAATTCGGATGGAGCATTGTTTATACCAAATGGCAATACTTTCCATTGATACTGCCCATGAGGAACTACAAAGGCAGTTTTATATCTATCTTTGGCCTCTATTCCTATCTGATAAAAATAAGATTTGAGATCAAACTTGCTAAAAACTGTGCAACCTGTTATATTTTGCAGTAAGCTTGACTTGTCAGGCAGTGGGTATCTTATTTTCTGAAGAATAGCATTCAGAGGCTTGAAATTCACCACTAACCTTGGTTTACCCCTTTTCTGCTCAGAGTGTTTATTAACCACAAAGGCTTTGCAAGCCCACGGGTTTTTTGATGGTTCAATGAGGCCTTTGCTAAGCAACTCCTGTATCTCTTTGGAGCAGAATTCCCTCTCTGATGGGGTCCTCAATCTAGCTGATGCTTTCATTAGCTTAAACTTTTGAAAGGGGTCAAATGGCAAAGAGACAAAGTACTTTTCTATTTTCCAAAATGCATTGGGATTTTCTGAGCAACAATCTTTTAAAATCTTTTCTTTTATTGTTGCCAATGCCTTTTCACCATGAACTTCTACATAGGAGATGCAACGTTCCATTTTATTCAAAGCAAAACTTGACTGTACATAATTGACTGGCTTGTTAACAACAGGCTTACATCTTTGTACAAACTTATGACTCAATGGGGTTGACACAATCTGACCATCAACTATACATGAGAAACTCATCTTTTGGGTATCAATAGAGAAGGGACTGAATTTTGTTAAGAACTCCGAACCCAAAACACAATATTCTCTGACTTCATCTAACCTAAATAAAGCAATAGAAATTTTTACACCAGATAATGCGATTGGGAAATCTTTAATTTTACCAGTAATATGTACAAGTGAACCTTGGATAGCTGAACCAAACTCTTTTGTCTTTTCCCAATAGTAATGAGGAATTGCATTACCTTTTGCCAAGTTAAACTGACAACCGGAATCTATAAGACACTGTACAAGGTAAGACTTAAATTCATCTAGACAGAACTGCAGAGTAATAAACAATTTAGGACCTAATAATGCACCAACCAGACTGATACTTTGAGACTTAGGAGAAGGGGACCTTTCAGGAGAAGAGGAAGCAGATTCTTCTTTTGACTCAGGATTATGACATACTCTCTCAATTTCTTTAGAGAGTTCTTCTTCAGATGATTGATCTCTTTCACTGACAAGGACTATTATTGCATGTCTCAAGGCTTCAACTTCTTTCAGTTTGGTCTGCTTTTCTTTCAACTGAATCCTCAGAAACTTTTCTCTATCATGCCTATGGCTTTGTCTATCAGAATGACTACCAAGATAGTCTTGGTATAACTCAACAGGATTGTACTGGATTTCAGGAGCTTTGGATTTTCCTTTATTAGCTCTCAAGCTTTCTAACTGGGATTGCAGACTCTTTTTCTCTTCTCTTAGATCAGTTCTCTCAGCATGTCTGTATATAGGAATGGAAGATAATTGCAAATCAATACTTGCTATTTTCTTTTCTATTTGGTGAGCTGAAGGAGATCGAGAAGTAAACATGTACAAGGAAAAATCATAATCGGGGCCACTACACCCCCCTAAATGTGCATCAAGATCGGACTCTAACTCAGAGGAAGAGGGAGAGGATTGATCACATTTAGCAATGAGTGGATGATTAGGCTCAGAATCAGTACTAGAAGAAAATTCAGAATCAGAATCAGGAAAATATTCAATTTCCCCAGAGGGAGGAGGAGAATCAGAAGAGGCTTTATACAAATCCCACCAAGCGGGATCAAGGTTTTCACAGAGGGAAGCAAGTCTAGGTTTAGACTTTCTTTCAGTACACTTACTAGCCCAATGACCAGTTTTTCCACAAATAAAACATGTATCTTGTGAACCCTTTTCCTTTCTACGCTTGACAAATCTCTTACATTTATATTTAGATTTCTTGTAGGGTTTCTTGTATCTATACTCTTTATATATGTGTTTAGATCTGTGTTTGTAGGGCTTATCAGGATGATATCTTGATTCAGAAGTGTAGAATCCTTTCTTCCTTTTCTTACATTTACACTCCTTTCCAAAGTGACCTCTGTTGTGTGCACTGCACCCCCAATCTGTCATCCCTGCAACATCTTTACAGAAAGATGTAGAGAACATTTTTTGATGTCTTTTGAAATCCTTACTTACTCTTCTTTCAAGGCAATGCTCTTGCCAAGTCTCAAGTATATGTCCATGTAATTGAGCAAGTGAAAGACTTCTTAATTCAATCTTTTTATCTTTAAGTGCCTGATCAACAGCATCAAGCACATGACCATGGTAACCTCTCAGATAGTGCTTAAGATAAGTAGGGTTCCCTGATTTCCCAGAAGATATCAATAATTTCTGCATATAGCAAAAATATTCTTCAGCCTTGCTTAAATCACACAATCTAGCAGACATGAAAAGTGATGCAAGGTGATCATAGTCTTCACCATCTTATGGTCCATAAAATTCTCTACCTAAAGCAGACAAGATTTGTTCATCAGCGTCATTTGCAGCAAGCATTTCATTTCTTGCTTCCTATGGCAACGATTGCCACCCCTCATAGGCTAACCCAGACAAACCAGCAATTAGTTGGGTTCCTAACATTTGACCTGTGACATTATGATCTTGTTGCTTTTTATACAAAGTCCAGTGTGTAAGTAACTGAATGGAATTTTTAACATCCTCTCTGGACTGACACTAAATATTGAGCACTGGTTGCTCAGGCATTTGTGAAATCAAATTATTCATTGAATTTATTCCAAAGTTTAAAACTTTGGGAGGAGAGACTAAAACTGGATTGGCATCTGGCATATAGGTATCAAAATGTTCTTGAGGATGAGGAGCTTGTATTATTCTTCTATTGGAAGAATCTACTTCCATTGCATTCAAATCAACAATATACTTGGGATCTAAAACAGGTTTAAATTTCTTAAATTCCATGATCCATCCTTCAACATTTTGCTTGATAGAATCACTGACACCGAAATCCCATTCGGGTTTCTCATCTTCAGGTATAACATTGAATTGACATAAAGACTTATTCTTTGTATGACCTCTAGTAGCTATCTTTACAACATGATCAGGAACATAATAATGCTTTCTTTTTAGTTCCTCTGTTTTAGCACTGATATCATTCAAGATAGCTAATCTTCTTTATAATTTCAGAGAAGCGTCTTCAATAGCTCTCTGGATCTGAGTAGTGTCATGTAGCAAGTGATCAAGCAATTCCAATTTTTTTCTGAACTTTATTTATTTGCTCCTTTTGTTCTGAACATTGATGTTTTAACAATAAAATATCATTTTCCATATCATCTATATTTCTTACAGTATGGACTTGCTGCAAGTTACCCCAATTTGCCAACTTAATCTCATCAGATACAGTCTGATCAACAACAGATGATTTAGTAGGTAAGAATTTTCTTTTTGTCTGGCCATCTTGGGCATATTGCCTGAAACCAACTTCTGGCATATTTCTACCAGGGACAAATGATTTCTTTCCATTATGATCTAACTCCAAGCTTGAATGCTCACGAGGCAAAGAGAACATTCCTAGAGAAGGATATTCATGTTTTTTTTGGTCTATGTTGCAATTTTTGTTTAATTTTTTGACATGCCTGACAGGCGGCATGCTGACCTCTATGTTCAAACTCAGAAAGACCGGAAAAGGAAGTATTTACAGAAGATACAGATGCAGGATTTACAGTTTTGGCTTCAGCATTGGATTCTTTACTCAGTTGATCTGACATAACTTGTAGCTTTTCATTATTGTATGAAGAAATAGAAGTATATTTTATGAGAGGAGGACCAAAGCACTTAATAGGTTATTCTTGGGCAGATCTGAAAGAGCTAGAGGCTTCATCAAATATCAAAGGTTGAGGATTGAAGGAAGCAGCGACTCTTTATCTATTTCTTAGTTCATTGTATTTCAGTTCCCAAGAGGTAGGATAATTGATACCTGTCCAATTAAATGTGATAGGAGTAGCATTTTTTTATTTTGAATTGGGCTGCTCCACCACGCTGGAGTCTGCAGAACTCTGATGAACATGAGTTCGCAGTTGTGGCAGGGTATCATTACCAAATCTAACACAAACACCTCCTTTTAACTGGATAATGTGGGATCCAGTTTCCATATCAAAGCCACAGGGAAGGATATATGCCTTGAGAAGATTATATATATGCGGATCCTTAAGGAGAACTGAGAATTTTGGGTAGACTGTTCCAAATGCTGGACCATCATGTAATGGGGCAGTAAAACCACCTATTACTGCATCAAAAAACTTTTTATGTGTTGTATCTACTATACAGCAAAGAGAAGACACAGCTAAATGAGGGCGTACCAAAGGACCAAGGCCAAGTTTTTGGCTCCAAAATGGGCATAATTATAACCTTTATCTTTATCCCAATCAATTTGACTTTTATCCAAAAGATTGATATGAATTGGTTCCTGTTTATCTGTGAAAGCAACATCAATGCTAGACACTCTAATGTGTGTGGAAGCAGTTAAATTCCACCAGGGTAGTCTATAGACTTCTTTTGGTAGGATCTGTGGCAATTGCCAGTTTTCAGAAGGATTTTGATCATTTATGGAGATATATGAAGAAGAAGGGTATGATGAAGAAGGTTGAAAGGATGATTGTCTACACTCTGCGAGACAGACTTCAGTATCATTAGATGAATCACACTCTATGTGTGTCAGCTCAACAATATCCATTGTTGGGTCCGTTTTATGTAAAAGGGTAAGTGTTGACTCTATTTAGTCTTCGACAACTTGTATACTTACTCCCCTATCCCTTCGGGCCTTACGGCTACTGACTTCGGACAACTCTTATACCCTTAATGCCCAACAATCCGCTCAACGGTCATTTACACCACCTACAGGATACTATTGTAGAGTTGTGTATTCAAATAAACAAATACTGAGACAAGATGTTACAGCAGATTTACAGACATTCAAACATTCCATACATTCATCAGAATTAAGTGCAAGAGTTACCAGATTAAAAGATGAAACCTTGTTTTGGCTCTGATACCATAACCGCCAGGATCTCCAAAACTTCAAATCACACAGCTTTATTCATCCTTCAATACTTGATTACAGACTTACAGACCTGTGGATCGACTTCGGACAGCGAAGTTTGTCACCACACACACCGACAGAATGCCTAGGCACAATGTCATTGGCCCTTTTATCTTTCAGAACTTCCCGAAGGAATGAACTTACTCGAAGGCTCCTGGGATTCTAGTGATATGCCAACTAACATTCATACAGACTCGACCAAATTTTTACAGAGTCGGGCTTCGTCTTTCTGATGCTGTGTTATACCTTTACGGCAACCAGCAGAGCATATTACCTCATCTCTCACACACCTATGACTCTCTGAGTTTCCAACTATCGGAGCAACTCAGACTAGACTCGACTCACTTGCAAAGCTCTTAACTAGCTCGATGCAAAACTCTCGAATGCCAAATGACTTCTCGAACCTCCAATATATAGCATGAGAGTAGGTTAACCGGTGACACAAAACTTACACTAACCAGTCAAAAGGCATGGAATCTGAGGTCATGGTGGGACTACACCATGATTATCTCATCCCTTGGAGGCAGTGCCATATGGGGACTCAGATTCAGACTCCAATGGCTGACAAGACCTGGCCCACAAGCCGAAAGTAAAGATGTTGGCCGACATATATGGCCCAATACAAATTATGGAAAAGATAACCGACAGATTACAACTGTGGAGCTATTATTCTCGACCCACCACGGTTTCCATTAAAAGCATAAATATGTACAATTATTACAATATCGGACCATAAAGCTTCATTCCAGCAAGGGATATTATTCCGGTTCTAATCATCAACGGAGCGGCAGACGCAGAATAGTTCAGGGTCGCTAGGTGGTCCGCATGGTTGTCCTCCACATGGACAATCAAAGCCATCAGCTTCATATTCTTCTAGCTCACGCTACCAAATGAGATCATCAATATTCTAGGAATCTTCATGGTACACACAGTCATCTTCTTTATACTTTGGTTTTGGATACAACCATTCGCTAAAACACTGCTCAATGTCAGATCCGTGTAGTGCATCATTCTTTTCTCCGAGGAACTCGCTTGCAAACATGGATTCAACCCTATAATCCAGTGGTAGAGTTCTACGGTGTATTTTGGTATCCAGTCAGTTTCCTTGGGCATCTCGCTTAATGTATTTTTGTGTTACAGTGACAACATGTTCAAGAGGAGTATACCTGCCACCGTGATGCCTTAACAGAAACTTAAACCATAAATTATGCTGATCTGCGGCCTGCATGTCAGCTTCCATATGTAGGATGAAGTTAGCTCGCCTATTCATCCAGTCAACTCTTGGACAAAAATTATCAAGGAAGACTTGTGTCCAACTTGACCACTTCTTATTGCGCTTATTGTCGGGATCGGCACATATAACAATTGATGTTAATAAAGGTGTCGAGGATAGATAATAGTGGGGAATTATGTGGGAATGAATTCAAGGAATTTTGTAAGGAGTGTGGTATAACAATGCATACAATTACTCCATCCACACCTCAATAGAATGGATTTGTAGAAAGGATCAATAGTGTTGATGTATATGTAACTTTGGAATGTATTTCACCTATGTATTTCATCTATGTATATTGTACTCCTATAGAGATGTGTTATTCCTCTATACGGAAGTGTCATCATTTATATTATAAGTGTCGTAACTTATACTTGATGGGTTATTAGACCACCTTGATGGGGTCGGCCCTGTATGAGTCATGTGGGTAAATGGGTTATTAGAACACCAAATGTGGGGTTGGCCCGTATTAAGTTAACCATGGGTTATTAGGCTAAGCTATACAAGTCGGCCCCATTAGTTTATTGGGCAGGACAGAACAAGTATAAATAGAGATCGGGAGATCTCTATTTGATCACTCATTACTCACTTCTATCTCTTTCAGAAAGTGGCGCACTTGTGAGGAGGAGGATCATCTACTAGGAGAATATGATCTCTTGTACTTTGGTTGTATCATTTCTCTATATATCTCTGAGGAAGTTGCAGGGTTTTTCACCTTCTTGGTTTTCCTCGGTGAAACTCTGTGTCTCTTGTGTGCTTGCATTATTTTGTCCATGATTGATATGATGTAGATATGCTATAGATATGATGTACATATTATTCTCTCAGTTAAGATCCTAGATCATATTGAAATTTCTGAAAAACTAACATGGTATCAGAGCTAGCCTGAAAGAAGGCATGGTAAGGCATGTATGACACTTGTTGCACTTGTGATGCTAGGGCTTGATATAGCAAAAACCAGTCATCGTAGAAATTTTGTTATAAATACATTTTGGAGAGGTTTCAGGATCTGAAACTCTTACAGGTCGAAGATACGATCCCCATGTACCTTGTGTCCAAAGCAAAACTTTTAATTTTTTGTACTTTGTGTTTTATGATCTGTACAATCTAGGGTTTCTTCCTCTTCCAGATCTGAGTCATAAACAGGTGACCTAGGAAAAAAGGTCATAAATTGGGCTAGGAAGTTCCAAATGAAATTTCATAAAAAATGACAGGTAGGGAATGGACTTTACTTTCACAGGCCGAAGTTTCAAAGGCCGGAAGTGAACCAGTGACACGTGGAACTTCGTACAAGTTCACTCTCTTGTTTTATCCCATAAATAGGTCACGTTACGACACTTGGCACAACTCTCTCTCAGAGAATCCAATTAAGGTCAGAACCATGGGTTTGGAAAGATGATAGGTCGGGCTACCACAAGTAGAATTTTCAGACCCTGTGAATTCGTAATTTCGGAGTTACACCAGAAACAATTAGGTGCATATTTTTGTCAAAACATAATTGGATTTTGAGCACCTTTATACATGGCTCCAGGAATTAGGGTTTCAGAGAAAGTTCGTACTTTTGTAAACGGAGACCATGTCTGAATGGAACTCATAAAAATAAAACTTTAGAGACCAAGATCAAATTTTTTGGTTGGGTAGAAGGCCAGGCTTGATCAAACCCTAGTTCCGGACTTTGATCGGAAAAGTGGAAAATTAGGCTTCAAAAGTTGGAATTTTTTAAGTCTGTGACCACGGCTGGAAGCTCCTCAAAAAAATAGAAGCTAAGAGCTTTGGATCGAACCTTTTGGTTGGGGAGAAGGGTGGGCTTTATCAAACCCTAGTTTGGGATCCTGTCTAGAATATCTGGAAGTTTCAAAGGCAATGTTGAGGGGTGAAACTTTGTAGTTTTCAAATTCTAAGTATACCAGGTTGATCAGCCCATCAAGGCACATCTTTCTATCCTTTCAGAAGTTTGAAATTCAAAGTTTGAGTTTTTAGGGTTTCCCTAAAAAACCCTAATCCAGCTCCAGATCCAGTTTCTGCAAATCAAGTGGATTGGGTTAATCCTAGAAGAAAATGGATTGGTCATTTGCATAAGTGAAGAAGTTCCAGTTTCAGAGGGAGATAAGGCTAAGGCCTTACATAGGAAGATTACAAGCAATCTCAATAGGTATGACTTATCCAGGTATGTTTCAAGATCTATTCATAATTAAGTTTATGGAATGTTTGTCTTCATTAAGGTTAGTACAATCTTGATTAAGTTTAGACTTGTCATATCACCTTAATAAAATGCATGACAGAAGATATTCATTGATTAGGGTTTTGACACTTATGATTCTACTAATGCATTGTGGTGTTGTATGAGGTTGATGTTGTCTGCTAACATGAAAGGTACATCAAGAAAGACAAATCATGTTCTAGTTCAAGAACATCTGACCATGGTGACATGAGGAAAAAGGTTCATCCATTGCCATGGATCACATAGAAGATCTACTTATGAGGTATGTATAACTTGGTTCTATAATGGTTAACGTATGAGATATGCAGGTTACTAGCACACATCATTGAAGAGAACAAGAAGACATTATGCGGGTATATTAGACATAGCTAGCTAACATGCTAATCCAGGTGTGTTTTCCTATCTCAAGTTAAAATCCTACCTTGTGTTAGGATATCTTATATAAGTATACTTGGCATGATCGATTATGATTATTCATGAAGTTATAGGTTTGAGTAATCATGGGTTTAGGCATATTATGTTTCTTACTTTAATTGATGATATGACTAACTAGAAGAGTCCTATATAAACCTTGAATACTAATGTTTATTATCCGTGTTTAAAATGATCATTACTATACATGTTTAAGATTATTGTGTTTCTGATAGTATTGAGATTATACTAATAAATGTATGATTATGTATGAGATCTCGAGGATATTACAATAATGATACTTGTAAGCATGCATAGTGATCGAGGATGGATATAAGTTCAAGGGAAGGTAATCCAGGAAGCAAGGATCAAGAGGGAGCACACTCTAGTAGTTTCTGCAAGGATGCAGATATTCAGAGGGAGTCAACCACTTCTCACAATCCACATCAGAATGGAGTTGTAAAAAGGAAGCAAAGACTGAGAGGGAGTCAACCCAACAAACAAACAAAGATAAGTATTTAAATTATCATTTTGTGCATATTTGATTGTTTAAATAATATTGTTCAATGATGTATATACTGATGTTCCTAGAATTAGGTTGTGTATTTTGGCATATTAGAATAATTGCATTAATGAACAACATACTACTAATATCCATGTAATGGGTAAGTGGCCTATGGAACTGTACAACATTCCATTGCTACTTATCTATAATGAAACCTCTTTGCTGACATGTTGAGAGTAGCGCAAAACTCTTAACAATGTTCTGGTAGAGATTGGAAGGCATCTATAAAGTTACAGGATATGGATGAATGTTGTATTGAAGCATTGGCTAAAATAATTGCATGACTGTATGGGATATTTCTTTATGTGTAAGAATTTGTTCTGAAAACTATGAGAAGTTTCTAATCATGCAATTTAACTTGTTTTCTAGGAAAGATCGTATACGAGCTCCTACAAAAAAAGGACTACAACATTTGTTTCAACAACAAAGTTATCTATTGAAGATATTGAATATATTGAAGTTCCCAAGATTTGGGAAGAATGCCATGATCGAGGAGTACCATTCGATCATGAAGAATGATGTTTGGGATGCAATCCCAAGACCTGAAGGGAATTCTGTTGTGAATTCCAAATGGATCTATAAGATCAAGCATGCTGCAGATGGTAGCATGGAGAAATACAAAGCGATGTTTGTAGCTCGTGGCTTCTCCCAGAAAGAGGGATTGAGTATGAAGAGACTTCTACACCTATAGCCAGGCACACTTCCATCAGATCAGTACTTTATCTGGCTGCAGTGATGAAATGGAAGATACACTAGATGGATGCCAAGATAGCTTTCTTGAATGGTGTAGTCGAAGAGGAAGTGTATGTGGAGCAACCACTTGGTTTTGAGACATGTGACAGAGGGACTCATGTGTGCAAACTGAAGAAAGCCCTGTATGGTTTGAAACAGGCACCCAGGACTTGGTACGACAGAGTAGACAACTTCCTATCCAGTTTGGGCTTTACTAAGAGTAAAGCAGACTCCAACCTTTACTACAAGGTTGAGGAAGGCAATCCAGTGATACTACTATTGTATGTGGATGACCTGTTTGTAACAGGTGAGGATAGATTGATTAGCTACACGAAGAGGAAGCTTGCTTCCGAGTTCGAGATGAAGGACTTGGGTATGATGCACTACTTTCTTGGTATGGAGGTGTGGCAGAGTACAGAGGGAACCTTCCTTGGACAAGGGAAGTATGCAGTGGAGATCCTGAAGAGGTTCGGGATGATGGACTGCAAGGCCATGGCCACACCTATGGCATCGAACCTGAAGCTTCGGTGTGATGCTTCATCTGATCTGGTTGATGTCACAGTGTATCATCAGATGATTGGATCCTTGATGTACCTGACGAATATGAGACCAGAGATTTGCTTTGCAGTGAACAAATTGAGCGAGTTCCTGAAAGATCCTAGAGGTGTTCACCTGGTTGTTGTAAAGCATATTCAGAGGTACCTGAAGGGTACAATTGATTATGGGCTCAAGTATGATGCGAATCAAAAGTTTAACCTGCAGGTTTATGTTGATTCAGATTATGCAGGCAGTGTTGCAGATAGGAAGAGCACTTCTAGGTGTTGCTTCAGTATGGGATCAGGTGTGATCTCTTGGTTTAGCAGGAAGTAGTCTTGCGTAGCACTGAGTACAACTGAAGTAGAGTATGTTGCAGCTTGTTCAGCTAGTTGTGAGGCTGTATGGCTTCGGAAGCTACTGTCTTATTTATTTGATCTCCTATTGGATACTACTGGTATCTTTTGTGACAACCAGAGTTGTGTGAAGCTATCTGAGAACCCGGTGTTCCATAACAAGTCAAAGCACATAGAGATCAAATATCACTATATCAGGGATATGGTGCAGAGAGGAGCAGTGAAGCTCCTGTATGTTGCGATGGATGAGCAGGTTGCAGATGTGTTGATGAAACCACTAGCCAGAGTGAAGTTTGAGTACTTCATAGGGAGGCTTGGTGTTCTTCAGATTGATGACACTTCAAGGAAGAAGTGATGGACACATTTGCACAAGCCATTCCAAGCATGGTGGTAGGAGGATCCTCCCATGGCTGTGGATGTAAGCGTTGTGTGATGAGCATCAAGACGATGCTCCAGTTATTGCTTTGGATATGATCAGTTGGATCATGTATATATTTATGCATCATGTCGGATGTTGGATATGATCAGTTGGATCATGTAAATGATATGCATCATGTAGATGCATGATATGTATCAGGTGGATACATTGTATGATCAGGTGGATCATGTATTTGATATGCATCAGGTGGATGCATGATATGCATCAGGTGGATACATCGTATGATCAGGATGATCATGTGTGATGAGTATCAGGACGATGCTGCATGATATGCATCAGGTGGATACATCGTATGATCAGGATGATCATGTGTGATGAGTATCAGGACGATGCTCTGGATGACATGGATCAGGACGATGCAGTGATGATGATCAGGATGATCATGTGATGATGTACATCCGGATGATGTATGGTGAGTATCAGGTTGATACTCTGTGGCCATGGAACAGGTTGTGCAGATAAGCATATAATCCATCTGTGGGAGATTTGCAGATGCTCTTCTAGGTTTTTTCACTGGCATATAATAGCTCCCTGGGAGATCTGGAAAATGCTCTTTCGAGGTTTTGCTTGGAGGGACATATAATAGTGCCCTGGGAGATTTGCAGATGCTCTTGCTAGGTTTTTTCGCTGGCATATAATAGCTCCCTGGGAGATCTAGAAAATGCTCTTGCTAGGTTTTGTCCATGGCATATAATTTCTCCCTAGGAGATCTTGCAGGTTGTGTTGGGAACATAATCAATCCTGAGATGCTCTTGCTAGGTTTTGCTTGGTAGCACATAATGTCTACCTAGGAGATCTTACAGGTTGTGCTAGGCACATAATCAGTCCTGAGATGCTCTTGCTAGGTTTTGCTTGTTCACATGTAATAGATCCCTGGGAGATCTGATAGGTTGAGTAGTGTGCTCGTAATCAGTCTTGGGATGATATTGCTAGGTTTTGTTGACGCACATAATAAGTCCTGAGGATTCCAGAGTATGGCCAGTGATGATAAAGACTTGCAGGTGGTGGGCCTACATCCAGTATGAAAAAGGACTGGCTCTGTAGAACTTCCTATGATGAGTAGATTCAGAGATTGATTGAGATAGCAGCAGCTGTGACGATGATGATGATTCAAGGATAATGATTTGCTGATGATGATCCAGAGAAGAAAACTTGTGCTAGCAGATCTGTGTCGAGAAATACCTTCCTAGTTAAGAGGGAGTGTTGATGTATATGTAACTTTGGAATGTATTTCACCTATGTATTTCATCAATGTATATTGTACTCCTATAGAGATGTGTTATTCCTCTATACGAAAGTGTCGCCATTTCTATTATAAGTGTCGTAACTTATACTTGATGGGTTATTAGACCACCTTGATGGGGTTGGCCCTGTATGAGTCATGTGGGTAAATGGGTTATTAGATCACCAAGTGTGAGGTCGGCCCAGATTAAGTTAACCATGGGTTATTAGGCTAATCTAGACAAGTCGGCCCCATTAGTTTATTGAGCAGGACATGACAAGTATAAATAGAGATCGGGAGATCTCTATTTGATCACTCATTACTCACTTCTATCTCTCTCAGAAAGTGGCGCACTTGTGAGAAGGAGGATCATCTGCTAGGAGAAGACTATCTCTTGTACTTTGGTTGTGTCATTGTTCTATCTATCTCTGAGGAAGTTGCAGGGTTTTTCACCTTCTTGGTTTTCCTCGGTGAAACTTTGTGTCTCTTGTGTGCTTGCATTATTGTGTCCATGATTGATATGCTGTAGATATGTTGTACATGTTATTCTCTCAGTTAAGATCCTATATCAGATTGAAATTTCTGAAAAACTAGCATGGTATGGCATGTATGACACTTGTTGCACTTGCGATGCTAGGGCTTGATATAGAAAAAACCAGTCATCGTAGAACTTTCGATATAAATACATTTCAGCAAGGTTTCAGGATCTGAAACTCTTACATGTCGAAGATAAGATCCCCATGTACCTTGTGTCCAAAGCACAACTTCTAATTCGTTGTACGTTTTTTTATGATCTGTACAATCTAGGGTTTCTGCCTCTTCCAGATCTGAGTCATAAACAGGTGACCTAGGAAAAAAGGTCATAACTTGGGCTAGGAATCTCCAACTGAAATATCGTAGAAAGTGAAAAGTAGGGCACGGACTGTACTTTCACAAGCCGAAGTTTTAGAGGCCGAAAGTGAACGAGTGACACATGGAACTCTGTACAAGTTTGCTCTCATGTTTTATCCAATAAATAGGTCACATTGCGACACTTGGCATAACTCTCTCTCAGAGAATCCAATTAAGGTCAGACCTGTGGGGTTGGAAAGATGACCGATCATGCTACCGCAATTAGATTTTGCAGACCTTGTGGATTCGTAATCTAGGAGTTACACTAGAAACAATTAGGTGCAGAAACATGGTTCCATCAACTCTCCCTTGAACATCTCAGGTGAGACCTCATCTGCTCTGTAGGTGTTGCTGGACAGGGTAAAACCTATCTAGGACGGTGCTTAAGGAGATAAAAATGGTTTGGGTGTCGACAGTGTGTGGAACCCATATCGACTGGGTTTGTGTCAACAAATGGTTATGTTGCTGGGACATAGCGCAAAGTGAAAGGAGGATATGTTGTGGCATCTGACGAGACATGAGATCCAAGATTGGTTCGACCTAAAGTTGCGAGAGTTCGCTGAAAAATAAAATCAGAACCCTGGGTTGTTGACAGATTGGTGGTTGGAAAAGTACATTCATGACGGTCCACATGAATATTTTTTCTGTGATCTCCCAACCATTCTGTATGAGTGGTTAGCAAAATTGACCTATCAGAAGAGGAACTTCCAAGGTGGTGAGCTGACAGCTTGGACCCCAGAGCTGATCCAGGAGTTGCAAGAAGTCGACAACAAAGCATCGTGGGCTGTTGAGATTTGGGTCAATAGTATACTGGAAGTTTATATCACCAAGTTTGCGGTTGATATGATAAAGTCTTATAGTGAAGCAGAAAGGGAATTCTTCAATGGACAAAGGGGTAGGTTTCTGTTATCGCTACAGTTGTCCATTAAGATGCTCATTTGCGAAAAGGGCATACTGAAGATGCACCTAGATCAATAGAAACCTAGTGGGAGGAGGCTGTGGATACCAGGACAATAGGGGGGCGGTACATGGAATGATATGTGGTAGATGGGTGCAAGTTATGATGAGACTGTGAAGGAATCCAAGGAAGAGAGTGGTTTTATAAGGGGAGGAGCAAGGTTTCAACAGGAAAACAGGTAGAGGTCAGAAGAAGGTCCTGCTGCGATCCAAACGCAAAGCCGCAAAGAAAGACCACATGGGATGAAGCGACCTCATAGTGCCAGAAAGGACAAGCAGGCTACGCCCAGGATAGACGGAGGACCAAACCCCAGTAACAATGTACCCACAACTCTGTTCACTATCTCTCAACCAGGAAGAAATACAACTTTGAAACCACTGTGTTCGTTGTGTCGACAAAACTTGATTGCTAGTAGTTCAGTGATTGTAGGAAGGAAGCCTAGGATGGCGGACGAAGATCCAAGTTGTCGTTGTTCCACGGAAATGGAACAAATAATCCTGAGAAATATTGGTTCTTATGTGAAGAAGTATGGACTGTTAAGCAAATTACTGATGATGAGGCCAAGAAAGGACAACTAGTGACAACCCTTCGAGGTCGCGCATTGGACTGGTTTATGAAGTTTGTTCAAGTTACCGTAGGTGCCCCAGAAAAGATGCTAGAAGAAGTTAGAAAAGGATTGATTGCAAAGTTCAGAAAATGCAAATATGAAGCACAGTATATTACAGAACTAAAAGAGATTAAGCGGTATTCCAATGAAACTGTGTGGGATTTTGACCAACGGTTCAAAAGATTGATGGCAACGGTTAGTTTCGACATGAGTGATGTCCAGCACAAAGAATGGTTCATCGTGGCATTGCTACCTCACATTTGACTACCGCTGATGCAATAGAACATTACAACACCGAGTGAAGCTCTGGAGATTTCAATGCGGTTAGAAGTTTCATTGATTGGTGAGAACACAGCAGGCATGCCTCAGATTCAGACACAGCTGGCCAACTTAACAATACAATTGCAAGACCTTAAGAAGGGCAAGGAACATCGTGAGGAGGCTTAGTGTACGTGATGTTGTGCAGAAGGGCATACTAAGGATAACTGTCCAATCTTCCGCAACTATCTGGTATCTAGAGCCTCGAACCCATCGAGCGGCGGAGGAATGCTGTGGTGCTGCATCTGTTAGGTATATGGGCATCGACATGAAGAGTGTCAATATATGCAGAAGATGGCCACAAAACTGATGAATTTGTATTGTACATTCTGCAAATCCGTGGGACACAAAGACAAGGATTTGCATGCCTATGGTTTGCTTCCGGAGAGAACATACAATGCATTCTATGTGAAGGACGATGAGTGTGATGTACAACAACCACAAATGCAGCCATAGGTAGCCCAACTGCTACCTCAACCACAGATGTAGTTTGTACTGCATCAGCAACCACAACAGTTTATGCCACAATATACTCAGACGTTGATGGTTGCACAGTAGCCACAGTACATTCAACAACCACAGTACGTTCAACAGCCACAGTACTTCCAACCAGGAAAAGGCATTAAGTTGCAACCAAATCCCATGCAGCAGCAGTTTCCTTGTCCATAGTATCAACAACAAGGGGGATTCCATGGAGGATTCCAGGGAGGAAGCGGTGGAGATTTTGGTCGTGGAGGAGGACGAGGTCGCAAACCTGTCCAATGTTAGAATTGTGCAGTGCTAGGGCACTACCAGATAGATTTCCCATAATTGCAGACACAATGTACGTTTTGTTTCATTAATGATCACACTGTTGAAAATTGTTCGCACTTGATTGCACGGTGGCAGGAAGGAAATACACCGCAGTTGCAGAATCAGAACTAGTTTCCAAATCAGAACCAACCGCAGAACCAAAACCAACATTCAAATCAAAACGCCAATCAAAATGTGAATCAGCCTACAAACCCACCGCCGAACCAGAATCAGGGACCAACTCTTGCGACAATTTCAGCAGAGCCGAGGACATAAGATGTTGATGTTGCTGTTATTACTCGCGGAGGTGCGACAACAGGCGAGGATGCTTCACATCCTCTGATCCGGTCGGTTGGGAAGAAAAATGCATAGTTTGCGATTGATGCCGAGCATGACGCATTCTCTCAAGCGCGGAGTGCGATGGAAAAAGGTCATGGTAAGTCAATTGTTTATGACATGCCCTCGGCTTTCGACTCAATGTCGGAAGCAGGACCGTTACATCAATATGGAACATTGCAACATTTCTTGGAAAATTGTGTATTGTTGGCAAGAGATCCTGATGCTCTGGCCGAGATCGAGAATCCGTTGCGGCAACCGACTCAGGGAAGGAGGGAGTCCGCGATGAATTCCTTGCAAAGGAAGAAGACGGGTAAGGAAATATGCATGAATGTCCATATTGGGGATTATGATGTCGAATCAGTTATTCTGGATCTAGGCTCTGACATTAACATATTGACAAAGCAAGTATGGAAAAAGATGGGGAGTCCAACGCTGAGCCGATCTCCTGTACAACTGTGATTGGCTAATGAGGCTAAGGTGACACCCATTGGGAGGGTTCCGTGCCTTGTTGTGGATATTGAAGGGATGAAGAAATATGTGGATTTTGATGTCATTGAGGTTGTTGAAGGTGGAAGCTCCTATCCCGCATTGCTAGGGATTGGATGGGCTAATGAAAGTGGAGCAGTCATTAACTTTAAAAAGCGGATGATGACCTTTGAAAATCAGGATCTCCACGTCATCGCTCCATTTGATCTGACTGAAGGGCGACGATATATTGAACCTTTCAAAGATGAAGTTGGAAGAGGATTGGATCATGCATACAACATCTCAGAAGATTACGTCCATTTGACTGCTGGTGGAGAACTTGGTTGGCGCAACTCTAGCTCTATGTCTTCTGAATAAGATGATGCTTTAGAAAATTGGCAGAATCGGCTGCATGAGGTATCATTCCGGAAGTGTGGGTTGATCACACAGTTGCTGCGGCATGTTGCGACTGAGACTATTGAGTTGTCGGTGTACGAAGCACTGCCTAGATTGACTGAGTTTCTTGTTTCATTTGAAGCTAATGTGTTAGAACCACATCGGTTGCTAGCATTGGAGGAAGCGCTAAAGGCTACTCCAGAACGATGGTGGGCGACCCATAAGAAATCAATCAATGGTTGGTCGCAGTGTCAGAGGTTGATGACGGTTCGCTTTGGCGACACATAAATATATCACATTGGGAGGTATGATGGGAAGAATGACCCTAGTAATCATCTGATGGAATGTCAGACCTTGTGGGATTTGCGACTAAGAGATGAATGGGTCCATGCTTTTATCCATACTTTGGATGAAATGCCGCGCTCATGGTATACTGCAGCAGAATTGCGAGGGGAGATTACCATTTGGTTAGAGTTGACAGTTTGTTTTACTCATACTTTCATCTTCACGGATACCAACCTAGATCTCCATAACACTTTGCAACTCATCTGTGATGTTGTTCTGAAGGTTGTTATAGTGGCATATCTTACGGATCCACATACCCACTGTAAGATGCAGTCAATGATGGAATGTTATAATATCACTGGCGAGCCAGAGGATGGTGCTGACCCACAGAATGTCAATATTCTGGAATCAAAAGGAAGTCGAGATGTGGTAGCTCCTGATGCACCGACAGATCTGATCAGTCAGTCGTTGAAGCTTCGAAAAGTCAACATTGGGATAGAAGTAAACCCAAATTTTGCGAATGTTGGCGACTACTGGGACAAAGATATGAGGCAAATGTTATCGACCTCTTGCATGAGTTCCAAGACCTATTCCCTACGAAGTTTTTTGAGATGAAGGGAATCTTGGGGGATTTGGGGGAGATGAAGATCCCACTGAAACTAGATGCAAAACCAATAAGGAAGCGTCCATATCGCTTGAATCCATGCCATAAAGAGAGGGTCAAAGTAGAACTTGACCGTATGTTGGATACGGGAATCATTGAACCAGTTGAAGAATCGGAATGGATTAGCCCAATGGTGGTGCAAGACAAGAAGATAGGTGAAGTGTGAATTTGTGTCGACTTGCGGAAGTTGAATGACGCATGTCTACATGATCCATTTTCGACACCATTCAATGATGAAGTCTTGGAGGGCGTGGGTGTCCAAGAGATGTATTCTTTCACGGATGGGTTCTCTAGCTATCACTAGATCAATATTGTGAAAGAAGACCGCCACAAGATGACATTTGTGACTGAATGGGGGTGTTTTCAGTACATAGTGATGCCATTTGGGATGAAGAATGCACCTGCAATATTCTCTCAGGTTGTTGTTTCTGCTTTCAGGGATTTTATTCAAAATTTCTTGCAAGTTTACATGGATGAGTGGATAGTATATGGCTTGATCAATGATCATATGCAAAATCTGCGACCGATGTTGAAGCACTTTCGACAGCATCAAATATTGTTGAACTTGAAGAAGTGTATCTTCTGTGCACCATTTGGGATATTACTGGGTCACATTGTTTGCAAGCAGGGACTGTTGGTTGACCTAACAAAGATTTCCCTCATTCTGAGCTTAACACCACCTACCAATGTCAAGTAGTTGAGAGTGACGCTAGGACACACAGGGTACTATCGCAAGTTCATCCGGGGGTATGCTGCGATCATGGCTCCTATGGAGAAGTTGTTGAAAAAGGATGCGGTATTTTAATGGAGCCCAAAATGTCAAGTCAGTTTCGAGACAATGAAGGATAAGATGGCTTCAGCGCCGATACTGGTATTTTCGGATTGGAGCAAGGAGTTTCATGTCCATGTAGATGCATCATCGATTGCGCTAGGATTCGTGATCGCGCAACTAGGGGAAGGGGATCTGTATCACCCAATTGGTTTTGTGATTTGAAAGTTGTCATTTGCAGAGAGGAATTATAACACTACAAAGAGGGAAGGCCAGCATTCTGAGTCCCTGCAGAGCAAACAATAGCTAAGATCATCTGCAGCTATTGTGGAGGAGGTCCCATCGGAGGTGGGACATTCAAGCTGTGGAGTTTAAGAATAAGCTGATTGGGAAGGGATGTCTGCTGCAGATATCCATGGGTATGTACTCCCTTGCCGGCCTGGTATTCCACCCCGAAAACTCACTAAAAATCAGAAATACCCAGTGCGGATACCAACACTACTAGTAGGAATGGAGTGCTTTGTAGATATTGTGTCGGCATTGTTGTGCATGAAATATGATGACCACGACATGGTGGCATACAAGGAAATTACCTTCGATCCCTATGTGTTGGGGATGCCACTTGGAGGCACGCTGATTCCACAATATTAGGTGCGTGGGTTAGACAAAACGGGATTGCTCAGTCCATCAACATGCCACACTTCGGGCGATTGCCATAGGTCAATGCGTGTGTGAAGCAGTTGCTATCCTGCTTCCACGGCGGAAAATTATGGTTGGATAGATCAATTACAGTCACTGTCGATTTAATTGTTGAGATCACCGAGTTTTCAAAGGATGGAGCAGACCCTTCGCAATACTTCAAAGGGAAGGAGAATGATAAAAAGAGGGAAGCACAGTTGGTACTACATTATGGATTGGAACATGACGGCAACACATACCGCACTGGAAGCATTAATGATAGGGAGGTCCTCACTGGAGCAAAGATACTGTCTTGCAAAGTGGTCTAGAAACATCGACCCAACTGGTGTAATTTGGGGGTTGTGGCGTGTGCCGAGAAGTGTGTGGAAGGCGTATAGATGAATTGGTCACTCTTCCTGTTGAATCAGTTAGCATAGGATGCCGCAGCTGTCCAAGATAGGAAGGGACCATTCGCATATAGCTGGCTCTTGATCTTGATCGTGCTTGTTGCATGGAAGGAGGCTGACACTTACCAAGGAATGGAAGTTGATGCTACGAAAGACAGTAAGGGTGCACGCTATCAGAATCTGTGGTGGGTGCAAGAAGTCGAGTGCCTTAAGGAATGTGCACCACAGTTTTGGGTCTATTAGGAGATGACATAATCAGCAACAATGAAGGTGCCTCGCTTATCTGAAGAAGCCACGACAAAGTAAAAACAGATTGCTCACTTTGCGATTGGGCCTCATGCTATTTATGCACAAGCATGGTGCGATCCTGAGAAGCAATGGTTACTGACTCACTACAAATTGTCCGATGAGGAGCTGGGCGACATCGTCAATGATTGGCCTATTGAAAGGAGGGAACCAATCAGTATGGCGGAGATCGTGGTGGGACCACCAATGACAAGCTCAGAGGATCCACTACCAGTACAGGACCAGCAGATTCAATGTGACTTGGATCAAGAGTCAACGAAAACACCCACAGATGATGAGATAAACCGCGAACTTGAGGAGGGAAGAACTAAGGTGCATTATGAGTATGGTATGATTAGTGGGGCATCCCCAGTGATGGATGTGCAGTTGGGATGACTTATAGCAGCTATAACGAATGCAAAAAATGTGGTAGCTTGAGCAATGACGACACAGGTGGAAGCAGGTTTTAGAGAGGCAAACGTTCTCCTTGATTCTTTATGTGATATTGTTTCACAGCGAGTACCGGAGGTAGCAACTGGGAAAGCAGTTGGCACAATTAGCACTGAGCCACAGGTTTGGAATGTGAACATTCCCTCGACTACGATTATGACTGACAATGAGGCTCTCCATGCCGTGCTGTAGCAGTTAGAAATTTTGTCTGTTAACATTAATGGGTTGTCAATGAAAGAGGTTACGGATATGCAGGTAGTTTCCAGCCGGGAAATGGCGGATAGGATACAGGAGATCAATGGTTAGTTCCTGCTATCGCAGGAAAATGAGGCAGCGGCCCAGCAAGAGGTCCTAGACTTAAGGGAAAGGCAGTAGCGGTGCTGGAGGTCATCGACGAGTTGGAGGATAAGCTAGAGCAGCTGAGTGCTGAGAAGGCTCGAGTGATAGAAGAGTTGAAGAAAGAGCAGGATCGCTTAATAGTGGAGAAATCCAACATATGGGATAACAATGTGCGGTTTGAGGAGGCAGTTTCTGAAGCATGTCAGCATGTACTGGAGCCCATCGCGTAGTTGGATCAGGTTGAAAGAGCGCAATGACTTGGGGTTGTTATCGTCCAATTATAGCATGACAATGCAGATTTAGCAGCTCTGAATAAACCTAGCACACCAATAGAGTAGGTAAATGAATGGAAACGCACCATAAAGGATTTGGCAACGCAAATGGGAGAGCTGGAACAGGTAGTGACAAAGATCACTACAGAGACTGGGAAGTTTTGGGGCACCATTGTTCAAGACGAGCCGTTAGAACAGTTGACCAAACTATGGCACGAAGCGGAAGGGCAACTGGAAACACTGAACATGTTGATGAGAATCCTGCCACTAGTTGCTCAGGTCACCAAATCAGCCAAACTGAAAGAGTTGCAGCAGCGTGTCGCCAAGGCCGAAGAGCGTCAGAAAAATCACAATGCATAACTAGAGGAGTTCCAAGAGGTTGGTAGACAATTTTTGCTCAAGGCAAGTTCCACACTGCAGGCGGTGCGGGAGGGTCTCCGACAAGTTGCTGACAAGACAAGTGAGCATCCATCTATGCACGATGTGACAGAAATCCAGGTGGTGGCTAAGGAAGTGAAGGACTAGTTTAAGGAATTCGATCAACAGTACGAGGACTTCGGGCTGAAGACCAATGAGTACACCATGTCCAGTTGACGTGGCTCGAGGGCGAGCCACAAGATTGTGTTGGGCACCTGTTGGAAGGTAGTTTGATGAGTCAGCATCACAGCATTGCAGATGCTATGCAAGGCCAAAGACACCATGAAAGGAGGAAAGCAGTGCGCAAGGCGACAGTAGTTTAGGTATTTTTGGGTCATTTGGACCGCGTCATGTGTATTTTGGGTCATTTGGACCCCATTTTGTGGGTTTTGGGTGGTCTTTTTTTAGAGTTGTTAAGAAGTAGTTAGGCGGTTGCCTAAGTGAACCGTAAATGTAAAGGCATAAGCCTATAAATAGACTTAGCATTGTAAGTGTTGAGACATAAAGTTAGAGGGGAGAATTGAATATCTGGAGACCGATTTGGAGATACATGAGTTGATGAATCTTCCTGTTATTATCTATTAATCTAAGTATGCGACAAAAGGATTATGTTGTTTTTGCAAAGATAAATATGATATGACCATGTTTTGAGCAGAATCCTTATGTCTTTCTTGTTTTCCATGTGATGAATGCATTATGCGATATGAATCTGTGAATGATGCGATTTTTTATTGCCGCGATTAATGCTTTACTATTATATCTATTGCGCATGTATGGTTCTGTCAATGACAATATCTGTTGAATGATGTTGTGATCACGTTTAATGCCTAAGTTGAATGTTTAAGATCTGTTTCTGAATGTCGCAATAAGTTGATCAATTCATGCACAACATCCTCCTTCATTCGGTGGAAACAAGGTTACATCAACTCTCCCTTTAACATCTCAGGTGAGACCTCATTTTCTCTGCAGGTGTTGTTGGATAGGGTAAAACCTGTCTGGGCCAATGCTCAGGGAGATCGCGGTGGTTTTGGTGTCAACAGTGTGGGGAACCCCTGTCAACTGGGTTTGTGTCAACAAGTTAAAGATGAAGAATCTGACGCAGTAGAAGAAGCTGAATCAGAAGAAGAAGAACATCATACCCCATTTTTTAGAAGATCATCTCATGAAAGAAGGAAAGCAGAAAGGTATCCCCCTCCTAATTTTAGGTCTAATTTTAATTTATGTATTACCGATGATGATATTAGAAATGTGAAGGAATCTATTGATTTAGATGATAGCGATCTCTGGAAGAAGGCCATGGTTGAAGAAATAGATGCCTTGGACAAAAATGAAGCTTGGGATCTAGTTCAGTTACCAGCTAGAAGAAAACTTGTTGGAAGCAAACAGTTATTTAAAAAGAAGTTGAATGCAGAAGGTAAAGTGGAGAAGTACGAAGACCGCTTGCTAGAAAAGGGATATTCTCAGGTAGAGGGAATTGATTTTGGTGAAATATTTTCTCATGCTGCAAAATTAAATTCTATTAGATTCCTTCTCGTTATTGCTATTGCTTTTGGTCTTGAAGAAGAGCATATGGATGTGAAGACAGTGTTCCTACATGAGGAACTGGAAGAAGAAATATACATGAAGCAACCTGGAGGATTTACAATAAAGGGTAAGAAGGAGCTTGTTTGCAAGCTGAAGAAGTCCCTTTATGGTCTAAAACAATATCCAAGTATGTGGTACCAGAAGTTCAACACATACATATTGGGACTGGTATTTGTGAGAAGCAAAGTTGATCATTATGTCGACTGCAAGTAGGATGGAGAAAATTTTGTTTATGTAGTGATGTATGTCGATGCCATGCTGTTGGTTGGAAACAACATGAAATTTATTGAGGTGAAAATGTAGTTATCTTCCAAGTTCAACATGAAGGATCTCGGTGCTACTAATTTCATCTTGGGGATGGAGATCAAGAGAAATCGTGTAGAAAGGAAAATCTAGCTGAACCAGAGAAAATATGTGGAAACATTATTGCATAGTTTTAATATGCATGAATGTAAACTAGTAAAATTTTATATTCCTATAGTTGTGAGATTATCTATAGAATAGTGTCCCGAGACTGAAGAAGAAAAAGAAGACATATCCCATGTTCCTTATGCTAGTGCAGTTGGAAGTTTGGTGTATTCCATGGTATGCACCAGACCAGACATTTCCCATGCAATGGGCGTATTGAGTAGGTATATGTCAAAACTAGGAAAGGAGCATTGGACAATTGTGAAGAGGGTCTTCAAGTATTTGCATGGAACAACAAATATTAGCGCAATATGTTATCAAGGAAGAACTGCGTAGGATAGAGTGTTGAATGTACATGGATTTGTTGATGTTGATTGGGTTGGAGATCTAGATCTTAGAATATCTACAAGTGGGTATGTATTTAACCTATTTGGAGGTGCTATCAGTTGGATGAGTAAGAAACATACTATAGTGGCACCATCAACTACATAATTTGAATCCATGTCAGCCACTCATGCAAGTAAAGAGTTTGTATGGTTGCACAGATTGTGTTTAGACACTGGGTTTGAATAGCAAGATGTAAGGTTAGATTGTGATAGTCAGAGTGCAATCTTCCTAGAAAAGAATGTTGATCATCACTTAAGAATGAAGCACATTGATGTGCAATTTCAATTTATAAGAGACATGGTTGAAAGCAAGAAGGTATTACTAGAGAAAGTCGACACTTTGAAGAATGTTGCAAATTCATTGGAAAAAAAATATGTGAGCACTGAGAAGTTCTCTTGGTGTAAAGGATCAATGGGAATTTATGCCCTGGGTTGCTGATCCAATAAAATATTGTACCCCAAGTATGCAAAGAAAACAACAAGTGGGAGAATGTTGAGTATGTGTTATATTATTTTCATGTGTGTGTGTGGGGGGGTTGCATATTTGACCGCACCTAACAATCCCCTCCATCTAGTTCCCTATCATATGTGCCAGGTATTGAGCGTGGCATTGCTCAGGGGGGGTTATCGGGGGGGTGTCGATGCCATCCCCCTGTGATAATCTGCAAGGATCTAGAAACTATAAAAATCTCACAATCAAACTCTCAAGATTATTTTCAAAGAAGAAGAGAAGCATACACTCAATAATCACTCATAAACACAGAATAATGAACACTAATAGTCTCATACAATGAATACTGAATGTAAAGAATGTAATACAATGAACTGCAAAGGAGCATCATATAGGATTCGAATTAGCGAAGTAGGGCATTTGAATATGAGCTCAGAGTCTATCTTGGAGAACAATGGAGACATCATCTAGTCAGCAGTATCAGTCATAAATGGTAAGAGCCAGTCAAGTGTGTCCAACTAAGTCTAACCAAACCATCTAGGCGTAAATCAGGGAATGGAGACTCCAAGGGGGGTGCATGAGGCTATCAAATAGTCAAGTGGAACTCCGGAACTAGCTAACTAGAATCTACAAGCAGTCAGCATGAGCAATCAGTGGAACAACTGCTCAATCAATGCACTAACTGAGTGATAACTCCCTATAGGTGAGAAAAGACGCCCTAATTGAGTGATAACTGGTGGTAGGTGAGCAAAGGCACCCAAACTGGTTGTGTTAGGTGGGAAAGGTGCACTTGTCAAGCAGAAAAGCCAAGGAGGGCACATTAGGTAGGTAGGAGGCCAAATGGGGGCTAAAGACAAGCTCTAGAGAGCTAGAATCAAACTCTAGGTTCTAGGGAGACAACCATGATGATGGCTGGATGCATGTAGTTACATGCAAATGCATGCAACATGCAGATTTTCATGTAGGCATGCAAATGCATGCAACATGCAGATTTTCATGTAGGCATGCAAAATACAAAAATGATGGTGTGAATATTCCAACACCCCCCCCAATGCTATACTATGAGGTAATAAATGAAATCTGAAAAATAAGGCCCTGGTGACTAAGACCAAAGGTCACCCCGTACAATCAATATAAACAAACTAAGTGAGGAAAGAGAGAAAACCCAGTGGGAAGAAATCCCTCCCTCAAAATAGACTGAAGGATGCTAATATAGCATATCATCTCTCACCCCTGAAGGAGTTAAGTGTCCTTCTTTTGTAAAGAAGGATCGATCCATCTAAATGGATCGGCATTGTGAGGAGGATGGACCCTTCCATGATGAAAATATGACCTGGTTCTTCTATGATCATGTGGATCACCAACCAAATCACCGGTAGATCGGAGTGTAATGGTATCCCATCGAGGAAGAGGAGGAATATCATGTGAGAGATCTTCAGGTCCTTGTGGATATGGATCTCCCATTCTCTCATCTTCATCATTAGTTGCTAGATCTTTAGGTTCTTGTGTATATGGATCTAGCATTCCCTCATCATCATCTCCATCTTCAGATTCTAAATATGAAATATCATGTGAATTTGCATCTACAACTGGCTCCTCATCACATCCAAAATCTGAATCTGAAATCTCATGTAATGAAGAATGTGAAGCTGATGTCTCATACTTTGAATCTAAACTATCATGTGATGGAGATTCGCTCTTTTGAAGCTCATCATCACTTCCAAACTCTGAATCAAAAGAACTAGAATATGATGATGATGTATCTTCAACAATATCACTAGTGGATGTAGTAGTGATGGCCCATTTGGTCATAGTAGTTGAAGCAATAGGTGCTAGATCTTCAGGTTCTTGTGGATTGGATCTAGCATTCGCACTTCTTCAAGAGTCCTCTTTTTCTCAATCTTCTTATATCGATCCTTTCCTTTCAAGCAACCTTTGCAAGTTCCATGAGAAATCTTGTCTCTTCGAAGACCATCAACCACATTTTGATCTAGCTTGTAGTTGAGATGAGATAGTCTACTATCTTCATGTGCATGAGAGTGAAGAGCAGACTCCTTTGAGAGAGGTAAGAAATGTGAAAACTCATAGAGTTTTGTCTCATGATTTGCAACTCCTTTTGCAATGATTTCCCCTGAAACCATGTGTTGTACCTCAACTTCATTTGGAGAAAAGATCACTCTTTTGGGCTCTTCAATATGAGTCATTTGATACATAGAAAGAACATTAGTTGCAAGAGAAGGAACATAAAGCACATCATAAAAATAGCCATGGTCAAGATAGATTCTTCCAATCCCTTGAGAGGATACTTCTAAATCATTTCCCAACATGATGGAAGGGCCACCTGAGCTTTCGAAGTTGGAGAAGATATCTTTTGGGGAAGACATGTGTCTTGATGCTCCTGAATCTATGATGAAAGAATAATCTATTGATGCACTTGTCATGAGGGCATGCCATATTTCTTTGTCTTTGGATCTAGAAGGTTTAGTATCAGGATCTTTCTTCCTTGTACATGCAGGTACAGGAAGATTGTTCTTCTCAAGTAATTGAACCATCAAATCTATAGTCTTCTTCATGCAAGTACTCTCAGGAGGGAAACCTCTATGACAATATGTGCACTTGTATCTTTCCTTATGAGAATGTTTGGTCTTCCTTGATTTCGAATCCCTATCTGACTGATATGGACTATCTTTAGGCTTTGTATCATTCGATCTCTTATCAGAAATCTTTTTCTTGTCTTTACCATTCGCCCTTTTGGCCTTAGTAGCTGTAAGGGACGAATCCAACTTGGGTTTGATCATTCCCATGGAGATTAACTTCTCTTCCTCTTGAGTAAGAGATTGGATGAAGTCATCAAGTGAGGGAAACTTCCATTTTGGAATGAACATCTTAGCTGACTGGAAAGTAGAGACAAAAATTGAGTAGTTTGGCCCCAATTTTGAGAGAATGGAAATGATAAGCTACTTGTATTCTTTCACTATCTCATATCTTTTCAACCGTGATATCAAGCTTTTGAACTTGGTGAGGAAGACATTGATAGATTCGAAGTTGTTAGAACTCAAATATATGAGTTCATTCTCCAATTTGTGTCCTTTCATATCATCTTTCTGTCCAAAAAAGGGATTCGAGCTTGTCCCAAACATCTTTAGGAGATGTAAGATCGATGACATGGAAGTGAAGATCTTCAGAAATTGAGAGAAGGAAGAGACCAACTGCTACATCAAGCCTATCCAAGTAGGATTTTTCAACTGCACTGAGAGGTTCTACCATCATTCCGTTGAGTATTCCGGTGAAGCCCTTGATTCTCATGAAGAGAGCCATCTTGGATTTCCACTCAACATAGTTGGAGATGTGAGCTTTAGACCCATATGAATAGAGAAATTCAAATAGTTGAAGAATATTCCGAACGGGTGAATAAACCTGCAAAACAAGAGACGTTTTTGCTAATGGAGAATGATACACTTCGACTGAACAATACCTTTTGAACACTGAGCACATAGACTAAGGCCTTCACACCTGGATAGACCTCACTGGATTTCTCTAATGAATTCAAGTAATAGCACCAGGATTTGCTATGGAAACTCATAGGCTTCTGGTGCTCAAGTGAAAGATAGTTGCTCAAAGAAATGCTGCAACTGTTGCAATGGCTGCAATTCGAATAGCTACTGATAGCTCTGATACCATGTGATAATCTGCAGGGATATAGCAACTATAACAATCTCACAATCAAACTATCAAGATTATTTGCAAAGAAGAAGAGAAGCATGCACTCAATAATCACTCATAAACACAGAACAATGAACACTAACATTATCATACAATGAATAATGAATGTAAAGAATGTAATACAATGAACTGCAAAGGAGCATCATATAGGATTCAAATTAGCCAAGTAGGGAATTCAAATCTGAGCTCAGAGTCTAGATTGGAGAACAATGGAGACATCATCCAGTCAGCAATATCAGTCATAAATGGTAAGATGTTGTCAAGTGTGTCCAACTGAGTCTAAAAGAACCATCTAGGCATAAATCAGGTAATGAAGACTCCAAGGGGGGCGCATGAAGTTGTCAAATAGTCAAGTGGAACTCCAGAACTAGCTAACTAGAAGCTACAAGTAGTCAGCATGAGTAATCAGTGGAACAACTGCTCAATCAATGCACTAACTGAGTGATAACTCCCAGTAGGTGAGAAAAGGCGCCCTAACTGAGTGTTAACTAGTGGTAGGTGAGAAAAGGCACCCAAAGTGGTTGTGGTAGGTGGGAAAGGCGCACTTGTCAAGCATAAAAGTCAAGGAGGGCGCATTCGGTAGGTAGGAGACCGAATGGGGGCTAAAGACAGGCTCTAGAGAGCTAGAGGCAAGCTCTAGATGCTGGGGAGACAACCATGATGATGGATGGATCCATGCAGTGGCATGCAAATGCATGCAGCATGTAAAATAAAAAAATGATGTGTGAATATTCCAACACCCCCTTCCACAAAGCGAGTTCAAAATTTTTTTGAGTTCAAAATGTGGCCCTATATTGCTGAGTAGAGAAGAAAATGGGAGGAAAGTGGAACTTGAGGTTGATCCATTTGTTTCCATGTTGTCTCATTGAATTCATATATAAGGAAACCCAAGAAAAGGAAATTTTAAAATGAGGGTAACCTAAGGAACTTCTATTCCTCAAATAATTTAGAAGTTGGAGCCACATATCATGAGAAATTAAGAGAGATGCCAAAGAGTGATTTTGAATGAGCTATAGGTAGTCAAAGATAACTTGTTGATGATGGATTTTGATTCGATAGGAAACTCATGAATAGGAAATTAACTTCTGATAATCCTATATGATTATATTAGGGAGAGGATATTCCTATTGAATAATCAAATCATAGTTGTACTCATCTTGAGCATGGAACTCATATTCCTCTTTACATTTTATAAGACCATAAATGAATGAGGAAAAATCTCTCAGATGGATGTCTCCCATGTACGGGTTAGGTTTCCAACAAATATAATATGGTAGAAGTAAATTGAAGAGATACAACTCACACAACAAATTTTGCTCATGATTTGTGCAATTGAAAAAGGTGTTGATAAAATTAAGTGGAGTATCAATCTCATAGAGTTGGCTTGCTGTGAATTGATGCAGTATAAAAGTAGTCCACCTCTCATGTAAATGGATAGAATGAACCCGAGAGGGATATAAATAGGATAAGGCTTCAAATCCCATTTTATAGGCATCATGTATTCTACCTTGTGTTTCCTTCAACCTATACTTGTATCATTGTAACTTTCTTTCCATCTATTTTCTTGTGCAGGGTATAATGAAAACTATGCTTCCTTAAGCTTGTTGATTACATGTTTGTCAATTTCCTTATTGATAATTCCTAAATAAAAAAGCTCATCTTGCTGCCTCCAACTGGGTAGATCTTATTTTAACTGCATAAAGGAATATGTATTGATGAGCACATCATCCAGGATCGCATTAACAATTTGCTCAGCCTCCCACATAATTCCTTATGTTTGAGTTTCTAGGGACTATGTGGGTGGTGTATCTATGTCATTTATTGTAATAAAGTGTCCATGGGATTATGGTATTTCTTTTCCCTCATAATTTTTTGTTTCAATTGGAAATTCTCAGCCTCGAGCCTCTTGTTTTCTCATATTAATTTATGATAACCCATGTTGTAAAATAGAGAGTGCTTAGCAATTGGAAGGTTGACTTTCTTATTTTGTTTGTTAATGGGAGAACTAGGAAGATCCAAATCTTGAATATCCCCATTGTTGCTTACATCTGCTGGGGTAATATCAACATCCATGTAGCAATTAATTTCTGTTCCTAACAAGGGTAAGGAAATCCAACAACAGATGCAATTTACCGAGTTTACTCTTATGAGAAGAGATTCCATTCATTGATCTCATCATTATTTCCATTTCTCACGAGAGCATAGATAAATAAATAGGGGTTCATTGAAGTAATAGATCACTTGGAGAACTCTTAAATAATGTATTGAGGAGAAAAAATGTTGCAGGCTCTTCTTGAAGCTTAAGCTGAATCCAACCCATCCGACTTAGTCCAACAACATATCTACAATAGTGATTTTTATTAGACCTAAGATAATGGGGCTTAAACCTTGAAAAACCCCATAACAACAATACCTCAGGCTAGACTTCATAACTATGACTTTCTTTACTAGGAACTACCATCATTTTTTGTTATTAAAAAAATGCAATATGTCATTGTCCTAAACATTATATGCTACTCCCCTGTGGGAAAGTCTAGTGCTTTCCTAAATTAAGCATGATCTACCTTTAAATGATTTGTAGCAAATGCTAAAACAATCCCATACGTAAATGGATGTTGTAAAAACTTCAAATCCAAAACTATTAAGACTCCCACGTATGAATAAATTGTGAATAAACAAAATTGATGCGGATAGGATGCCATAAAAGGAGAAACCCCTTGTATTTCTCTAATGGAAAAAGGTAATTTATGGAATAAGAATTTTCTTGTACTAGATCTCATAGGCTGGCACACATACTTGGCCAATTTTGATTCTTTTATATTTTCATTCAAGGTGCTTAGGTTAATCCAAACCTGATGCTACTATTGGAATATTCTCACCATCATTTTGTACACTTACATGCCTGCATGCATTCTACATGCATCCAGTCATCATGCATGCAAATGCATGCATCCAGTCATCAGTATGGTAGTCTCCCAGCACCTAGTCCCCAGTTTTTCATCCCTGGGAGCCTGTTTCTACTTATTTCTATCCTTCCTAGCCACATATGCACCCTTGTTTTCATCACTGGAGTACAAGTGTGCCCTCTTCCACCTATTTAGGAGATTCTTCAATTACTTCCATGATTAGTGGATCCGTTCCTTGATTTGAGGTCTGATTACTAGTTTAAGTGACTGAACCACTTAGATAGACCTCCATAGATACTAGATCATATATACTGACTACTGACAGCTCCTCATACACCCACATTGGAGTCTCCTTCCCTAGATTTGTGACACATGCACCAGTTAGACTCAATTACACTCATTTGAATGATATTTGACTACTTGTGACTACTATCACTGATTGGGTGATGTCTCCAATGTCATCGAAGACACATACTGAGGATAATTCGAATGACCTTAGGAGGAATTCGAATCCATTTTGATTGTATTTAGTTATTATTCACTATTTAGAGTGCCAACTTACAGCTGATGTATGATACAACACTTTTTTCCATTTCTTGTGTATGAGTGATTATTAAATCAACATTTCTTCTTCTTGTTTATGCACTTCTTGAGAGAGTTTTGGTGAGGTATGCTACAGCTGTGTGATCCAACCTATAAAATATCACATGGTATCAGAGCTAGAGTCAACTATTCGAATTGCAGTAGCAACAGTTGCAGCAATTCTTTAAGCAACTATCTTTCATTGAGCACCAGAAGCCTCTGGATTTCCACAATACTTCCTGGTGCAATTGTATTGAATTCACTATAGAAATCTAGTGAGGTCTAGACAGGTTTGAAGGATCTAGTCACATGTTCTCATTTTCCTAAGGCAGTGTTCAATTCGAATTGCGGCATATCTCCATTTACAATTCTCATTTTTTTTGAAATTTATCTCCATCATTCGAATCCATCTTCAACAGATTCGAATTCAGCAGCTACTATGGATATCCATTGTTTTTGCAGTTTATTTGAAGTTCTCTATAGTTGCAGCAGTTTTTTGCAGTTGTAGCAATTTTGAAGTTTTCTGCAGTTGCAGCAGTAGAATTGAATTCTACAACAACTTCCATGGATCTGAAAGCATCTCCTTCTCTCTCTTCATACACCTATGAAGAATGGAAACCCAAGATGATAGCATACCTGAAAAGATATGGTCTCTTCTATATGTGTATTTGTGTTAAGAGAGATTTTGCTTCCTATGAAGAGGAAGAAGATTGGATAGATTGTGATAGAGCCTCAGCAACAATATGTACTGCTATGATTTCCATTATGGAATACCTCACTGATCCTATAGAACATCCAAGTGATAACTGGACAATATTGGACAGATTATTTGGAAAGAAGGTAAAGGATGATGTTAGCCATTTGGAGAACAAGCCCAATAGTACTTCCTTCAGTGCTCTCTCTACTCGTGATTCAACCTCAATCATCTCCCATGATGAATTTTTTCAAGATGAAGTCAAAATCCAAGACATGATATCAGGATCTACTATTGCAAAATGGTCCATCACCATTGATGAAGTTGATCCATTTTCTAATTCGAATTATGAGCAAGAGATGTCAACTACTACTCTAGAAGTTGAAGCGACCTTCGAAATATCTACTTCCCATGAGCCTGCCGATGTGCAAGATGATGATCTAATGTGTATTTTGGAGGTAAAATCAGATCTCGGAGGTGATGCATTTTCCCTCCTTGATCAAATGCTTCCTATGAAATCCTATTTGGTCATTGGCACATGTTTTCATAGTTTCACCGAAGATGGAAGACACCATCATTCACTTGGATTCAAGTATCATGCATATCCTTGTGATTTTGGTTTTGATCTCTCCCCTGCTGGTTCAAAGGAGATCATAAGAAGCCATCTATCAATTCTTGGATCTGATTTGAAGTCCAAGCCACCACCATCATGTATTAGTTCATTTGGTTATGATCTCACCTATGTGGGTTTAAAGGAGATATCAAAGAACTACATACACATTCATGGAGTTGATTCTACCTCAATTGGTTCGAATCACATGCTCCATAATGATATTCATATTTTTGAATTTGTTCCCACCATGATTGGTAGGAAGAGCAAGTTCATGAAGCCTCAATATTCATGGCATCCATTTTTAGAGAACTTAAGCACATATTTTTGGAGCATGATCCACTTCTTCCCAAGAGGAAGATAACTCTTTTTGAGAGAATGCTAGATCCATATCCACAAGAACCTGAATATCTAGCACCTATTAGTGAAGATGAGCGAATGGAATACCAATATCCAGATCTATAGCTTGCAAATCCTCCTCTTCCTAGATGGGAAGCCACTACTCTTAGATCTACCTGAGATCTTGTTAGAGATCCACTTGATCCGAGGAGAACCAGATCTGGTTTTCAGAATGGAAGGTTTCATCCTTCTCACATTACTGATCCATTTCTTTCCGACAGATCCTTCTTCGGTGGAGAAGTGCACTTAACATTTGGGGTGAGTGATGTACATGATTGATTATCCTACCACTGTATATCTTGAGGGGGGGATTTCTTCCCATGAGGTTTTCCCTCTTTCCTCACTTTATTTATTTAGATTGTTGTACACAGTGACCTTTGGTCTTAGGTACGAGGGATCTACCATTAGTTCCTTTAGTTATTCCTCATAGTTTGGCTTGCAGGGGGGGGTGTTGGAATATTCTCACCATCATTTTTTATATTTGCATGACTGCATGTATTCTGCATGAATCCAGTCATCATGCATGCATCTAGTCATTAGTATGGTAGTATCCCAGCACCTAGTCCCCTGTTTTTCAACCCCTGAGCTTGTTTCTGCCTAGTTCTAGCCCTCCTAGCCACATATCTGCCCTTGTTTTTGTAACATCCCATATTTTCATAAAAATTTAAATTTTTTTATAATAGCAATAATAGCTTAATTTACGATAATTTACAATTGATTATTGTAACAACATTAACTAAACAGATGTTTCTACTAAACACAATAAAACTCTGTTATAAACAATGCACAGTGGCAACTTAACACGTTCATAACAACTCTGATTATGATAATTAAATGAACTAATGAATCAGAATTATGATGCGACACTTTTCTTCTGCAATGATAAGCACGATTAATGTAATAAATGAAATGATAGGTTAGAAATGTGCTATGATACTTTTTCATTTTAGATGATATTGACAGTTTCATTTTTACTGACCAAGGGTGTCCTATGAGGGACCCCGAAGCTTACTTAGCTGCAACACTAAAGCATTGAACCTGTTCTATGTGCAAACGACAGGTACGAAGTTTCATGATTTGCAATAAATTCCAGTTTGTGTAAAGTTCAAAATCATCGTTGTAAATAAAATAGAATGTGTAGAGGCTATTGCAACTACATGAATATATAGGTATGATTCGCATGCTTATACTTCTGCTTTCCAAGGTTTCTCTTGTAGCTGAGCAAAAATAAAAACAAGTTAACTGTGGAAAAGCTTCGAGTTAGCAGCATCGTCACTGTAGTCGTCATTGTACTAGTTGGTTCTATCGTCGTCATTGTCATGATAATAGCTGTCTTATTATCATCAATTGCATGGTAGTACCAAAGTGGTAATTTCTCCATTATATCACATGATTCAAAAATAGGAAATCGAAGAAACTTATTGTTTTAAAAATACCAAACTATATATGATAGCATATATATACTTGCGAGCTTCTACAACACTATTAGTCCCTACGAATAGAAATGATTAACTATATAAATTTTATGGTTCATATTTCCTATCTACCACTATACCTATTTAGGTCTTATGAAAACAATGTAGTCTTTCCTAGATACTATACATTTGTAGCAAATAGATAAATAAACAAAAATTAAATAAAACAAACCATAGATTTAATATGGAACAAAACCAGACTTGGACTATTTAACTATTATCCTAAAACGTGACATATTCAAGTCTTATGAATATATTGGTGTAACTATACCGATTCTTGGTTTAATGTCCACATGATAAATATAACAAAACTATTGCAATACAATGCAAACATTAGAATTATAACAAAACTATACGAAATGTTTGCAAATCGTTACCAACATTGTAATATGTCAACACGATAGCAATGTAGTGCAACATTATACTGAAATATTTGCATAAACATTACTAATACTATGACGAATTTAAAATTGTTATGTTAACAAAGAACTTTGTATGGTTTACTGTCACATCGATTTTACTAACAAACATTAAATTTGATACTTGACAGGTCGTTGATTCATTAAGTTGGCGCCTATCTCAAGCTGTGGTGGAGATCACATATCAATCCTGCAATAAAAGCTTGGTACCACAACTCTGCCGAAGTGGATTGCCAACGATCCACGTAGATGTGAATATCACTGTGCTTATCATTGTGTAAGGGTAATATGCTTTGCATTGGTTGTTGTTTGCTCCTCCGTGTGCCATGGTGGCATTGTCAACTTGTGAAGAAGGATGGGTAATTAATGTCAACGTCGTTGGTACCAATGATAACTTTGTTGGCAATGTTGTGACCGTCGATGATGAGGAGTCCAGGCCATCGTATTGCAACCCTAACATCTACCATGTGTTTTTGTTTTTTTGAACTTAGGAAGTTGTTCATTGTGCTATTGTCCTGTCTGTGTGGCCGACAGGTTGCCGAAATTCTAGCCAAGGAGTTTTGAGAGGGGTTCAACCTCGAGACCTTCCGAAGGAGTTGGAGTTGCAAGGTTTTCTCACTGTAATGTTGTTGTAGTTTAAAAGTAGGGTCTCTGGTTCGGAGTGTTATCGAAATCATGGTTTAATCTTTTCGTTTTTGAGATAATGAGTAGGAAGAAATACACAGAGCTGCAAGAGGATAGATGCATCCTGGTGTCATTCGTGGCATCATTCTCATCCTTTTCTGGTGAACGCTAAAGACTTGGCTACTAGTTGTGAAGGTAAGCAATTTTTTAAGGAATTAGTGTTTCTTTTATTGCACTTCAAACTTTCAGTTTTAAATGTAAATAGATATCTAACTTCGAGCTATCGTTTGTCAGTTGCAGGGTTTTTGAAGAATGCTTGAGTAAGGGTTTGGCAAGGGAAATAGCATGCTTCCATTGGTAAGCTTCGGGTCTTCCAAAAACCCTCATAGTTCTCTCCGACTGTGATTGAGGTTGTTTCAAGAAATGAGTAACAAGCCTTGCCACGACTTGTCGTTGCTCTGTCGGTGTTGATAGTTGAAGAACTTTTGAAGCACGTTTGTTATCTAGTGATATGACTCTCGTTCATTTGAAGGTTACTTGGTCTCTATACTTTAAAGTTTGATGTTTCCGACTAGAGTTGTAACTCGTCGATGCTTGAGAATTTTGGGTTCTTTCAATCTGTTGGAACTTGGGGAAACCCTGTATAATTTTGTTCGCAAAACATGCTGTAAAGTCTCGTTCTGAGAACCACGATTTCGTAGGTTTAAGTTATGAAGAAGAGCCGTGGGCTCGTTCACTATGTAAATGATAATTCTCTTCTCGGTAATGATGATGTATACTTAATATTTTGTGTATATGTATGTTTTGTTTGACTTGATACTGTAGGTTAAAGTCATGTTTCTTGAGCTAGACTAGGGTTTAAGAATGTCGTCGATGTTGATAACTATGTAAAGTAAAATGACGAAACATTTTTCAAATTTGTTTTGCAAGGGAAACGATTAGGGCCATACCCTAATTCGTGTTTTGTTTGAATATAAAGTAAAAGTTTGAAGAAGAAAGTCTAAACAGGATTTATGGTATTGACTAGGGTTCGATCCAAGGTCTATGTAGAATGTAGTGTTTTCTATTGTAAATATGATGAAAGTGGAAATTTGAACCTAACTAGAGTTTTGATACGAGGTTCAAAATTACAAATGACACTTACAGTTTTAGCAGATCTAAAAGAATGAAAATAAATAAATAATGGAAAATAAAAATGTTTATAAAGTTTCTATTATTTATAGAAGAATAATCAATACAATGCTTATAATAGGAAATGGAAGCAATGTATGTGTAAAATGTAGAGAATGTGAAGACTGTAAAATATTGTTGTTTGCAGCTTGATAAAATGAATGCATTTATTTAATTTCAGCTATCCTTTTCGCAGACATAATATAATATACAGAAACATAAATTTAACTATTTATTATGTATATATTAATGTTAAATATATTGCAATGTGATTATACAAGAATTAAACAATGTTTATTTTTCAGGAAATAAATGAGCATTCTGCAATAGGTTATATATTACACAGTAATTATTACTATTATTAGCTGTAGGGTAGAAAATGAAGCAAACTTGAATAGTGTAATTAACTGTCGAATCAATGGCTATATGCCTATCTTTTCATCTATACTTAATCTGCGTCTCTATACTAGAGTACGATGCATAGAACAACATGTGGAAAAATATAGAGATTGGTTTATCAATTCTAAATGATCATTTAAACTTTAACTTTCAAACTGTAAATAAATCTAGGATGAATTTATTTTTGAAAAACAGAAAACAATAAATGCTAACTATACAAAAATGAATTACTAGCAATAGAAAATTTGTAGAACCTGGATAAATCTGTAGGGAAACAAACAACCCAAGAAGACTGTTCCACCCAACCAATTCCTGAAAACAATCAAGTACTATCGTAGGACCCCCGAGCCTGTTCACTGAACCACCAAGAGGAAGAAACTCAGGAAATAGGACTTCTTCTTGCAGTAGCAAATAACTTCTGTATCTTCAATAATTAGCTGTCCAATAGACTTGCACCAGCACCTCTGGTTCTTCTCAGCAATACGCAAACTTAGGATTACACTCACCACTAGCCTCCATATTCAAATCTCTCAGTGATCACCTGATGCACATGAGGAAAATATTCTGCAGAAATATTGATCAAGAGCTGCTTGCTCAATTCAAATTTGCCTTTATAGGCTTCCTAGGCCTTTTCAAATGTTACTGGGTCATTAAATGAGTTTCCTGCTTACTCCCTCCACCTGGGGGATAATGCCATATTTTTAGGGGTAGTTGTCCCATAACCAACAACTAGTGGTGAAGTGAATTTGCTGCCATCTGTCCCATACCTTTCAATAGCTTCCATTCCTCCTAGTGGGTCGGTGAACACTCATTTAACAGTCCTCTTGGGTGTTTGTCTCCTAATTAATTTATTTAAATAATAATATCCAACAATTACATTCATCCATGATCAAAACTGATCATAATTACAAAACTTTGTAATTAAATTTAACATAAAGTATTTTGCAAATAAAATAGTAATTTTCAGAAATTTGGGTAGGTGACATACACCGCCCCTTAAGTCTCAACATTGTCCTCGATGTTGGTTAATCACTCCTCGAGTGTTCCTGAAACAGAGTTGGGTATGCTGCCCGCATACTACTCTCCAACTCCCAGGTTACCTCTTCTGGGCTAAGGTGCTTCCATTGCACCTTCACTTGTCCAATGCTGTGATTCCAGAGAATAGTTTCCCTCCTTCCAAGGATACAATCCGGTTCCACCAGAAAATATCTGTCTTGTCCCACCTGTACATCATTCCAGTTCACAACATGAGTAGTATCATGCACATATTTCTTTAAAAATGATATATGAAAAACATTATGTATTTTTAAGTTTGGTGGCAAAGCCAATTGGTATGCCACTACTCCAACCTTAGACAATATTTCAAAAGGACTGCAATACCTGGGTGCCAACTTGGCACAGCTTCCCAATATCAGTCAACTCTTTTTTGGTCTTACCTTGAGGAATACATGTTCACCAACCTGGAACTCTTTATGAGTTCTTTTTGAATCTGCTTGACTCGTTTTCCTATCTTGGGCAGCTTTTAAATGTCCTTGCACCTGATTCACAATTAGTTCTAACTCCTGCAATAATTCAGGTCCTAAAACAACTCTATTTACTAGATCATTCCACGAAACAAGTGTATCACATTTCCTACCATAAAGAATTTCAAAAGGACTAAGTCTGACCAATGCATGATAGTGATTATTATAAGCAAATTCTGCTAAGTGCAAGTAGTCTTCCCACTTACCAGGTTGATCCTTAACATACATTCTTAATAAATCTTCTAAAAATTGATTTACCCTTTCTGTCTGTCCATCCGTCTATGGATGAAATGCTGTACTGAAATTTAAAGATGTATTCAACCCCTTAAAAAGTGACCTCCAGAATTTTCCTGTAAACTTCGAGTCACGGTCTGAAATTATTACTTTCGGTATTCCATGTAGTCTAAAAATCTGTTTCGTAAAGATTTTTGCAATATATGGAGCTTTATGAGTAGTCTTTACAGGTATGAAATGTGCTTCCTTGCTGAGTTTGTCCACTACCACCATGATAGAATCATGTTGTTTTTTTATTTTTAGGTAATCTAGTAATAAAATCTATGCTGATCACTTCCCATTTCCAGCTTGGTACTGGTAATGGCTGCAACAATCCAGCAGGATGTTGGTGTTCAACCTTTACTTTCTGACAGTCCAAACATTTTGTGATGTACTCTGCTACTTCATCCTTCATTCTGGTCCAATAGTATTCCTTTCTTAGCATAGTTATGGTCTTTTGATAACCTGGATGACCAGAATAGTGAATTTTATGCATCTCATTTAATATCAGAAATTTTATTTCTGGTATATCTGGTACATACATTCTGCTTTTAAACAGTAATAAACCGTTTTCCTTCATTCTATAATCTGCCATACAATTTTCAGAACTGTTGTTTGCTGTCTTTTCCTTCATTTTTTAGTATTCCTCATCTGTTTCACCTTTTTCCAGAATCTGATTTTCCAAATCAATTGAATAAGTACTGATTGTTGAAATGAAATTTAGTTTTGCCTTGTGACTCAAGGCATCTACAACCTTGTTCTCCTTCCCTTTAATATGCTGAATTTCGAAATCATACTCACTTAAGAACGTCAACCATCTATCTTGTCTAGCATTCAGGTTTGTCTGATCCAATAAATATTTCAGACCCATGTTATCTATCAATAATGTAAATTTCCTGCCAATAAGGTGGCGATGCCACATTTTGAAGGCATGAATAACTGCCAGTAACTCTAAATCATAGGTAGAGTAGTTCTTTTCATGTACTTTCAGCTTTCTAGATTCATATGCCACCGTATGTCCTTCCTGTGTCAAGAATCCATCGAGTCCATCATTGCATGCATCTGTACAAACTACAAAATCCTTGTTGGGATCTGCTATCCTCAAGATGGGTGTTGTCGTCAATAGTTCCTTTAATTTCTTAAAGCTGTCAGCACACTTCTGATCCCATACAAATTTTTTCCCTTTCTTTTGCAAGGAAGTTATGGAGTTGGAAATTTTTGAAAAATTCTCTATAAACTTTCTGTAATGCCCATAAATGATCTTACATCCGACAAAGCTTTAGGAACCGGCCAGTCATTAATGGCCCTTATCTTGTCGGGGTAAACTGAGATTCCTTCTGCTGAAATTATGTGTCCTAGATACTGAATTTTGTCTTTGTGGAAGTCACACTTACTAAATTTGGCGTATAGTTGATGATCTCTTAATACTTGTAAGATAATCCGTAAATGTTCATCATGCTCTTCTTTACTTTTTGAGTATACTAAAATGTCGTTTATAAACACAACAACAAACTTGTCTAAGTATTTATGCAAAATATTATTCATCAGACACATAAATACAGTCGGGGCATTAGTCAAGCCAAACGGCATGACTATGAACTTGTAATGTCCATACCGAGTTCGGAAAGTTTTCTTATAAATATCTTCATCCTTAACCCATACTTGATGATATCCTGATCTTAGATCAATATTCGAAAATACTGTTGCTCCACGCAGCTGATCAAATAGATCATCTATATGAGGCAATGGATACCTATTCTTGATCATCATCTTATTAAGCTGGCGATAATCTATGCACAGTCTTAAAGTTTCGTCTTTCTTCTTAACAAAGATGACAGGTGCTCCCCAAGGAGACACACTCGGTCTAATATACTTCTTGTCAATAAGTTCCTTCAACTATGATTTTAATCCGTTTAACTCCAGTATGTTCATTCTGTACAGAGCTTTAGAGTTTGGTACAGCTCCTGGTATCAACTCTATGGTAAAATATAAATCTCTTTTGGGAGGTAATCCTGGAATCTCCTCAGGAAATACATCTTTAAAATCCCTTAGGATAGGTATGTCTTCTAATTTTAATTTGTCCTCTTTATCCATAAACTCATCATTTACCACGTATACTGCAAACATTTGGCATCCTTTCCTAACTTCCCTCTTAACTTGCATGGTTGAAATCTGTCTAAGGGTTACCTTCCTTGGGATGCCTTTTATTTCTATAGTTTTCCCTCGTCATTTAAGCATGTAAAACTTTTTCCATAATAGTCCAGGATGACATGATGGGCTTCTAACCAATCCATCCCAACTATAATATCATAAGAACCTAAAGGTAGAATATTCAACTTGATTTGTGTTTGTAAATGATTCATGGACAACACACAGTTTTCTATAAAATCTGATACTTTCCTCTTTGTTCCAGTTGCTAGTCTAACTAGCCATGATTTACTAAACTTTTCAGTTTTCAGTTTAAGACTATCCACAATATCTGGTGATATATAACTTAAACTAGCACCTGGGTCAATTAAAACAGTAACAGGATGGTCATGTATCATACCTTCAATCTCTACCATGGATATTTGATGATCTGCTTGCCTGTTGTCAAGTGCTGCATTAATTCTTGGCATATTTCTTGCTACGTCTCCAACAGTAGGTTCAGTCTGTATAGAGTTGATGTTGTTTGCCTTCTGCTTCCTTAAGGGATATTCTGATGCATAGTGGGGGCCTTGACATTCAAAACATTTAATATGTATCTTTGGCTCACTAGACTTAGCAGTACTAGGTGCATTTCTGGGTGCTGTAGAATTCTGCTGTAAATTATTTCTGGAATTGTTCCCTTGATAATTCCGGTTCTGAGAATTTTTCCTTTGAAATCCAGAATTTCCACTGAATCTGAAATTTTTCTTTTTCTACTCAAAATTGTTAGGCTTATGATTTTTCCAGTATGACATTCCCTCTCTTTTCCGATTTGTGTCATAACAGAAAACTGCCTTTCTCATTACCTCTTCCAAGGTCTTAGGACAGTTGTACTCGATTATGTCCTTAATACTAAAAGGTAAACAACTCAAGTACCTTTGAATTTTTGGTTTTTCCTCTATGAGGTATGGTACATATCTTAGTAAGTTCAGAAACTTATTGTTCATTTCCTTCATGTTCATACCTCCCAACTTCAAATCGTAGAACTCTTTAGATTTTTCTTCATAGTACTGTTCAGATAGATACTTCTTTTTGAAATATTGTTTAAAAGCACTCTAGCTTACATCTTTATCTTTAATGCCCTTTACCCTTTTGATGTCCTGCCACCAGATATCTGCTTTTCCGGTCAAGTTATATATAGCCATTTTTGCCTTTAAGAATTCTGAATAGTTATAGATCTGGAAGTATTTCTTCATACCGAACAACCAAGATTTAGTTGTCTTTCCTTTCTCAGTTTCTCCATTGAAAGTTGGAGGTCTTATCTTCTTGAACTCTCCAGAAATCTGCTCATATTCCTTGTGATTTTTTCTTCTTGGTTTGGAATCTCCTTCACTGCTGTCACAGGTATAGTTATGTTTGCTTTTGCGTACTTCAATAACATCTCCTGATGAGGTTGAGCTATCTCTCACTTCATTGGTTTTTATGTTCTGAATTTTATCATTTTGAGACATATCCTCAACTTTGGAAATATCTTCATTGTTTCTCTCTTGTCCCTCTGTTTGGCTGTGTTCAAACAACAATTGATTGAGTTGTTCTTGTTCTTGCAGAATCCTTTCATTACCTTGTTTCACCGATCTGATTTTTGCCTTTAATTCATGGAAAGCACGTAACAACTCGGACGAACTGCTAGTCAATTCCCTGTGACCTTCCTTTACATAATGTTGTACCGAAATGTGACTGTTTGGCTGAAATATGTCACTTAAATGTCCAGCTGAGTTCTCCATACCTGTAGCTGAAAATAATTTCTGGTAACATAATAATTAAATTTTTAAGTTAGTACAATTTTCTGCTGTATATAAATTTTATGCTGCGTGTTTTGGACCTCATTCAGGCCTAGAGTTTGAATCTGTGCTCTGATACCACATGTAACATCCCATATTTTCATAAAAATTTAAAAATTTTGATAATATCAATAATAGCTTAATTTACGATAATTTATAATTGCGGAAAAAATAATTGTTGATTGTAACAACATTAACTAAACAGCTGTTTGTACTAAACACAATAAAACTCTATTATAAACAATGCACAATGGCAACTTAACACATTCATAACAACTCTGATTATGATAATCAAATGAACTAATCAATCAGAATTATGATGCGACACTTTTCTTCGGCAATGATAAGCATGAGTAATGTAATAAATGAAATGACAGGTTAGAAATGTGATATGATACTTTTTCTTTTTAGATGATACTGATAGTTTGCTTTATGTTGACCAAGGGTGTCCTATGAGGGACCCCGAAGCTTACCTAGCTGCAACGCTAAAGCATTGAACCTGTTCTATGTGCAGATGACAGGTAAGAATTTTTATGATTTGCAATAAATTCCAGTTTGTGTAAAGTTCAATATCATTGTCGTAAATAAAATAGAATGTGTAGAGGCTATTGCAACTATAGGAATATACAGGTATAATTTGCATGCTTATACTTCTGCTTTCCAAGGTTTGTCTTGTAGCTGAGTAAAAAACAAAACAAGTTAACTGTGGAAAAGATTCGAGTTAGCAGCATCGTCACTGTAGTCGTCATTGTACTAGTTGGTTCTGTCGTCGTCATTGTTGTGATGATAGCTATCTTGTTATCATCAATTGCATGGTAGTACCAAAGTGGTAATTTCTCCATTATATCAGATTATTCAAAAATAGGAAATCGAAGAAACTTATTTTTTTCAAAATACCAAACTATATATGATAGCATATATATACTTGCGAGCTTCTACAACACTATTAGTCCCTATGAATAGAAATGATTAACTATATCAATTTTATGGTTCATATTTCCTATCTACCACTATACCTATTTAGGTCTTATGAAAACAAAGTAGTCTTTCCTAGAGACTATACATTTGTAGCAAATAGATAAATAAACAAAAATTAAATAAAACAAACCATAGATTTACTATGGCGCAAAACCAGACTTGGACTATTTAACTATTATCCTAAAACGTGACATATTCAAGTCTTATGAATATATTGGTGTAACTATACCGATTCTTAGTTTAATGTCCACATGATACATATAATGAAACTATTGCAATACAATGCAAACATTAGAATTATAACAAAACTATACAAAATGTTTGCAAATCATTACCAACATTGTAATATGTCGAAACGATAGCAATGTAGTGCAACATTATAACGAAATATTTGCATAAATGTTACTAATACTATGACGAATTTAAAATTGTTATGTTAACATAGAATTTTGTATGGTTTACTGTCACATCGATTTTACTCACAAACATTAAATTTGATACTTGACAGGTCGTTGATTCATTAAGTTGGCGCCTATCTCAAGCTGTGGTGGAGATCACATATCGATCCTGCAATAAAAGCTTGGTACCACAACTCTGCCGAAGTGGATTTCCAACGATCCACGTAGACGTGAATGTCACTGTGCTTATCGTTGTGTAAGGGTAGTACACTTTGCATTGGTTGTTGCTTGCTCCTCCGTGTGCCATGGTGGCATTGTCAACCTATGAAGAACGATGGGTAATTAATGTCGACGTCATTGGTACCAATGATAAATTTGCTGGCAATGTTGTGACCGTCGATGATGAGGAGTCTAGGCCATCGGATTGCAACCCTAACATCTACCATGTGTTTTTGTTTTTTTGAACTTAGGAAGTTGTTCATTGTGCTATTGTCCTGTCTGTGTGGCTGACAGGCTGCCGAAATTCTAGCCAAGGAGTTTTGAGAGGGGTTCAACCTCGAGACCTGCTGAAGGAGTTGGAGTTGCAGGGTTTTCTCACTGTAATGTCATTGTAGTTTAAAAGTAGGGTCTCTGGTTCAGAGTGTTATCGAAATCATGGTTTAAGATTTTCGTTTTTGAGATAATGAGTGGGAAGAAATACGCAGAGCTACAAGAGGATAGAGGCATCTTGGTGTCGTTCATGGAATCATTCTCGTCCTTTTCTGGTGATCCCTAAAGACTTGGCTACTAGTTTTGAAGGTAAGCATTTGTTTAAGGAATTAGTGTTTCTTTTACTACACTTCAAACTTTCAATTTTAAATGTAATAGATATCTAACTTCGAGCTATCATTTGTCAGTTGCATGGTTTTTGAAGAACGCTTGAGTAAGGGTTTGGCAAGGGAAACAAAGTGCTTTCACTGGTAAGCTTTGGGTCTTCCAAAAACCCTCATAGTTCTCTCCAACTGTGATTGAGGTTGTTTCAAGAAATGAGTAACAGGCCTTGCCATGACTTGTCGTTGTTGATAGTTGAAGAACTTCCGAAGCACGTTTGTTATCCAGTGATATGACTCTCATTCATTTGAAGGTTACTTGGTCTCTATACTTTAAAGTTTGATGTTGTCGACTAGAGTTGTAACTCTTCGATGCTTAAGAATTTTGGGTTCTTTCAATATGTTGGAACTTGGGGAAACCCTGTATACTTTTGTTTGCAAAACATGTTGTAAAGTCTCGTTTTGAGAACCACGATTTCGTAGGTTTAAGTTACGAAGAAGAGCCGTGGGCTCGTTCACTATGTAAATGATAATTCTCTTCTCGGTAATGAAAATGTATGCTAAATATTTTGTGTAAATGTCTGTTTTGTTTGACTTGATACTGTAGGTTAAAGTCGTGTTTCTTGAGCTAGACTAGGGTTTAAGAATGTCGTCGATGTTGATAACTATGTAAAGTAAAATGATGAAACATTTTTCAAATTTGTTTTGCAAGGGAAATGATTAGGGCCATACCCTAATTCGTGTTTTGTTTGAATATAAAGTAAAAGTTTGAAGAAGAAAGTCTAAACAGGATTTATGGTATCGACTAGGGTTCGATACAAGGTCTATGTAGAATGTAATGTTTTCTGTTGTAAATACGATGAAAGTGGAAATCTGAACCTAACTAGGGTTTTGATACGAGGTTCAAAATTTCAAATGACACTTACAGTTTTAGCAGATCTAAATGAATGAAAATAAATAAATAGTGGCAAATAAAGATGTTTATAAAGTTTCTATTATTTATAGAAGAATAATCAATACAATGCTTATAATAGGAAATGGAAGCAATGTATGTGTAAAATGTAGAGAATGTGAAGACTGTAAAATACTGTTGTTTGTAGCTTGATAAAATGAATGCATTTATTTAATTTCAGCTATCCTTTTCGCAGACTTAATATAATATACAAAAACATAAATTTAACTATTTACTATGTATATAGTAATGTTAAATATATTGCAATGTGATTGTATAGGAATTAAACGATGTTTATTTTTCAAGAAATAAATGATCATTCTGCAATAGGTTATATATTACACAATAATTATTACTATTATTAGTTGTAGGGTAGAAAATGAAGCAAACTCGAATACTGTAATTAACTGTCGAATCAATTGCTATATGCCTATCTTTTCATCTATACTTAATCTGCGTCTCTATACTAGAGTACGATGCATAGAACAACATGTGGAAAAATATAGAGATTGGTTCATCAATTCTAAATCATCATTTAAACTTTAACTTTCAGACTGTAAATAAGACTAGGATGAATTTATTTTTGAAAAACAGAAAAAAGTAAATGCTAACTATACAGAACTGAATTACTAGCAATCGAAAATTTGTAGAACCTGGATAAATCTATAGGGTGACAAACAGCCCAAGAAGACTGTTCCACCCAACCATTTCCTGAAAATAGTCAGGTACTGTCTTAGGACCCCCGAGTCTTTTCACTGAACCACCAGGAGGAAGAAACTCAGGAAACAGGACTTCTTCTTGCAGTAGCAAATAACATATGTATCTTCAATAATTAGCAGTCCAATAGACTTGCACCAGCACCTTTGGTTCTTCTTAGCAATATGCAGACTTAGGATTACACTCACCACTAGCCTCCCTATTCGAATTTCTCAGTGATCACCTGATGCACATGAGGAAAATATTCTACAGAAATATTGATCAAGAGCTGCCTGCTCAATTCGAATTTTCCTTTATAGGCTACCTAGGCATTTTCAGATGTTATTGGGTCATTAAATTAGCTTCCTGCTCAGTCCCTCCACCTGGGGGATAATGCCCTATTTTTAGGGGTAGTTGTCCCATAACCAACAACTAGTGGTGAAGTAAATTTGCTGCCATCTGTCCCATACCTTTCAACAGCTTCCATTCCTCCTAGTGAGTCAATGAACACTCATTTAACAGTCCTCTTGGGTGTTTGTCTCCTAATTAATTTATTTAAATAATAATATCCAGTAATTACATTCATCCATGATCAAAACTGATCATAATTACAAAACTTTGTAATTAAATTTATCATAAAGTATTTTGCAAATAAAATAGTAACTTTCAAACAATTTTGTAGGTGACAGTTTTGATCACTGGAGTACAAGTGCACCCTCTTCCACCTATTTAGGAGATTCTTTACTTAGTTCCATGATTAGTGGATATGTTCCTTGATTTGAGGACTGCTTACTAGTTTGACTGACTGAACCACTTTGATAAACCTCCAGAGAGACTAGATCAGCTATACTGACTACTGACAACTCCTCATGCGCCCACATTGGAGTCTCCTTCCCTAGATTTGTGCCACATCCACTAGTTAGACTCAGTTAGACTCATTTGACTGATATTTGACTACTTGTGACTACTATGACTGGTTGGATGATGTCTCCAATGTCATCCAAGCCACACATTGAGGAGAATTCGAATGACCTTGGGAGGCTTTCAAATCCATTTTGATTGTATCCAATTATTATTCACTATTCAGAGTGCCAGCTTACAGCTGATGTATGATACATCAGTTTTTTCTATTTCTTGTCTATGAGTGATTATTGACTCAATATTTCTTCTTCTTCTTTCTGCACTTCTTGAGTGAGTTTTAGTGAGGTCTGCTACAGCTGTGTGATCCAACCTCTAAAATATCACAGCTACTACTTGTTACCCAAGGTGATCCAACCATATATGATGTCTTTGTATTATCTAATGGTCCTTAATTGCATAATTCTATCCCTTCCATTACTATTGGTGTTGTGGCCATTAAGTCCCTTTCGATGCAACATCTTATAGATTATAATGGTAATATTTGGTTATTCTCTAGATAATATTGATATCACTGCTTTTTAATTTATGGCCTATTATGGAATCTGACTTTTTGAGATAATAGATTGTTATCTATTATGATTTGTCCATCAATTGTTTTTATATTTGATATATTTTTCCAATGATTGTTGCAATATTCTATTCTATGCAATCTATATTTTCTTTTTGGTATATTATATGATTGTTTGGGTAATATGGTACTCCAAATTGACAAACAAGTGAAAAATTTGCATTGCACTATGTCCCTTCCATAGGGATAGGAAGGGATGTAGGAGGAAAACACATAAAGTTTCAAATGTGGGGAACAGTCCGACAAATATTGGAGGCAAAGTAAACATGTGGCAGGAACTAATGTAAAAGCCTCTGATGAATATTGTAAATCTCGTCGAAGAATACACTAGAGCACATAGGCATTATGTTGAAACACCTTGGTGTTTGGATGAACTATATTCAATTTTGAGATGTAAAAGGCCAAGGAAATGGATTTTTATTTCTGAAAGAGAAATTTTCCATAGGAAAAGTGGTCATGTTATGGCTAAGCAGGCTCTTTACCTCAATGATTTGACATTTAATCACTCTTACCTCATTGATTGGGTGTGGGTAGAAAGAGTTCAAGGATTTTATTTAGCATTTCAACATGCTAACCTTGTATGGTTGATTTTAATTATCAATATTCTTCATTTTTAAAGAAAAATGGCTATCTTCGAATGGCATGTATTGTTAGAATATTAAAAACTCATTCATACCCTAATTCCATACTCATGAGATAGATTATTAGTAATCTTTTATTAATTCCTAGGTGTTGACTAGGTGTTGGACATTATTTTGTCTTTGTGTGGACCACAAGCAATCATGAGTCACTAGAGCAAATTTCTGGATAATATTTCCTGAGAATCTATGATATTTTATTCCATTCCTAGATTAGAAGGGCGTTATCCTGCTTTTCACTGATTTTGGTGAAAAGGAAAAAGCTAGTTGACTTGGCTTTAACAATGTTTTGGCCAATTCACCCTCCATGATGTCTCCTTTTCCTAAAAGTTATAATTAGGACACTTTTCCATCCTACATCACCATCCAAATCTGATTTTACCAATTCATGAGCCTTAGAGGTGATTTGGAAAGAACTTTTTGCACCTGGGGGGGTTTTTCATCTTTTTAGTTAGCCTGCTTTTATGAGGATTTTGAATTCCTCATTTGGATTTCAAATTTATGATGTAATTATATATTTGGAAAGCCATTACATTGCCTAATTTTTTTTTATGTACTTATTCAATAGATTTATACTGTTTGCATCATATTCATGATTATTTTATGTGTTCAATGACTAGTTTTTGCAAGACAATTTGTGTGAATGCGTAATTGCTTGAGTAGATCTTGGTGTGAAAAATATTTTCACATGGTATCAGAGCTATCAAGTTGTTCTATTCTCCTTCTTTTGTCTTGCAGGATCAACCCAATCAGAGAGAGGGCACATATCAGTCTCCCAGAGGGCGTAGTTCAGTCTCCCAGACGACGCAATTTTGCATCTCAGGGGTGTGTGATAAACCTGCAATAATTAATTAATGCAAATACACGAGATATCAGAAATAATAGAACTCAGAATCACTTTTATATTGATCACAGGCCACTTCGAGGGGGCAACCTCCTTTGAGCAAGCTCAATACAATTAACTTCACGGTGCCTTCAATGACCTAAACACACACTTATATACTAAGTCTATGCCCAATATTATGAGTCAAAACCATGGGACATATAATACTACGGGACGACTTACAAAGCATATGCATCCAATACTATGGGTCAATACTATGGGCTAATATAAACTACGGATCAACAAATACTACGGGATGACTTACAAAGCATATGCGTCCAACATCAATATACTAACATAGTAAAGAGAAGGGTTGACATAGGTTCCTAACATCCCCTCTCCCTTAGAAAAAGCTTTGTCCTCAAAGCTTTGGTTGGAGAAATTGTTGCAGAATCTGAAGGAGTGGTTCCCCGGTAGCATCCTCGAGTTGCATTTTGGGCCACTAACGCCTTTGGAGTGTCAAAGAGGATTGCTTGGAAGGCTGTAGATGAAGAAGAACCCTGTCAGCTGCGTGGAAAATGCACTCAGAATGGTGTTGATCGGCTTGTTGTTTCAAGCGAATTCTGGCCATGTGAAGATTGTCCTACAGAATGAGAAGAATCTGATCGCGGTTTCGAAGAACCGAGTCAATTTCCTGAACTGGGGAGCTGCTAAGGGTGTATGGAAGAAGAACTGGTGGTGTTTTTCCATAGACTGCTTCATATGGTATCCTTTGAGATGTGGTATTGTACCACCAGAGCGCTGCTAGGAAATCCATAGAAATAGTTGGCCAAAGCTATGTAGGGATGGGAAAGGGTTTGAGAAATCCCGAAAGGAGTGTCGTTTCCCCCTTGTTGACTTGGAAAGTATCATCGTCAGCCACCATCTGTTGAATTGTCATTTTTAGTCCCTGCCAAAAGAAGTTACATTGTTCCCGGGCATACATTTTGCAGAACCTAGAGTGCCTTGTTGATGAAAAAGCATGGAGTTCATTGAAGAGATAGCCCTGTTGAACATATTGCAACCAATTTGGAACAAGCAGAGAAAGAGATGTAAGAGAAACTGGGTCATCAATTGTGCGAGAGAGAGCATCTTCCACCATATTGTCCTTACCCTTCTTGTAAGTGATCACATAGGGATAACTCATGAGTTGAATAACCCATTTTAGGTGTGTTGGGGAGGAGACCCATTGTTCCAGAAAAGTTTTTAGACTCTGGAGATCAGTCTTGATGTAGAAATAATTCCCTAATAGGTATGGCTTCCACTTCTGTACTGCATGCAAAATAGCCATCATTTCCTGCTCAGAGGTAGATGTGGCTAAATTATTACCGGAAAGGTCTCTTGAAGGCAACAAGTGCATTGGTTCAGCAAAGATACCTGCATATCTATCCAAGGAAGTAGTGGAGACTGTTGATGAGTGCATTTGAATGGAATTGAGCTGAGCGATGACACCATGTGAATTCTTCTTAAGGAATTTTTCCAGGCGATGTGAACTGATGATGCAGAGAGACCCTGGTTGTAAGCCCATAAATTTGTGTTGTGCCCCATTGACTTTAAACTGCATCCAACGTTCAGTGAAATCCCATAAGATGGGGCCAAGTGTGCATAGCCATTGAACACCCAAAACCACATCACATCTGCCTAAGGACAAGGCAAACATGTCAAAGCGTAGGTTATAATCTTCCATAGAGATATGCACATTGTGACACTTCCCCTTGCAAGGGAAGGTGCCCCCATTGGCAACCATGACTTCAAAGTTGGAGCAAGGATGGACAAAACAATCAGCCTGTTTGGCAATATGAGGGTCAATGAAGTTATGAGTGCTACCAGAATCAATGAGTATAATAAGAGGGAGCTTCTTGAAGTATCCCCTGACCCGCATTGTTTGTGGGGTGGTGACGCCGGTTACAGCATGGAGAGAGATCTCGGGTGGGTCGTCCTGAGATGGGGTGTCAACAGGCTGGTGTTGAATGTCGACCTGATCATCTACTGTATATGTAGCTTCTTCACCAAGTTCTAAGGCAAGCGGAGAATCCACATCCAAGAGATAGAGCTTTTGTTGAACACATCTATGTCCCCGAGTGAATTTCTCATCACAATTATGCAAATCCCTTTTTCTCGGCGTTCCTGCATTTCTATTTCAGACAAATGCTTGATAGGAGTTGGTTGAGGAGCAGGCGTGATGGGAGTTCGTTGGGAACCCATATTTCTGAAGGGAACAAAGGTGGGTTTGGAGAATTGTTGAGGTGCGATCTTGTCCTCGGCTAGCTTAGCCCACCCTAGGACTTCCATCATTGTGTTGGGACAAAACATTTTGACCTCTGAGCAGATTTCATCCTTGAGACCACTGATAAAACAACTCCTGTAGAATTCATCAGACAATCCTTCTGTGTGATTGGCCAATTTCTCAAATTCTGTCTAATACTCTCTCACTATGCCAATTTGGTGAAGTTTAGTGAGTGCTCCTGTGAAATCATCAAAAGCACTAGGACCAAATCGAGGTAAAATGAGTTGACAAAAATCTGTCCAGTTTGGATCGGGATGAGCTTTGATGTACCAACAATACCATTGAAGGGCTTCCTGTTCCAAATGAAAGGATGCAAGTGGAACTTTCTGGGCATCAGAAGTATTATGCATACTAAATTATTGTTCTGCTCGATATATCCATCCAGTCGAATCAATACCATTGAAGCGAGGAAAATCAAGCTTCGGCTCACGAAAATTGCCGGAAGAAGAGAACCCGATGGCTGCAAAAGATTCTGGTTGTCTAGTATTGTTCATGGCTGAATACTGAAGATGGAGGCTGAGAATTTTTTCATCCAGATCTTGGAGTTTGGTTTGGATGGCTGCAAGTGCTTCCTCCATGGTGTGTGCTCCTGCACGGGTGACAACCATAACCAGTTTTTTTTTTTGGGTGGAATGGGTAGAAAAACACAAACAAAAGATGATTTAGTAAAGGGAAATTTGGATTGGGGAAACAATCTGATGGGTAATTGGGGTTTGACTAGATTTTGGACACTGTCGAAAGGACAAGAAAGCAAAAAGGGGGATTTCAGAAGCGGGGTGATAGGATGAGAAAATTTGGCTTAGAGGGACAAAGAAGCAGAATTCAGAAAGGAACTCTGTGGTAAAATTTGAAGGTGATTGGGTGAAATTTGAGGAAGTTATGGCAAACCCTAAAAATAGACAAATGTGGGATTTCGGGCTTTGGGAAGGGGAATTGGGGATAAGGCCCTCTGGAATGAAAGATGCAGAATGGGATGATAGGGGTTCCCCAAAAATTTCAAGGGAAACAGAGTGAAAATAGGGAGATATGGAGAAAAAACTGAATTTTATACACTTTCAAAAATGGATCGGCAACAGCGGCGCAACGGCACGGAAGGGATCGAAAACGGATGGATCTGAAATGGCGACTGGATATGGACAAAGCATATGCTTCCAACAACAATATACTAACATAGTAAAGAGAAGGGTTGACATAGGTTCCTAACAGGGTGCAACCAAGCTACATTAGGGCGCAATTCAAAGTTTCCATGGATCAGTCACAGCAAATCATGCTCTATCCATTCAATTGTTTTGACTGGAAGGCATATATGGAGATATTGTGTAGGAGTAAAGGACTCTACAAGGTGACTATGGCAACTGAAACTAAGCCTACTGCTCTCATTGAGAAGGAAAAGTGGCATAATGGAAGAGATGAGGCTTATGGTATCTTGTGTCTCAGCACATCCATGTATATTATTTTCCATATAGATGGTTGTACCACTCATAATGAGGTTTGGGTCAAGCTCTAAACTTTATTGGGAAAGACTAATGAATTGAGGGGCCACCAACTGGAGAATCAACTAGTTTCACTAAGTCCAAGCAATTTCGAGACCTTACAAGACCTTTTCTCAAAGCTGAAAGATCTTGTTATTCAATTGAAGTAGTGTGGAATTTATAAGAAATATGAGCAATTGATCTTGGTCATCCTCTCAAATCTTGTCCTTGATTACTCAGTCTTTGTTTCAACCTTCCATGGTACAAAACTCACTTTTCGAAATTGGAAGATGCCTTCACTAGCAGAATTCATGGAATCACTCACTCGGGATAAATACAAGTTGTTCTTGATGGGAACAATCAAGAATCCATCCAAGGACCATGCTTTGGCTGCTGGAGATTCAAATAATTCAAAAAGAAAGAAGAAGGACAATCCCAAGAAACCATTTGATTAGAATAAAGCCAAGCAAAAAGCTCAAGAAGACTCCCCCAATTCCAAAAACAATTCTCAAAATAAGAAAGAGAAGTCTAAGTGCACATAATACAATAGGGGATTTCATCTTGAGAGCTCATGCATGAAGACCATTTATCAAATGGCTCAACTCCTTGAGAAAGTTAACATTCATCTTCTTGAGATCGCAAGAAAGAAGGAAGGAGGATCCAATTCTAAAGTCAAAGAGAGAGTACATGCTTTGATGGAAATCACATCCAAGTCTACCTCTTTCATCATTTATTCTAGAGATTCAAGGAATATGGTTCCATAAGAGATTGTTTCTCCTCTCTTGATTCTTTTGGTGTTCTAACTATTGTGTTGGATGATGACTTTGAAACTACTTTCAAAGGTAAAGGCATTATTGATCTTGAGTATGGTTCTTTCAATAATGTGTTGTATGTCCCAGGTCTTCCTACAAACCTCTTGTTAATCTATTATATGACTCACACTGGGTCTCCCGAGAAGGTTGTCTTCACACCTAATGATGTGGAAATTTTATAAATTTCTATAGGAATAATTGTTGCCTTAGGTACTACTGATCATAGCTCAAAAGTCTATAGGTTTTCACACTTTGTGCCTTTCTCTTCACCTTCTGCTCTCCTCACTCATGCCAACGAGTTAAGCAAATTATGGCATGATATATTTTTTCACCTTAATTGCAAATACCTTTCTTAAATTCATGATATGGTCATAGGGATGCCCAACATTAAGTTTTATAAAGGATTCTGTCAAAGTTGTATCCTAGGAAAACACCCTAAGCATAAGTTTGAGAGATCCAATTCTGAGCGAATATATGCACCCCTTGAGGTCATTCACGATGACATATAAGGTCCATTTCCTCATGTGTCTTTGAACAATGCAAAATACACCCTAAAATTCATAAATGACTTTTCCATATACTATTGGATCGTTTTCCTCCAATTAAAGTCTGAAGTTTTCAGTTGTTTCAAGCTTTTCAAAGCCTCAATTGAGAACCAGTTTGGAATATATATCAAGTTCCTCATATATGATAAAGGTGGGGAGTACATCAAATCTGATTTTCAACAATGATGTGCCTCTTCTGGTTTTCATATGCAACACATTGTTCTCTACACACCTCAACAAAATGGTGTTGCGAGAGGAAGAACAAATCTCTCAAAGAGATGGCTACATGCATGCTTGAGTCTAAGTATTTGTCTCCAATACATTGGACTGAATCTATTAACTATGCAGTCTACATACAAAACATAGTGCCTCATAAAGAATTGAAAGAAATCACTCCTTTTGAAGCTTGGACTGGGCACAAACCTGATGTCTCTCATTTTAGGACTTTTGGCTCCAAGGCTTGGGATAGAATTCCACTTGAGAAGAGGAGGGCCTTGCAACCCCAAATCCAACCATGTCTCTTTGTTGGATATTCAGAAGACTCCAAGGGTTATAAGTTTCTCAACATGACCACTCAAAAATAATTCATTGAGAGAAGTGTTCAATTCGAAGAAGAGCCCTTGCAAGCAATTGAAATTGGAGAATCTTTTGCACCACCACCTGTGAGAGTAAGTGAAGTTTCTCATGATAGTTCTGATTCTGATATATCCGATGATGAAGACCATATTATTGCATATCCAAGTTCACCTACAAGACCTAAGTGGGCTCCTAAGACTCTTGAAGAAGTTGGTGAACTTGTGGGGAATCCCCAGGATCCTAAGAGGACTAGATCACAATTTGAGAATGCACTTTCAATGAAAGATACTTTCCTACCTAAGAAGTGTTTTTTTTATGGTTGATTCAGACACTCAATCATATGAAGAAGCCTCACATGACCCAATATGGAAGGTATCCATGGATGAGGAGCTAGTCAAGCTTCCACTGGGAAGAAAATTGGTAAGGTGTAAGTGGATCTCCAAGACCAAGTTTGTTGTTGATGGTACAACAGTGAAGTATAAGGAAAGGCTTGTGGAAAATGGCTTCTCCCAATTTCATGACCTTGAATACAATGAGACCTTTGAACCAGTTGCAAATATGGATTCAATAAGACTAGTCCTAGAAATTCTACATCCAAGCGTTGGGAAGTGCATCACATGGATTTCAAGAGTGCTTTCCTCCATGGATATCTTGAGGAGGATATCTATATGAAGAATCCATATGGCTATATTTCATATACTAATCTTGTTTGAAGGTTGAAGAAGTCCTTGTATGGGATTAAGCAAGCTCCTAAAGCTTGGTATGTTAAGATGGACAACATTCTCTTGTCACAATCTTTCAGTAGATGCAAGTCTGATCCGAATGTGTACATGAAGCTGATTGACGATTCCATTTTGATTATTGTTTTATATTTTGATGACCTAATAATCACAGGTAGCTCCATTGATCAAATAGATTCATTGAAGACCTCCTTGCATCAAGATTTTTTCATGACTGACTTGGGAATACTTAAAAAACAATTGGGGCTTGAGATCTCACAATCCAAGTCTGGAATTAAAGTATCTTAGTGAAAATATGCTTCATACATGCTAAATAAGTTCAATATGGCTGAATGCAAGCCTACAAAGGCTCCCTTCCTTTCAAGAGTAAGATTTGAAGAAGCAGATTCTACACTGTTGGTGAACATCACCTTGTATAGGCAGCTAGTTGGAAGCTTGTTGTACTTGAATCATACTCGACATGATATTAGATATGCTATGAGTGTTTCCTCAAGATACATGGAGCAGCCACATGATCTTCATTGTAGGGCTACAAAAATAATCTTGCATTATGTGCAAGGCGCCAACTCTGATGGGATTCATTATGTTGCATATTTTAGCCTAGATCTTCTTGGTTTTGTTGATTCAGATTGGGTTGATGATATCCTAGATCGGAAGTCCACTTACATATTTGTTTTCATGCTTGGAGGAGGACCTATTTTCTGGTCAATTAAGAAACAAAGCGCAATTGCACTCTCTTCAATAGAGGCCAAGTACATAGGAGCAGTGAATGTTGCAACTTAGTGTGTGTGGTTGCAGGGTATACTTTTTGAGTTTGGGATTTCCTTTAGAATTCCCACAATCATCTTTTGTGACAATAAAAGTGCTATAAGGATCTCAATCGATCCAGTACAAATGCGAAGAACCAAGCATATGGAGATTCAAATGCACTATATCAGGAATCTAGTGCATGATCACATATTGATCTACAGTTTTTCCCATCATCTGAGCAAATTGCAAACATCTTCACCAAATATTTTTCAGAGAAGAATTTCAGCCATCTTAAATCACTGCTTGGGATGGGTGAAAATGTGGTGGAGTGAAGGATTGATCAGCAATTCTTCAATTTTGTTCATTTCCATGTTTGAGGAGAGGTTTTTCCCATGAGGTTTTCCTTCTTCCTTATTTTATGGACAAGGGAGTATGTAAAAAGGGTGACCATGACAAGTTTTTGGGCCCTATCTATTTCTGATTATACACATAAATTTAGGCTTAAGGGGGGGTGTTAGAATATTAAAAACCCATTCATATCCATTCCATACTTAGGAGATAGATTATTAGTCATTTTTTATTAATTCCTAGGTGTTGACTAAATAGTTGGCCATTATTTTTTCTTTGTGTGGACCACCAGCCATCCTGAGTCACTAGAGCGCACTTCTGGATATTCTAGATAATATTTTATGAGATTCTATGATATTTTATTCCATTCTTGGATTAGAAGGGTATATCTGTTGCATGAAATTGCAAGTAGTCAACGCTCCCCGGTTTATCGTGATAAGGGACTAATCGCCTCTCGTGGATCCTTGAAATCTGGGTGTGTTGAGTTTACCAATCACTTGCGGGTTTTTGGTGTAACGGAATCCATACTACCAACAATTGGTATCAGAGCAAGAGGTCACGAGTTCGATACACACTCGACTCGTGTTGAGGGGGAGATTGTTGCATGAAATTGCAAGTAGTCAGTGCTCCCTGGTGTATCGTGAAAAGGGACTAATCGTCTCTCGTGGATCCTTGAAATCTGTCGGTGGTCATTTTACCAATCACTTGCGGGTTTTGGTGTAACGGAAACCGTACTACCAAAACTATCCTGTTTTTACTGCTTTTTACTGATTTTAGTGAAAATGTAAAAGCTTGTTGACTTGGATTTAGCAGTTTTTTGGCCAACTCACCCTCCATGATGTTTCCTCTTTATTAAATATGTACTTAGTATTCTTTTCCATCCTACCTCACCATCCAACTCCGATATTACCAATATTGTGAGCCTTAGAGGTGATTTGGAAAGCACTTTTTGCACCGAGGGGGTTTTTCATCTTTTTAGTAAGTTTTCTTTTGTGAGGATTTCGAATGCCTTCTTTGGCTTTCAAATATCTGGTGAAATTATATATTTGGATAGCCATTACATTGACTAATTTTGGCTGATGTAGACTTATTCAAGAGAGTTATACTGTTTGCATCATATTCATGACTATTTTATGTGTTCAATGACTAGTTTTTGCAAGGCAATTTGTGAGATTGTGTAATTGCTTGAGTAGATATTAGTGTGAACAAGATTTTCAAATGTACCAATCTAACCTAGTGATTGGAAACAATGACTCAAAGTCAATAAATTAACATAATGAGCCCCAAACTTAGCAATTTTCCTCCTTTGCAATCGCTCATCCCAAATATCAGCTAGGCTCCCAAATCGGGTGATTTGGAATGCAATAGCTCAATTTAGTGTATGGATTATAAATTTTGTTAAAAATTGCAAGGATTCATTGGAACTAGAAAATGGTTGAACAAGGGATACAGAAATTTGAGGATAGCATGTAATATATTAATCATAGTAATAAAAAGACATCTATCTGATTTTATCTGATCATAGTATTATATTCATTTTCATGTGCAGAGAGAAGAAAACGAAGCATGTAGGTTCTTTATATTAAGGACATTCAAACCAAAGAATATACAATCCCAGTGGGAACCACTTCTTCTATGGGAAGAAGAAGAATTTTAAAAAGAAAAGCAAAATGTCTTTTACGACAGCTACATGAATCTAATACCCAAAAGACTATATTTTTGGTCAGAAATTGATTATCATTTGTACAACTACTCAAAAACTTCATTAAAAGTTTGGATTGTTGTTGTGGGAAAATATGCACAATAGGAGTGCATCACTTCATACTTTTGTGTAAGCCTATGAGGTTCTCAAAAGGACCAATATTGTAGTATAGAAATCAAATGTGATTGACCCCAAACTGATCCTAGAAGCCCTTGTTAGCGATTCAAAGCAAAATAAAAGCAAAAAATTGAAATAACTTGAAATAAAATAAATAAAGGTGGGGGGATGCAAACCACAAAAAAGAGAAAATGCATGAACTAGATTAGATTTCCCAATGGTCAAACTTGTGACAATAAGTGTCACCTAGGAGGTGTGGGATTCAAAGGAAAGCCAACAATCTCCCTTAGGGAGGTCCTTTTTTTCCACACTAAATTCTAAATAATTTGAGAGTGAGAAATTAGAGAAACACTTGCCCCTTGGAGGAAGGTGGCAAGGGATATTGAAGAATGCTTGGAGGTATGGGAAGAGGTGGAATAAATTCCAACATAATTCTAACAACATAACCTTGCTCTAATTTCTCCTTTCTAGATGCATTCCCATGGCTTCTTTTTATAGGCCAAGAGATGGCCAAGAAACAACTAGATCCAAATGTTAACCCATTAACTCCATGATTTGGCCCCAAATTACACAAAGGGGGGCCATTCAATGAACCGAATAACATAGGGAGACCAAATTCGAATTCTAGGAGGTGATGGACCCTTGATGATCCTTCAATGTGCCACGGGTGGTTGTGGCCCCATCATTTTTTATAATTGTGCGGATTTCAAATGAAAACCCTTGTTGGTGTAGTGCAGAGGCAAAGCTGAAAATATGCATTGTATCACAATCTATCATAGGTGTAAGCACGTTGCTCCTATTTTTTTACTATATTTGGGAATTTTTGGACTCATGCTACCTTTTGGATCTGATGAGGATGTCTTCGGTGGGATTCATGTTATATGTTAATGACACCTTACTGCAAGATTAGCCAAAATGTCGCATGTGTGCGAAATTAAGGAGTTAACAAATGTGATGTATATTTTTTAAACAAATAAAAAGATATTACAATGCTCTCAATTTAAAATTTAACAAACCTTGATAATTCTGAGAATGCCAAATATGAATGTTTTAAATTTATAGAATTTGGGTCTAGTGAATTTGGGAATAAAATTAGTGAATTAGTTTTTAGTTGAGCCAGAAAATTTATAGAACCTTGCAATGTTCTTAAACTATAACATGGTTTTTCATCTCACTATCATGTATGGAAGTAATCTTGGTTGAGGTGGAATCTGTAAGTAATCCAAACTTGAGTAGCCTCAATGATAACCTAGTTAATGAGAAATGAAGGTTCCAAGAGAGATACTCTGGTTTTGTTTGGATGATTACAATTGGAGGAATTATATTGACTTCTAAATCCATTGCTTAAATGAAACAACTGCTAGATAATATAGGATGTTAATAATTTTCTAAGTCAAATTTTAAACTCAAAAATTTCCCATAATTATTTTCTTTCACTTACATAATTTTCACAAAATCCATAAGACCTTGAGCTGTGAATAACTTACCAATGGCCATTCTTACAGTGTGCACAACTCCTATAAAACACACTTAGTTCACCAAAAGATCTCAATTGCTTTCTTTGTCAAGGAGATGCATCCCCTACAGGACTCTATAGCCATTATCAAATAAGAAAAGGAGACTGCAATTTTCTACTATATGGGAAAAGCAGAAAGGTACTAATTGAAATAAAAAATAGTTATTACACTCCCATATTGGTTTGTTTGAATTAGACACATACCTCGCCTATTGTGAAGAACAAGAGAGTTCCATCCAGACATCAATGAACCCATAGATTTATTTTACCCAACCATGGATTGCAACGATTTATTAATCAAGACACAAACTGAATGAAGATTTGGATAATTGTGGGTATTCAAATCAAAGGATTTAAGGAAAATTCATTAATGACATAACACTAGGAATGTTTATATTGAAGGAGTGCAAGTGATATGCCACCACTAGAAATCGAGGCATTGAAAGTGCATAAGCAAGTGCATGGTAAGTGGTGCACATCAATGGTAATGTGGCAATATAATAATTTTTGTTTTTATTTATTTTTTAATTAATTTTATTTTCTTACAATTTTAAGTGCTCATTCAAGTATCTGTGTCAAATCTAAATCCTTCTCTAGCAATCATAATAAAGAATATTTTATTTTTTAAAATTATATAAAATATTGTTTTTTCAAATATTTGATTTAATATTTTTTTTTTAAACACTTTAGAAAATCTTTAGAAAAATTTGAACTTACTGGCCAACTAATAAAATTCAATTTAGGTTGACTATCAAACGAAAAGTATATATCCCTACCCAAGCAGGGACATAACACTGCATTCCCTACATTGCTTATGTTATCATTATTTTTGGATACTACTTGATAGTTACTATTTTTAATATATATCCAATAAAATTCTAGTTGACGAGGTCATATGTTTTTCCTTTTAGAACCCTGCCCAAAATAAACAACTTTAGATTTGAAAACAAAAAAATTGTGCACCCAAAGTGTCTTTGTTTTTTGGTTTAGGGTTTGGAGGACTATTGAGCACTAAAATTAACTTTGAAATCTTTATTTTGAACTTTTTAGATTTGTCCATTTAATTGAGAGTAGATGATTCTTATGTTCCATTTTTAGGCACAATAACAAGTCATAATGATTACAATTCCTCCCAGTATTCCATATTGATAGATAGAATTCCCATCTTATTTTCTTCGAGAGGTATTAGTATCAAGGAAATAGAAGTGATCATTCAAACCATGGAAGGTCTTATGCTAGTTTTAGTTGCACTCCCTCATGATGTGGTTATGATGTACCTAAATGCAATAGGGATTAGGAACATGATATTGATTTACGAGACATGGAAAAATCATTTGGAATAGAATACAGAGAGAAAGACAATTATAGTTTGATGTAAATCAATGGTCCAGTTCATCTCTAGCTAGTATGTCATGTCCCCTCTCATCGATCTAGTACGATGGAGAGAACATGATGCTAACGTTGGGCATCTAGCCCCATGATCATTTACAAAATTCATTGAATATCAAAATACATATGCAGATGCATAGATGTAAGAAACACAACAGAAGTAAATTCAACTACACATCTAGCATGCATTCCGCATATTCATGATAGTCATCAAATAAATACATTATAGAATTAACACAAGAGAGTACTTATCTTGAAACAAAGTAGTCTCGAGCAACTGGCTATGCAACTGCAACGTTCCACCGAACCATAGGCCATTTATGCTCATCAATCTCTCAACATGACTTCCACCCCTGAGATGGGCATGATTTATAAAAGGAAAATGGAACAACAGACTCACACATAGCCAAATATACACCTAAATCTGCCAAGCCAATCCACAATTGGGTTTATCAAGCTGCTAAGGCAATGGAAATGAAGAATTGCTAGGCTAGTAAGCTCAACTATAGAGCTATGGATACCTATACAAGATCTATCTAGATTGGTCCCCACAATACCTACACACCCGAAACCAAGAAGTATTACATTCACTACTACACAGTGCCTCAAGCCATATATTCCATTCTAGTGCTCTTCAAGGTGTGCATAGAAGAGTAGCCAGCCCTTTTGATATTTCTGTGAGGTTCCTCTCTTCACTAGGTTTATCAAGCCAAATCTAATCCTCTTCCAATCCTAATTTCTTACTCACAAATTCAACTCAAAATAAGGGTGCAAATAACAACAAAAAAACAAGTGTGGGGCATGAAGAAAACGTTTTGAATGTGGGATGCCCAAGATGGGGTTTCCATTAGTTTAAGAAATTGTGGGAAACCAAAAACAAAAATTTAGATGGGGAATCAATCCTGGGAGAGAAAATTGATTTTAGAAAACGTTTATGGCCATTAAAGGAACATAACCGGCCTCTATAAACCCCCAAATCGTGACTCTCTTCCTCCCAGCCACTGTGCAACACAAAAACGAGTCCCCAACTATGGAAAATGAAGGAAAATGATGGAAAACGTGAAGGAAAATGCCCCCATCTAGCTCAGACTGCGCGAGGGAGAAAAGACCATGGGTGAAGAATGGCTTGGGCACAATTTCCTGGGTGTTTTCTTTCCCAATAAACCAAAATACGATTTCCCAAATTGATGGCTTGCCCATACACGAAATTGGTTGCCACACTTCTCAATTCCCAGTGCATTAACTACCTCAACCAACTCTTGGAATAATTAAATGATTGGGTCCATAAGTCAAAATGGGTAGTTGAGGGTTTATGGGTTCTCTCAATAACATTTGGCAAAACACTATTGGCTCAAAGGTTTGAATATTTTTCCTCCCTATCCCTTGTAAAAATCATGCCCCCATCTCTTGTTGCATTGCATAGCTAGTTGTGGGTATTTCATTAAAATTCATATTTACATGATGTCTTAATTTCTATTGTGCGTGGCTAGCACGAGAACCATATGCACTGATTTTTAATTGTCGATACATAAAACGCTAAATTGACGGGGCCTTGGCCTTGAGCTCCTCACCATGATTTAATAACGATATTTACATCATTTACAATTTTAATGCAATAGGGTCAAAATCGGGATATTACATAGTAAATATGAAAATCAAGTAGTGCATAAATGCTCCCATTCTATGATTTTGAATAAAAATATAGAGAATGAACTAAATAAATCTAGAGATGAATTTGGGATAAAAAAATAGTGAATGGGTCAAGGAAATATGGAAATAAATCAGGGAGTATAACTTCCCCATTTTCTTGGGAAATATAGTTAGTAGCATGCATGAAGATGCTTTTGAAATTTTTTCCCATTTCTTTGGTTTGAAGATATAAATGGGGGTAACCAATCAAATTTGGCATTGAATCCAAGTGCAAACTCAATTTGTAAAGGTAGGAGGAATTTTGGGGCAGTTGATGTGGGTAGATCCTCTTCACTTGGCCTTACAATTTCTACAGGATCAGGACAAGACAAAGTAGTGAGTGGGATATCTGTTTTTAGAGACGATGGGTTTGCACTTGAATATCTTATTGTTCTAAATGGAGTTAGTAATGGCTTGCTTACATCTACTCAACATGTGACATCAAGAACTTCTCTTTCACCTTTTAAAAATGACCCAACATCTACAAGCACACTTAATATGGCCAAAACATTAGTGCAGAATGTCCCCAAAGTTTACACTCTTCCTTGGGTTCAGTAAATTTAAATTTATCAATTTTTCTATAATATGGATAATCACTAAAGACATTTGTGTTTCCTTGTTTTGGGTATGTACCATACTAGATCCATATTAACTTCAAATATACCATGCAATGAGAGGGCTCAAATCCCTAGAGGTGCAACTTTTTTTAATGTCTATATCTAGTTGGAGAAGTTTGCACCTCAAGGGATTTTATCCCTCTTGGCACATGCTAGATCCGGACTTAAGATGGATCTAGGTTGGTTTCAATCTGGGGTGGTCACATGAAATTAGGAGATGATCATCAATTTTTTTGTAAAATTCACTATAACTTAAACCTAATATAAAAGAGTGTATTTCATTGATGATATCAATGATTCAAAGAGAGGAACCATTGATATGAATGCAAAAAATACTAAAATAACCCAAGTACCTTGGAAATCCAAATAAATTTGATTTCACTCGGATTATTGGTGACTCCACTCTCTAATATTAGATTTAATTTATAGTGATTTTTACTATTTATTGAATTTATATTAGTGATTCAAAGAGAGAAATCACTAATATCATACTGTATTTTTATTGTGTTTATATACATGTCAGCTTAAATATTTTTTATTTTTTTAGTGTTTGTTGCATTGATATCAATGATTCAAAGAGAGGAATCACTGATACCAATCCAAAAAACAACAAAATAACCCAAGTACCCTTAAGATACAAAGCAATTTGATTTCACTTGGATTACTAGTGGCTTCACTCTCTGATATTAGGTTTTTAAGTTATAGTGAATTTTACTATTTGTTGCATTGATATCAATGATTCAAAGAGAGGAATCACTGATATCAATGCAACAAACAGTAAAATTCACTACAACTTAAACCTAATATTAGAGAGTGGAGTCACTGAAATCAATGCAATCAAATTGCTTTGGATTTTCAGTGATGTTGTCAAGTTATGTCAATGTAATCAAATTGTTTTGGATTATTAGTGAATCCACTCTCCGATATTATATTTAATTTACAGTGAATTTTATTGTTTGTTGCATTGATATTAGTGATTCAAAGAGAGGAATCATTGATATCTATGCAACAAACGGTAAAATTCATTGTAACTTAAACCTAATATCAGAAAGTGGAGTTACTAAAATCAATGCAATCCAAGTGAAAACATATTGCTTTGGATTTTTGGGTGTCAATCCAACAAACAATAAAATAATCCAAGTACGCTGAAAATCCAAAGAAATTTGATTTCACTTGGATTATCAGTGACTCCACTCTCTGATATTAGGTTCAATTTATAGTGAATTTTAATGTTTATTGCATTGATATTAGTTATTTTAAGAGAGGAATCACTAATATCATATTGTATTTTTATTTCAGCTAATGTTTTTAATTTTTTAGTATTTGTTGCACTGATATTAGTGATTCAAAGAGAGCAATAACTGATATCAATGAAACAAACAATAAAATAATTAAAGTACCCTGAAAGTACAAAGAACTTTAATTTTACTTGGATTACTAATGACTTCACTCTAATATGATATTAGGTTTAAGTTATATTGAAATATTTTACTATTTGTTGCATTGATATCAATGATTCAAAGAGATGAATCACTGATATCAATGCAACAAATAGTAAAACTCATTGAAACTTAAAACCTAATATTAGAGAGTGGAGTCACTAGAATCAATACAATCAAATTTATTTGGATTTTAAGTGATGTTGTCACGTTATGTCAGATTATGTCAACGCATTCAAATTGCTTTGGATTGGTGGGACAATTACTGCGAGAGGCATGTTGGAGATGAGTTTGAAATATACATGATAGAACCCACCTGGGAGGATTTTGCAGATGTCTCTAGGAAGAATTAAACCTCGTGAGAAACTATGATGACTAGTACAAGAGATAGAAAACTTTGCACTAAGAGAGAGACCAAATGGTGTTAGAGTTCACCAATATATTCCATACTTGCTCAAAGCAAGGTATCAGAGGTACATCCTAATAGAGATGGATTTCATGGGAATATCCTCATTGGGAGATTCTTATCGATATGCTATCAAGATGCAACAAAAGTTTAAGAAAAAGAATAAGTGAGGGTATGGGTTTGCAGATCAACTGTAGTAGAGGCTTGGTAAAAGTGGCCTTAGCTCACAGAAAAGAAAAAAAAAAGAGAAACGATAGAAAAAATCATGACAACCAAGCCAATCATAGGTAAAAAGGGTAATGGGAAATCAAAGGACACTGGAAAGTGGTGTGAGTTCCACAAAATACCTTGGCACAACACTGATGAATTTCACTCAAAACAATCATTGTTCGATGAGATGAAATCCTGAGAGCCAAAATCTATCTTGGACTTTGATTCATAGAAAAATAAGGGAAAGTGAATCATTGACATGTAACCTAGTGCCACCATTTCAACCACAAAGATACAACTAGAAGATTTGGAGGAGCTAGAGGAAGAGGAGTACCTATTCCATTCACAACTGTTGGTGAAGGGGAATCCACTACATTTTATTTTTGATAGTGGTAACTAGAAGAAACTGATCTCATACAAGGTGCTCAAGAGATTGAAGCTATCGATGATGCCAAATCCCCAAGCATACACCATCATTTGGTTGATATAGGGAGGAAACATCCACGTTAGTCAATAATGGTGCCTATCATACGACATCAAGCCCTTCAAAGATGAGGTACTATGTGATGTTCCCCACTTAAATTTTGTGATGTTATTTTAGGACAACCCTATATGTGGAAATGAAATGTTGTTTATAAGTCTAGGTCCCAAAATTTCATTTTTATTTTGGAAGGCCAACTCTATAGGATACCCAAGGTGGTCCTTATTATTGCAGTTTCCTTGATATCCAAAAAGAAATGTCAAAAGGTCATCTCTTAAACTAGAAAGTTTGTCCTCTTCATGGTTCAATTAGAAGGTGGATAGAAGGTCACTACAAATACCACATCCTTGACATAAGGTTTCTTTAAACAAAAGAAGTAGGTGGATAAGATTGTGGAAGAATATAGATATGTATTTGACTTGCTAAAGGAGTTCCTCTACACTACTAGGTTAAACATTCAATTGATTTGATACCTAGTGCTCCTTTACCCAATGGCCTTGGAATGTAGACACTCTCTTTTGGAGAATGAGGAAATACAACATTAGATTCAGGAGCTCATCCAGAAAGGCCACATTTGACCAATCTTCTGACCTTGTGGGAGCTCAATTATATTGGTATAGAAGAACAATGGGACATAGCGACTCTGTATTTATTATAGGTCCCTAAACAAAACCACCATCAAGAATCGATACCCAATCCCTCAAATTGATGATCTTCTTGATCAAGTTGATGGTGCCAAGTTTATTAGTAAGATTGATTTGAATTATGGTTAACACTAGGTTCCGATTGAGTAGGATGATGTATGGAAGACAACTTTCAAGTCTAAAGAAGGTATTTTTGAGTGGTTGGTCATGCCTTTCAGCTTGACTAATTCCCCATCAACATTTATGATAATGATGGATGATATCTTTGTAATGTCCCTTGTTAGGAATTTTATTAAAATGGCATTTTTTCACTTTTTTCCCTAGTTAGACCTTTGACTAGTTTTGAGCTATAGGTCCCCAAATTGCTCCAATTGCTCCCAAATATTCTGAGAAGGTATATGGATGACATTAGAACATAAATATGTATTTAAGGGATGCTTTTGGACCTTCAAAATAATCTACAAATCCTCTTTCAATTCTGGCCAATGTAGGGAACTTTACTAGTAATTTCCCTTTGACTAGTATTGGTCTCTGGGTATCAAATTGACTCGAAATGCCTTCAAATATTCAAGAAAGGTGTATGAATGATATTAGGACTTGAATATGATGTTCAGAGATGAGATATGGCCACCAAAAGACCTCTTCAAACTCTCTTAATATTCTGGACCAAGTATGCAATTTTACTAGTAATTTGGGGTTCAAATCCCCCTGGGGTAAGTACTGAAAATGGCTTCCCAAATGCCTCCAAAACCACTCCAATTTATGAAAAGAGGTAGGAAATGTATTAATGATTTTATTAAGGTATCATTTTCACCATTAATTGATTATTATATCTGTTCCAACCCTCTCCCATTCAACTGCAAAATTCACCAATTCAACCCTTGGGGAAATGGCACTATTTCTTCTCCCAATGCAATTAAACTGAGTAAAAATACTTCAAATGCTTAAGTACAGTACATTAAACTTGTAAATTACATCCATGGAATTCAATTAATCACAAATTCATCATATAATCATCTGTTCATTCGAAATCATCAGCATTACATTGATTCACAACAAGGTAGTGGGGAAATGGCACTGTTCTTTCATTAAAAATGAGATTTATACGTTTCTACTTGAAATTTCAACCTGAAACTTTCTATATATGAATAAAATAGTGTTTAATTCATATTACAAAATAAATGGGCAATTATAAGCTCCCCCAAAGAGTACAATACCTCACTAAAAATGCCCTCCCTTAAGGATCAAGAATATGCCATCAAAACTAGAAATGGTTGAAGGAATGAGATGCAATAGAAGAAACCATGAGCTGACCTGTAGATTACACCTGCAAATAAATACTCCATTAAAGCTCAAAATTAAAGGTCTTAATGGCCTTTCCAATTACCAACTTAGATGGTAATCTTTCACCCTCGAAATTGGCTAAGGCAAGAAACTAGTCATCCACTAGCTCTCCCTCTTCACAAATACAATTGCAAATTATACAAATGATAAAAAGATGGTTTAATTCTTTGTTCTTGAAATTTATAAAGTTCTAGTTTCCTCCATGGGTCGAATTCCTTCCAAGATACTCATGCCAACTCAAGTTGAGAAGAGATTCCAAAGAACGCCACTTGTACAACAATTCCTAGTCTCCCACTTCCACCAAATCACATGTGGAAGCATCTTAGCTGCCCTAAAACCCTTGAGCACCCTCTTAGATTCTATGTTTATCCCTGACATGTCATATATTTCATATGTCAGCCTTCAGGTCTGATTTGTGTCATAGGTGTCATAGCATCTTCATCATTGTTGTCATAGAGCTAGGGAATCTAGCCCAAGTGTCTCACTAGCTACAAATTGCCTCTTCCTCTTCCATGAGAGTTACTGTTCCTCTATATTTCGACCTAATTGACTCATTCCAATTATTATTGACCTTATAACTCATCCCAAGAACATTATTCTTCCCATGGATTCGAAATTGCAAGAAGAGGATGCCATGTGGCACATAAATTCTAGCTTGTGTGGGTCCCACTTCCTCCATGTGTCTTCATGATCAAATGTTAGTTTGATTTTCACTTGTATATATTTATTTATCTCATTTGTTAAATATTTATGCCATCCTAATGTTCCATCATCATTTATTATCCCCATTATTCCAAATCCCAAAGCTTCCACCCCAAATTTAGTAAACCAGTAATTTTCCTCCTTGGCAATTATTTGACCTTTAACATCAATTTGAGAATCTCTAATGAATAGGGCCAATTTTCTTAGGCCATTGTGACCCAATGCCAAATTTGGGATATGAAAAATCCTCCCTTCCCAATATTGCTTTTCCTCAAGCAATTTCAAACATGGGTGTTGAAGAACCTGCTTTTGTATAATTCTTTGATGTTGCCATTGAATTGCCCAACCTTGAGTCTTTGAATTTCCATGAAGATTTTAGAGAGGAACCACCATGCTTGCTACTACACTACTTTGATAAAAATCACTTTTTAAAGTGGGAAATCCATCTCCCATACTACTTGTTTTCCCCAAAAAATTGAAACCAATGAAATAAAAATTATCCCAGGGTCCCATTGCTTGTATTGTACCCCAACAATTAAGAGTCCTCTCCAACCCACACCATTAGATAAGAGGATTCCTGGATCCCATTTCTTGTATGCATTCTTCCAAACATCATGAGTAAAAAATATATATCATCAAAGTACATAACACCATAATTAAAATGTACATCAAGGAGATGCTTCATCAGAGTCATGAAAGTGCTTATACCTCAAAGCAAGTAGACCACCATTTTCCAAGTGCATACAATCTTCAAGTGACCCATCAAATATGCTCTAGTGACATAGGTGAGGATCCCATGTCCTATAATACTGATCCAAAAAGATGTGATATGCATCAAAATATTCATCCATGTATTCTTTCATCCAAGAAGTGAATGAAGAATCTCCACTAAAATCTGAACCAAATAATGAGCAGAAAAAACAAGGAGACTTCAAAGGACTCAAAGAAGCCTCACCCATACATCCATGAATATGAGAATAATAAATATATATCAAAGTATGTGGCTTCCAAAAAAAATGTTCTCCAATCATAAATTTATTCACCCAAGTGTTGGATGAAGTTCCTCCAACATCAAATGAATCAAGTGTTGAGCAAGAAAAACCATGAGTCTTCAAGTGACTCAAATGCATATCATAGGTGCATCCATGTAGATGTGCATCATCATAAAGTAACAAAGGATGCTGCTGCAAATATTAATAAGAATGTGCTCCAACCATATCATCATAAAAAGCAAATATAGGAGTTCCATACTCCTCATGTGGCACCATAAAAAAGAACCCTTTCACCCATTCTTCATTGAGACTAATGCTGCAAAACATGGAATTGTAGGATGTAGGAGAATTAACTAACTCAGCCAAATGATCAAAAAGTGCAGAAGTTTCATCATGGAAAGGATCCATATGGTTAGTATCATGCAACTCCTTCAAAAGTGTGAAACCTTTGTTGTACATTAGTTCCAATGTAGAGGAATCATGCTCTTCTTTAAAAATTGCATAACCTTCATCAAGAGACAAATAAAGTTCCTCTTCCACCACATCAAGTGTTTGGATCTCTTCAAGTTCATCTTCAAACACATTAAGTAGATTCAAATTTCCACATTTCTCATGATCCACCATCTCATGAGAATCCTCCAAACAATCTACCATTTGACAATCTGAAATATAGGAGGAGAAACAAGTATCTTGCAACTTTTCAAGAAGTTGCTCATTTTTAATTGTGAGCTTATGATTATCTTCATTATTCTTCAAGTATGCATCATGTAACAATTCATTAAGCTCAAACAAATGGTTTCTATCAAAAAGCAAATACATGAAATTACCTTTGATGTGGAACATTGCTCTTTGAATCTTCTCCATGTCTTCAAGGAAGGATGCTTCCTCCAATGAAGTAGCTCTCCAACACGAATTTGACACCAATACTTGAGTGCCATGGAGAATGCTGAGGGACTCTTGGATCTTCTTTTCATTCATATTTGAGGACCCTTCAAGAAAATGATGCTCTTGCAAATGAACCTCCTCATCTTCTTCATTTTTGCTTGGACCAACTTCATGAAGCTCAAGTGGTGATGGGGAAGTTGATCTTGGTTCTTCTTCAACTGCTACAAGGTATTCATTATCATGCTTAATAGAACTTGGGCTTGCAAAAACACTTTCAAAAGTGATCTCTATGTCACCAACATAGAGGTGTGACCACCCATCAGTAGGTACTCCTTCATAGTTTAAGCATCCATCAGTAGATGCTCTTTGGTTCATGTCTAAGCTAGAAGGTGTCTCGAAATTATCTTCCATATTCTCAATAGAATCTTCTTCATGCTCATGTGATTACTCTTCCTTTTGCTACTTCAAGAAATATTATGCATTTTTCCCCTTGTTTTCCTTAGGATCAATATCTTTGGAATCTCTTTTTGAAAAATTCCCAAAAGCTCTCCTCAAGTAGGACATCATTTCCTGCACACATATATGATATTCTCTCCAAGGTTCTTTATAAGAAGGGAATAAACCTTTCTTTAATAACTCCACATCTTCATTTTTGGGCCTATTTTCAAAAATATGTTCAGCAAAGTACTCAAAAGACATGAAATTTTGTGTATTTTTTCTCAAAGCAAGATATTCTTGATATTTTTTATATTGTTGGGGCACAGTGTTATATGTTGCTTTCCATCTTTGGAACTCATTCATAGAATTATCCTTGGTTGGTGTGACACACTCATATTCATCAGATTTAAATTCATAAGAATAATCTTCATTTATCCTGAAATTGTAAGAAGTTTTGCATGATGGCACCTCTTCCTCATACCATTCACATTCTGCTTCATATTGCTCATAAGCATCTGCATATTACTCATAAGTATTGTACTCATAGGATTCATCATAATAGTAATACATGGTTGCCAATTATTCTTGAATGTATGTACCTAATCCACGGGTTCAAGGACCATGCTCTGATACCACTATAATGTCCCTTGTTAGGAATTTTATTAAAATGGCAATTTTTCACTTTTTTCCCTAGTTAGACCTTTGACTAGTTTTGAGCTCTAGGTCCCCAAATTGCTCCAATTGCTCCCAAATATTCTGAGAAGGTATACGGATGATGTTAGAAAATAAATATGTATTTCATGGATGATTTTGGACCTTTAAAATACTTATGCAAATCCTCTTTCAATTCTGGCCAATGTAGAGAACTTTACTAGTAATTTCCCTTTGACTAGTATTGGTCTCTAGGTCTCAAATTGACTCCAAATGCCTTCAAATATTCAAGGAAGGTGTATGAATGATATTAGGACTTGAATATGATGTTCATGTATGAGATATGGCCACAAAAATACATCTGTAAACTCTCTTAATATTCTAGACCAAGTATGCAATTTTACTAGTAATTTGGGGTTCAAATCCCCCTGGGGTAAGTACTAAAAATGGCTTCCCAAATGCAACAAACCCACTCAAATTTCTGAACAGAGGTAGGGAATATATTCATGATTTTATTAAGGTCTCATGTACACCATTAATTGATTATTATATCTGTTCCAACCCTCTCCCATTCAGCTGCAAAAATCACCAATTCAACTCTTGGGGAAATGGCACTATTTCTTCTCCCAATGCAATTAAATTGAGTAAAAATACTTCAAATGCTCAAGTAAATTACATGAAAATTTTAAAATAAATCCATGGAAGTCCATTAATCACAAATGCATCAGAGAATCATCTATTCATTCGAAATCATCAGCATTACATTGATTCACAACAAGGTAGTGGGGAAATGGCACTATTCTTTCATTAAAAATGAGATTTATACATCTCTACTTGGAATTTAGGCCTGAAAATTTTTGGAGATAAAAAGCAGAGTATTTACTTCATATTACAAAATAAATGGGGCATTAGAAGCTCCCCTAAAGAGTACAATAGCTCACCAAAAACGCCCTCCCTCAAGGATCAAGAATATGCCATCAAAATTGTAAATGGTTGAAGGCGTGAGCTGCAATAGAAGAAACCATGAGATTCCCTGTAGCTTAAACCTGCAAATAAATACTCCATTAAAGCTCCAAATGAAAGGTCTGAATGGCCTTTCCAATTACCAACTTGGATGGGAATCTTTCACCCTCGAAATTGGCTAAGGAAAGAAACTAGTCATCCACTAGATCTCCCTCTTCACAGATGCAATTGCAAATTCTACAAATTATCAAAAGTTGGTTTCATTGTTTGTTCTTTAAACTTATAAATTTCTAATTTATTCCATGGGTCGAATTCCTTACAAGAGACTCATGCCAACTCAAGTTGGGAAAAGATTCCAAAGAACGCCACTTGTACAACAATTCCTAGTCTCCCACTTCCACCAAATCACATGTGGAAGCATCTTAGCTTCCCTAACACCCTTGAGAGACCTCTTGGAGTCTATTTTTATCCCTTACATGACATATATGTCATATGTCAGCCTTCAGGTTTGATTTGTGTCATAGTTGTCATAGCATCTCCATCATTGTTGTCATAGAGCTAGGGAATCTAGCCCAAGTGTCTCACTAGCTCCAAATTGCCTCTTCCTCTTCCATGGGAGTTACTCTTCCTCTATATTTCGACTTCATTGACTCATTCGAAGTATTACTTATAACTCATCCCAGGAACATTAGACTTCCCATGGATTCGAAATTGCAAGAAGACGATGCCATGTGGCATATAAATTCTAGCTTGTGTGGGTCTCACTTCTTCCATGTGTCTTCATGATCAAACTCCACTTTGATTTTCACTTGTATATTTTTATTTATATCATTTATTAAATATTTATGCCATCCTAATCTTCCAACATCATTTATTATCCCCATTATTCCAAATCCCAAAGCTTCCACCCCAAACCTAGGAAACTAGTAATTTTCCTCCTTGGCAATTATTTAATCTTTAGCATCAATTTGACAAACTCTAATGAATAGGGCCAATTTGCTTAGGCCATTGTGATCCAATGCCAAATTTGGGACATTAAAATACTGCACCCATTCACAAGCTCTTCTGGTCGTATATCTGGACAAAATCCTCATCTTCAACAGAACTTGCATCACATTCAACAGATCCTTAGTACCTTGCGCCAACACAAGTTATATGCCAATTTGGAGAAATGCTCTTCCAGCATGGAGAGAATTCCATACCTGGGATACATCATGGATGAATATGGGATGCATGTGTATCTACTTACAATCTAATTCATTCACATTTGGCCAACCCAAACAACTCTAACAGAGCTCCATAGTTTCTTGCACCTCGCCAACTTTTACCACAGGTTTGTGTTGGGGTTCTCTCATATTGCTTGCCCCTTAAGTAAATATACCAAGGCTGGATCCAAATAAATATTTTCCATGGGGTGCATAACAATATAATTTCTTTGAGGATATGAAATGATGCATGTGCTCAATGCTAGATCTCACTCTACCATATCTACAACAACCTTTTGAGATTCAGCTAGATTCCTCTAGTTATGCTATAGGTGTAGTCCTCACTCAAAATAGGAATCCAATCACCTATCATAGTGAGACAAACTATAATTCTATTTGTAGGTATCCCATATGTGACAAGGATATGTACTCCATTATGTAGGAATTTTTTCAATGGAAGCATTACATTCTAGGGAAGTAGACCATCATCTACATTGATCACAATCCCCTATAGTTAATGTAGATGCAGGGAAAGTTACATAATGACCTCCATCAAAAGTGATCCACTTACATGCAACTATTCTTCCTAAACATCAAGTATAATGAGGGAAAAATCAATCAGGTTGTATATTTCCTCAACCAAACTCTAGTTGTTGTGATGAATACCATGCTCAACTCTTGTGGAAATGATACATCTATATGGCCCAAATTGTATAATAATGAACCTATATTTTATATTTCCTATCAAACATTACAATTATGAAGATCAGTCTCAAACCTTCATCTCCGAGATGAAATTTTATTCCATATCGGACACCTCTATGTTCCTTCAAGCGAGCATGAGAAGTTGATTTTGGAGGTGCATTACAATTTAGTGGTAGGGCACTTTGGTGTCAACAATATAGTTGTAGTGTTGCATAAGTACTTCTATTGGATGAAGCTCTGATAAGACATTGATAGGTACATATGATCATGCACCACCTATGCCATTTCCAAACCTACCATCAAGAACCAAGGATTGTACACCCATTTCCTACCATAGGCAGACCTTGGGAGTCTGTCTCCATGGAGTACATGTTCGGCTTTCCTTCAACCAAACACTGAAACAACTATGTATTTTTTGTTGTTAATCGGTTCTCTAAGATGGAAATTTTAACTCCCTATAAGAAGAGCATCACATCATGCAAATGCCACTACTAAGCTCTTCTTCGAGCTTGTTTGGGTCATTTTGGCCTCCCACAAACCATTATTTTATATCAAGATAGTACATTCATGAGTACCTTCTAGTCCAACCTATGGTTGATGATCGACACCAAGTTAACCAAATTGACTACATTCCACCCCAAACAAATGGGAAAATAGAGGTGGTCAACAGGATGACTATGCATATCTTGAGAATGTACAATTCCAGATATCCCCACACTTGGGATGAGAGCCTTATTTATGTTTATCATAGCTACATCATATACCTTTATAGATCTATTAGCCATATCCCTTTTTAGGTATGCTTGGGGTTCCATCCATTAGCCCTAGTTGATGTAGCACTTCCCAGTACAGATACACAGGAAGAGTCCTCCCATCCTCAAACTGAATCTGATTGGGCATCCAAATTTGTTTAGCGGATCCAACACATCCAAAACCAAGTTCATGATATGTTGCGAAAATCTAATGCCATGTATAAACAGTGACATGACCAACATTGGGTTCTAGATAATTTTCAGGTTGGAAATAAGGTCTAGTTACATTTAAAGAAAGAGCACCTCATAGGGACCCATCATAGGCTTCTCCCACTTTGATATGGGCCTCAATCCATCACCAAATTTGTGGGTGATACTACAACAAATTTGGCTTTTAGGGGGGGTTGTCTTCCGCCCCCAAAAGTCACTTTTGGGAGCGGTTTTGGATTTCGAGGCGGTATTTACAAAACCCCCCCAATAGCATCGACACTAAAAGTTTTGAATTTTAGAGGTGGTTTTGGAAGAGATCAAAATCGCCCCTAAAAATTACTTTTAGGGGTGGTTCTAAACCCCCCCTAAAAGTGACTTTTGAGGGCGGTTATAAACCCCCCATATAGACACCTATGGTGGTGGTTCCGAGCACCCCTAAAATCCCTCATTACAAACCTTTGGGGGCGATTAAAAACCCCCCTTGTAGGTTACTATGGGGATGATTCTAAACCCCCCACTAAAAATTCATCTTACAAACCTTTGGGGGAGGTCTTAACAAAACTGCCCCCAATAGCACCGACGCTAAAAGTTTGGACTTTTAAGGGTGGTTTTGGAAGAGATAAAAATCGACACTAAAAGTAAATTTTGGGGGCGGTCCTCCCCCCCCCAAAAAAAAACAAAAAGGGACTTTTAGGAGCGGTTCTAAACCCCCCTCATAGACACCTATGGAGGCGGTTAAAAAATCCCCCTAAAATTCCATATTACAAACCTTTGGGGGTGGTTACAAACCCCCCTCATAGGTACTTATGAGGGAAGTTCTAAACCCCCCTCGTAGGTACCTATGAGGAAGATTCTAAACCCCCCCGCGTTGTAACATACAAGGGAAATTTCAAACCCCCCTCATAGTGACATATGAAGGTGGTTTAGAACCCCCCTCATAGCAACATACAAAGACGGTTTGAAACCCCCTCTATAGCCATAATAAATCATAATAAAATATATTTTATTAAAAATACCAATATTGTAATATCAATAGGGCACGGAGCAATTGAACCACCAACCTCCCGCTTGTAAGGTGTGCGCTCTTCCATTGAGTTAGAACCCTTTCAGAATTGGGGAGAGGAGCATATGAACACCCAGATTGCATCATTTGTAATTATAAGAAAAGACAATAATATCCAAAGACAACCATGCTTAAAATCCAATTTATGTTTCAAAACACATTGATAAGCACAAAAATCTACCATAATTAGCCTAGAGCTCCTTCTGAATTTTGGAACTGTTTGAAGAGACCCCAAAGATGTCTAACCACTAAAATCTACATAAGTAATCTCATATAGGATCCATGTTAATGGTAAATAAACTGGGATTTAAGTCCCTCGTTTACAGATAATTAACATTGATCATATACTAGATCCTTAGGGTATAATTAAAAATTGCTAAACACCATAACCATAAAAGCATTACAAGATTATATTAAGCCAATGAAAATGAAATCAAATGCAAGAAATCATAAAATTGTTAATGAACTCACCTTCATTCAGTACTTATACTCAAAACTTAGTATGTATACTCAAAACTTGGTAACCCAACACATGGAAGGAAGTTATCCACCCAGTTTTATTTTTACAAACTTGTAATGTCACATATATCATACATTATATACTTTCACTTTACCGTAAAGACATATATGTCATGTCCCAAATTTGGTATTGGGTCACAATGGCCTAATCACATTGGCCCTATTCATTAGAGTTTGTCAAATTGATGCTAAAGGTCAAATAATTGCCAAGGAGGAAAATTACTAGTTTCCTAGGTTTGGGGTGGAAGCTTTGGGATTTGGAATAATGGGGATAATAAATGATGTTTGAACATTAGAATGGCATAAATATTTAATAAATGAGCTAAGCAAATATATACAAGTGAAAATCAAAGTGGCATTTCATCATGAAGACACATGGAGGAAGTGGGACCCACATATGGCTAGATTTCCCCACTACACTTGGCATCATTCTCTCACCAATTCGAATTCAAGGTGAATGGTAACATACTTGGGGGAGTACAAAAGGTATTATTCATTTCATGACTCATCCAAGGTCGAAATATAGAGGAAGAGTAACTCCCATGGAAGAGGAAGAGGCAATTTGGAGCTAGTGAGACACTTGGGCTAGATTCCCTAGCTCTATGACAGCAATGATGAAGATGCTATGACACCTATGACACAAATCAGACCTGAAGGCTGACATATGACATACATGACATGTCAGGGCTAAAAATAGACTCTAAGAGTGCACTCAAGGGTGTTACGGCAGCTAAGATGCTTCCACATGTGATTTGGTGGAAGTGGGAGACTAGGAATTGTTGTACAAGTGGCGTTCTTTGGAATCTCTTCCCAACATGAGTTGGCATGAGTCTCTTGGAAGGAATTCGACCCATGGAGGAAATTAGAAGTTTATAAATTTCAATAACAAAGAATGAAACCAGATTTTGATCATTTGTAGAATTTGCAATTGCATTTGTGAAGAGGGAGAGCTAGTGGATGACTAGTTTCTTACCTTAGCCAATTTCAAGGGTGAAAGATTCCCATCCAAGTTGGTAATTGGAATGTCCATTCAGACCTTTAATTTGGAGCTTTAATGGAGTATTTATTTTCAGGTGTAAGCTACAGGGCATCTCATGGTTTCTTCTATTGCAGCTCACTCCTTTAACCATTTCCAGTTTTGATGGCATATTCTTGATCCTTGAGGGAGGGCATTTTTGGTGAGCTATTGTACTCTTTGGGGAATATTTTCATGCCCCATTTATTTTTTAATATGCATTAAATAATCTTTTGTTCATCTCCAAAACGTTTCAGGTCGAAATTCCAAGTAGAAATGTATAAATCTCATTTTTAATGGAAGAACAATGCCATTTCCCCACTACCTTGTTGTGAGCCAATGTATTGATGATGATTTCGAATGAATGGATGATTCTCTGATATATTTGTGATCAATATACTGCCATGGATGTCTTCTACAAGTTTCCTGTAATGTACTTGAGCATTTGAAGCATTTTTACTCAGTTTAGTTGTATTGGGAGGTGAAATAGTGCCATTTCCCCAAGGGTCAAATTGGGGATTTTTGCAGTTGAATGGGAGAGGGTGAGAACAGTTGTAATAATCCCTTAATGGTGCATATTAGACTTTAATAAAATACTTAACACATTACATACCTCTGTTCATAAATTTGAGTGGGTTTGGAGGCATTTGGGAAGCCATTTTCAGTACTTACCCCAGGGGGATTTGAACCCCAAGTTACTAGTAAAATTGCATAATTGGTCCAAAATATTAAGAGAGTTTTCAGAGGCCTTTTGGTGAACATATGTCATCCATAAACATCATATTCAAGTTCTAATATCATTCATACACCTTCCTTGAAGATTTGAAGTCATGTGGAGTCAATTTGAGACCTAGAGACCAATACTAGTCAAAGGAAAATCACTGGTAAAGTTACCTACATTGATTGAATGAAAGAGGATTTGCAGAAGTATTTTAAAGGTCCAAAATCATCCCTAAAATACATATATATGTTCTAACATCATCCATATACCTTCTCAGAAGATTTGGGAGCAATTGGAGCAATTTGGGGACTTAGAGCTCAAAACTAGTCAAAGGTCAAACTAGGTAAAAAAGTGAAAAATTGCCATTTTAATAAAATTCCTAACAAGGGACATTACAATATCTCTCACAAAAACACAATCCCACAAGGTTGTAAAGGTGGCCTCTGGAAAAGGTATAGAAGAACGATCCACCAAAGCATATTGAGAGTCATCCATAGAATCATCTACAGAATATGGTGGGAAGTATGCCTCACGTCACTAAGAAGTATGCCTTGCATTACCAACCAAAGAATTCACTATAGAACAATGAACTCCTATAACATAAACATCTCCAAATGTGGCAAGATCAATATCAACACATCCTAAACCTAGAAAGGCCCAATGTGCAAAATGCACTGCCAAATGTGCATCATAACAGGATTCCTTTCGATTCGACAACAATTCAAAAGAAGTCTCTATATAAGGTCCAATCAAGTTGCCTCAAGTTCCTTGAAAATGGTTTTTAGTCTAGAAAATTTCGTACATTTACCATTTTATTTGTTGTTGAGATCATCCATTCCCCTACGCAAGTGCCTTGAATAGACAACACACTTGTGAAAAAATGTATTGATAGACAGGCCTTGATAACAACTAGTATAGATTTTAAACCACACTATCCATAAAGAGGGGGATGGAATAGAATAGTTGAGATTAAAATTTAGCTAAAATGCAGAATGTTGAGAACCTATGGTGGCAATGGTATAGGGGGGAACAATTTCCTAATATTGAAATATACACTAAACAATTTTTATGGGGATACCCAAGAATATTACAAAAAAATGGATCCTTCTAACCTAGTGTTCAACAATACTAGAAGCGTTTTCCTCAAGAGTCCCAAAACCTACTTCCAAACTAAAAAGAATAGCAACATTACAACATAATCTACAGATTGTGTTGTAGTCTCCTTTTGGGAAAAGGGCACACTTTCAAATACAAAAATATATGTTCGGACATTCTGAAAAAGATCATTATAAAAAAAAATGCCAAATGAAATAGAGACCAATACATTCTAAATTATGTTATTTCAAGAGAACAATATGATGCTAGTAATAATAGCAACTTAGTTTAACATGCCATACGATTTCCCCAATGAACATGTTCATTCCATATGTTTTAGTCTAGACCTTTAGTTAACAATATGGCCTCTAAGATTCTTAAGAAGACATAAGCAATCTCATCATCCTCCAAGAGTGAAAATCAAGTTGTCTTTCATATACCTGCACATGACAACAAAGATCTTGGAAGCTCAAGAATGCATCAAGAATTTGGTCCTACTCCTCAAAGCAAATTCAGAAGGGAAATAACTCCAAAATGGAACCAGAGTCTTAGGTATGAAAACAATTTTTATGGTTATTGATATTCATGTAATGAATTTGGTCATAAGTCTATGGATTGTAGACTCTATGGAAAAAGAAGTGTTGGAAGTCCCAATAACAAAGTTAGATGTTGGCAATGTAATTGTTTTGGCCATATTGCTACAAATTCCTACACTATGAAATGCTACAATTGTAATGGATTTGGTCATAAATACCAAGATTGTGAAAGTACAAGAAGACAATCTATGAGGAGTCCCTCATACACATCAACAAGGAAATTCAATGAATCTTGGAAGATAAATAATGCAGGAAGACTTGAATCCCAAAAGACATGTGATCATAGCAAAGGACATTCTCAGATATGGATGAAAAAGAATGTTTTGTTAAATTTGAATGAAGTTGATCATAGTAGAGAAGATGGCTTCCATTTGGCAAGCCAAGCTTAGGGTCTCTCAAATACCTTAGCATACCTTGAGTTCATAGAGATGGAGGATCAACTCAAAGGAAATTATTGGTTCTCCAAGCATAGTAACAGGTCCTAGGATCAGATTGCGAACTTTGATAGAAGGAAAACAAGGCAAGGTTGAAGTTTAAAAATCATAGGTAATACAAATTTGGCTTGTGTGATTAAAAAAGAGGCATGTTGATAGGGGGAGATATTAGTAGTGATTTAGCTCTGATTCTGGTTGACATGGGTGATCAAATTCTAATCTACGATGAGACATTCAAAGCTAGTGATAAAAAGTATGACCTTTGTATATACTCTTGCATGTTCAATCTGTGTGCTAATGTTTTGGCCTTGCTCTAGCTTAGTCACAGTGAATGTACTCATTTGAAGAAGCATCTTGTCTGCAGTAGTAGACAAAAAATTCAAGTATAAAGGCAGTCAAAATTATCATCAACATCTTCAATATTTTGGAGCATACATATACATATATACTTGGCAGATACAGATGCATAAAGATAGAATTAAAGATGATTGGAAGTTATTTTGGGTTAAAGACAGAATATATATATTTTTGGTAAAATAAAAGAGGTAGCTCTATGAGTAAAATGTAATATGAGCTCATAAATTACGGTTCTACATTATGTGGATGTCCGTAGAAATTACTAAGGGAGATCTGGTAAAAAATGAAATCTAGGACACAAATAAATCATGAAAAAATAGAGCGTTGGTGCATTATGAAGTGAATCAATATGAAATGAAGTAATTGCAACCTGTGGATGATCAGTTACAAATTTGAAGCCTGGAAATGAAGATGTGAGCATATTGTTTTAGCATCTAATCCTAATGTAGTATTTGTCAAAGGACAGTTTGCATGCATGTTTTGTTTGGAAGAAAAATATGCTTGCACCAGTCAACATGAGGTAATATAGATACCTATCACAAATGGAACGATGCCTGTAAGTGATGACAAATGGAGAAATGCCTGCAAAACAAAATAAAATGACCGCAAGTTCATAATGAAATGCACGCAACAAGGAATAATGCTCACAATAGTTCTCTGAATATGCCTGCTATTGATGTAAGGTAAAAAACAAAAATGCATGCAGGATAGAAATAAATGCCCGCAATTAATGTAAAAATTCCCACAGTATCATGAAAATTTTCCATAGGCAATAGCGAAATGACCGCAAGAGTGTACAATATGCTCGCACTGGTGAAAGAAATGCCCACTTTACAACAAAATAAGATGCCTGCAAGTCTAGCAAAAGTTGACTGCAACATTGAAAAATTCCCGCAGGATGTAAAGGAAATTCCCGCAACAACCTTTAGATATAACCTTTTTCATCAGATATCCATAGTTTTGGAACAAAAAGGTCCTCTTTTCACCAAGGTTTAAGATATGAATGAGCTCTCCAAATACAAGGTTAATGAAATAATTGTGGCATACGATCAACAGGAATACATATATATTTTGGCATTGATAATAGTCATTACTAGAGATGATTTGAACGGAACCTCAAAAATATTGACCCAACTCAGTCTAAATATTCCCGCCAGGCTTATACAAAATGCCCACTTAGTCAATGAAAATGCCAGAAGTACCAAATAATGTCCACAAGACATAATAAAATGCTAGCACATCAAAATAATATGCATGCAAGCTACTGAAATTATGCATGTAATCAAAGTAGAAATGCCCACAAACTCAAACAGTATGCACTCAGGGATGAAGAAAATTGTCCACAGCTCATCAAGGAGATGCCAAATTCCTGCAAATAGGGAGAAAGTGTGCACACAACTCTTAGAAAATGCTCGCAGATGAATTTCAAATTCCCGCATATATGTATGTAGTGGGAAAAATGCCCGCACAACGAAGGAGAAATGCCCACACTAATTCAGATGTCCGCACTGATGTGAAGTAAGGAAATTCCTGAGTGTGTGTGAAGGATAAATGCCCGCAGGCTTAATTGTCTGCATGGAAGAACATAAGAAATGTCGGCATGAGCAAGCAAATGCCCACAAGATCAGCATGAGATGCCTGCAAGAGGCTTGGAAACTATAAAAAATGCCCAGAAATGCCATTGAAAATCTCTGATTTCACCATGGCTTCATGAGATCGAGGAAAACCAAAAATATATGCTCTCAGGAGTGGTGTAAATGTCTGCAATGGAAGTAATATGCCCGCATAATTGCACAAAATCTCCAAAAAAATGCACAAAACACTTTTGGATGCCTGCACCTGTCAACAAAAGATAATAAAATGCCTGCAAACATTGTTACATGCCCAAGGCCAGTTGTCAAATGCCCACACTACTTTCTGTAAATGCCCACAGGAGGACAGACAATGCCCGCATGAGCTAGAATAATGATAAATAATGCCCTCCAAGCTTATCTAAAATGCACACAACACATGAGAGAATGTCTACAAATAATGAAGAAGATTCCTGTAGCAACCTCAAATTCCTTGCTGCTTACTCAGAAATTCCCACACTAACAGATAATCTGCCCAGAGACATAGTGTGGAAGCTCATTGGTGACTTACATAAGTATAACATCGAGTTAAAAATTGAGATTGAAGACTATAAAGTCTCTATAGCTGAGTTGCAAGTGGATTTCAATGATGGTGACTCAGAAAGAACTTTTGAACCAGTCAAGGGAATATAAATCTTGGGTGGATAATTGGAAACATTGAAAATGGAACTATATGATTTAAAGAAGAAGAAGGAAACACTAAGCAAAGCAATGAAAAATTCATGAGGAAAATCCTGAGCACTTCCTTGCATTTAGGGATGATATATAGTGCAAACCCGGTGACGATAGTTATGGCACCTAACCTGGGAGGGACATTGAGTGAGGCTTGCAACAGAGGGAGTCAGTCAGCTTTAGGAATTGACCCAAAGACCTCATGCATGAAGCTCAAAGCACTCAACCACTCAAGCAAGCCTACCAGGATTTAATTATAATGTGTGTAAATCCTCCACCTAATAGTTTATGTTGTCATAATAATTTAATCCCTCACTCGTGAGAACTGGTGGGCATTTTCTTGAGGCCATTTAGGCCAGTTTTAAGTGCAAAAAAGGTCGAGTGGTTGTTTTGGTAGGCCAATATATTCTTGACCAAAGAATTTTTTCGAAGACTAAGACTATATTCAGGTGCAATATTCATCACCCTAAAGGATGGTGCCCTCATCATAATTTAATCCCTCACTGGTGAGAACTGGTGGGCATTTTTTTGCGGCCAGTTAGGCCAGTTTTAAGTGCAAAAAAGGTTGAGTGGTTGGTTTGGCAGGCCAATATATTCTTGACTAGACATTTTTCCAAGACTAAGATTATATTTAGGTGAAATAGTCATCCACCTATAGGATGGTGTGCTCAAAATAATTTAATCCCTCATTGGTGAGAACTGGTGGGCATTTTCTTGAGGCCATTTAGGCCATTTTTAAGTGCAAAAAAGGCCGAGTGGTTGTTTTGGAAGGCCAATATATTCTTGAACAAAGGCATTTTTCCAATATTAAGACTATATTTAGGTCAATAGTCATCCAATTACAAGATGGTGCCCTCATAATAATTTAATCCCGGACTGGTGAGACCTGTTGGGCATTTTCTTGAGGCCATTTAGGCAAGTTTTATGTGCAAAAAAGGTCGAGTGGTTGTTTTGGCAAGCCAATATATTCTTAACCAGATACTTTTTTCCAAGACTAATGAAATATTCAGGTGCAATAGTCATCCACCTATAGGATGGTTCCCTCAAAATAATTTAATCCCTCACTAGTGAGAACTGGTGGGCATTTTCTTGAGGCCGTTTAGGCCAGTTTATGGTGGAAAAAAGGATGAGTGGTTGTTTTGGCAGGACAATATATTCTTGACCAAATAATTATTTTGAATACTAAGACTATATTAAGGTGAAATAGTGGATGGTTCCCTCAGAATAATTTAATCCCTCACTGGTGAGAACTAGTGGGCATTTTCTTGAGGCCATTTAGGCCAGTTTTAAGTGCAAAAAAGGCTGAGTGGTTGTTTTGGTAGGCCAATATATTCTTGACCAGAGATGTTTTTCCAAGACTAAGATTATATTTAGGTGAAATAGTCATCCACCTATAGGATGGTGCCCTCAGAATAATTTAATCCTTCACTGGTGAGAACTGGTGGGCATTTTCTTGAGGCCATTTAGGCAAGTTTTAATTGCAAAAAAGACTGAGTGGTTGTTTTGGTAGGCCAATATATTCTTGACCAAAGACTTTTTTCCAAGAATAAGACTATATTTAGGTGCAATAGTCATCCACCTACAGGATCCTGCCCTCATAATAATTCTCTCTCTCTATGTGAGGAAATGGTGGTAATTTTCCCAAAGCCACTTGAGCCATATTTCTAGTACTTAGTTATGTTTGACAAAGGGGAGCATAATATGGTAGAGTGCAAAAAAGGTTGATTTGTTGTTTTGGCAGGCCATTATCTTCTTGGCCATAGACCTTTTATCGAGAAGGATTAAATGGTCATGTGTGTAAATCCTCCATTTGAAAGCTTATGTTGTCAGAATAATTGAATCCCTCACTAGTGAGAACCGGTGGCCCTTTTCTTGAGGCCATTTAGGCCAGTTTTAAGTGCAAAAAAGGCCGAGTGGTTGTTTTGGCAGGCCAATATTTTGTTGACCATAGACGTTTTTCAAAAATGATCCAATGGTCAAGTGCATAAATCATCTACATACAACCTTATTCTTTCAGGAAAGTTTTATCCCTCATAGGTGAGAAATGGTGGGCATTTTACCAAGGCTACTTAGGCTCATTTCTCAATACTTAACCAATTTTGCCAATGCCAAGCATTTTTCTAGCAAGTTGAATGGATGTTTTGGTAGGAAAATATCTCCTTGACCAAAGACTCGTTTTAAAAAATGAGTTAATGGTCAAGTGAATAAATCATCCACCTACAAGATTATGCTTTGAGAAATGATTTATCCCTCACAGGTGAGAAATGGTGGGCATTTTCCTAAGGCCAGTTAGGCCATTTCTAGGTGCAAAATAAGCTGAGTGGTTGTTTTGGCAAGCCAATATTTTCTTGACCATAGACTTTTTTTCAAAACTGATCCAATGGTCAAGTGCATAAATCATCCACCTACAAGATGATGCTTTTAGAAGTATTTTATCCCTCACAAGTGAGAAATAGTGGGCATTTTCCCAAGGCTACTTAGGCCCGTTTCTCAATACTTAACCAATTTTGCCAATGGCGAGCATTTTTCTAGCAGGCTAAAAAACAGGCTGAATGTGTTGTTTTGGTTGTCTGGTTTCATGGTCTGGAGGTCTGTACGTGCATTCTCTAGGTGTTCAAGGAGTTGCAATGGACAACAATGTTTCTGAAGATCAATCTACATGACATAGTGTTGATTGTGGAAGTTCTAATATGAGTGTAGACACTTCTGGTGATGATACATGCTCATAGACATTAAGTTTTGGTATAGGAGAAATGCATTATGATCATGGTCATGGATATGGATATGATATTTCAAGCAGTTTTGTAGGATTGATGCCATTGGGATTACCTATAGGAAGCACAAAACCCACAAATTGTGAAATATCCACCATACAGAATCAAATGTCACTAAATACATGAAGTTTTATGCTATTTCTTTGGATTAGGTTTTTGGCATGAACTCTCTTTTGAATGTGTTTACCTTGTTTCCTTAGTGAAATTGTAGGTCTAGTTTATTGGTCTAGACATTTGTGTGTGCATTCTCTAGGTGTTCGGGGAGCTGCAATGGACACTATTGCTTCTGAAGATTGATCTGCATCATAAAGTGTTGATTGTGGAGGTTCTATAGTGAGTATAGACACTTCTGGTGATGGCACAGGGCCAGAGACATTAAGTTTTGGTATATGAGAAATGCATTATGACCATGGTCATCGAGATGATATTCCAAGTAGTTTTACAAGATCATCGCCATTGGGATGACCTACAGGAAGCACAAAACCCACAAATTGTGAAATTTGTGGGATATGTAAAATCAAATTGTCAACCAATAGTGAGTGCATTATTTCAATGAGAAAAAAAGGTAAGGAAAAAGCATTATCAAAATTTTGTTTCTACCTTTGTTAGTACCCTAAAAGCCTGTGTAGAGGTGGCTCTAACTTGGTTCTTACTCTACAATAATGGTGACCCCTTTTTGGAGGAACCAAGACTCCAAAACAAATGTGAAATCATATCATGTTTATCAATTCGAATTCATACAAAAACCTTGAAAATTAGTCTACATGATCTAAGAAAGTTCAGCTGCTTTTAAATACAATTTATTGAGCACAAGCATACAAAGACTCCACTCTAAGACCCAATGAAATCTCTTGGAAACCGAAAAACAAAAGAAGATAAAAGGAAAAGGGAGTGAACTCACAGATAATTTTATGATTCAACACAATATGACAAAAAGGATAAAAAATGACCATTCAATATTACAAATTAAGATAAAATGAGAATTCAGAATTGCCTATGGTCTAAAGAAAAATATAAGAAAAGATGAATGAGGAAAAAGAAAAACATAAGAAGAGATAAATGAGTACAAGGAAACATATATAAGATTGTTGACCAACGCGACCTTGGTCGACAGGGGTTCGCCTCACTGTCGACACATACTGCAGTCTCCCTGGGCACCAGCCCGAACAAGTTTGAGCCCGACTAGCAACACCCAGAGAGTGGATGAGGTCTCACCTGAGGCGTCCAGGAAGAGTAGAGGGAACCATGTTTCCGCCGAGGGAGGAGGAGAGTTGTGGCTACACAGACTAGCTCTATTGCAGTACTTAAACAGAAACTTTAAACATTCAACATGGATTTATAACATATTACTTAATCACAGCATTTATCATCCCAACATAAGTAAGCAGACATTGTATCTAGAAAATATAACAACATTCATATATCGCAACATTGCACAAAGATCGTACCAAAACATCATCATTAGATTACTGTCGCAGTCATATACCAGAAGCAAAACATAGATCTCTGTACACATACATCTCTTTATCTCTCGCCAACTCTCTCTCTCTCTCTAACACTTACAACTCTCATCTATTTATAGGCTTCTGCCATTACAATGTTTGTCGACTTACAAACAACTTCCTAACCGACACTGTGGACAAATGATCCAATATCTAACTGACTCGGTCCAAATGACCCAAAAACCCGCATACCGCGCTACAATTGACTCAACATTACATAACATGTGGTCTAAGTGACCCAAAACCCGCCAACTGCGGTATACTTTAACACAAAATACTCCTTTCGTGCCCTCATCCGATGTGTCATAGCATCGGCAGTACTGCGACATTTCCTCATCGAACCACCTGCCAACAGGCCCCCAACACAATCTTGTGGCTTGCCCTCGAGCCATGTCAACTGCTGGACATAGTATACGCCGTGGTATTTACTTTGAAGTCTGCATAGTTACGACTATTCGACGTTCCTCACCAGCTTGTGGGAACCCGTAGCAACTGCCTTACTTTCGATCACATCGTCTGCAGATGGGTGATCAGTAAGCTTGTCCATGTCCTGCTGTCAACACTTCTGTACTGCTTGTAGAGCTTCACTAGCCTGTAGCATCAATTTTCCACCAATATCCTGGAATTCTTCCAGCTGGGCCATGCATGTCTTCTGTCGTTCTTCCGCCTTGGTGACTCAGTGTTGCAAGTCCTTCATCTTGAGCGACTTAGCAACTTTCTCCATTAGTGGCAGTGCTCTCATCGCAGCCTTTAATGTGGCCAACTAGCCCTTCGCTTCATGTCGATATTTAGTCAGCTGCTCAACTTGCTCATCCTGAATAATGCAACCCCAGAATTGTACAGTGTCGGCTGTGAGCCTGGTTGCCTGTGTTTCCAACTCCTCCATCTGAGCAGCAATGTCCTCGAGTGCCCTTCGTCGTTCGTCCACCTCGGCCTAAGGCGTACCCGGTTTCAGCTCGGCCTTCAGCATATCGTTCTCCTGCCACAACTGAACAATGGCAGTGCCTAGTCACTGCACCCGTTGGAGCACGTCGATCTCGGGAATGGGCTCCGGAATAAGCTAGCATGCATCACAAATAGCCATCTCTAACTTCACACTATAGTCCCACATATGGGTCTTCTCTATGATAATAAAATCCTGATCCTTTTTAAGTTCCCCAAGTGCGCGAACCTACTCGGCTCGCTCCTTCTTAATGTCGGTTCCAAGGTCATCCACTGCTTTCCGCACTGTAGCAGGCCTGCTTGTAAGCTCGTCAATAGCAGTGGTTGCAGCTGCCCCTCTTTCCTGCAAGTGTTGATAGCTTTGGCTGATTTCATGCATTCTATCCACCATTTCGCAAGAGGCAACCCTCTACATTGTCGCCAGCGCTGTCGCTGGTAGTTCATTAACATTGATAGTCACCTGAGCAACCATCTGCAACAAAGTGTTCAAAGCCTTATTGTTGGTCACAAATGCATTCGGGGGAATGTTGATATTCTTAACCCACGGCGTGGTGCGGACTGTGGCCATTTCCTGCATGGGTACATCGCTAGGTTCCTTCTTTAAAACCATGTTACACAAAGAATCCATATGAGCAGTGAGTGCATGGAAACCCTCCTCCACCTTGAGGGACATCTTTTCGGCAGCCACTGTGGCTGCATGGTTGAGGGCGGTCATTAATCGGCCCAACTGTGCCTCTACTGGAAAAGACATCAGACTAATCATCGTGTGCTCGTCACGCCGTTTTGACCGGTTTTCTTCAAGAGCGCGGTCACTATCATCCGCCGATGGTGTTCTGGTCGACTCGTGATCATAATCATGCCGACTCTGCTGATCCTGCGCTGATACTCTATCCTCAGGACCCAACGGAGGACCTCCAGCGTCAATCTCTACTGAGCTCATGGGCTGCCACTAGGCCTCCGGCCACTCATTCACAATAACCTCCAAATCTTCCGCTGTCACCTTATACTTGGTCTGCGACCATTGTTGATCAATATCACGATGAGCTTGTATATGTTTGACACTTGGCCGTATTGCAAATGCCATGACAGGTTTGAACCGTGCCACAGTATCTTTAGATATTTGTGGGACCTATGTTGCATCGTCACAAAGCATTTCCGAATACAGCCAAAACTACATATGGCACTCTGTCATGTCCCAAATTTGGCATTGGGTCAAAATGGCCTAATAACATTGGCCCTATTCATTAGAGTTTGTCAAATTGATGTTAAACGTCAAATAATTGCCAAGGAGGAGAATTACTAGTTTCCTAGGTTTGGGGTGGAAGCTTTGGGATTTGGAATAATGGGGATAATAACTGATGTTTGAACATTAGAATGGAATAAATATTTAATAAAGGAGATAAATAAATATATACAAGTGAAAATCAAAGTGGAATTTGATCATGAAGACACATGGAGGAAGTGGGACCCACATATGGCTAGATTTCCCCACTACACTTGGCATCATTCTCTCACCAATTCGAATTCAAGGTGAATGGTAACATACTTCGGGGAGTCCAAAAGGTATTATTCATGACATGACTCATCCAAGGTCGAAATATAGAGGAAGAGTAACTCCCATGGAAGAGGAAGAGGCAATGTGGAGCTAGTGAGACACTTGGGCTAGATTCCCTAGCTCTATGACAACAATGATGAAGATGCTATGATACCTATGCCACAAATCAGACCTAAAGGCTGAAATATGACATATATGACATGTCAGGGCTAAAAATAGACTCCAAGAGGGCACTCAAGGGTGTTAGGGCAGCTAAGATGCTTCCACATGTGATTTGGTGGAAGCGAGAGACTAGGAATTAGTGTACAAGTGGCGTTCTTTGGAATTTCTTCCCAACTTGAGTTGGAATGAGTCTCTTGGAAGGAATTCGACCCATGGAGGACATTATAACTTTATAAATGTCAATAAAAAAGAAGGAAAGCAGTTTTTGATCATTTGTAGAATTTGCAATTGCATTTGTGAAGAGGGAGAGCTAGTGGATGACTAGTTTCTTGCCTTAGCCAATTTCGAGGGTGAAATATTCCCATCCAAGTTGGTAATTGGAAAGGTCATTCAGACCTTTCATTTGGAGCTTTAATGGAGTCTTTATTTGCAGGTGTAAGCTATAGGGAAACTCATGGTTTCTTCTATTGCAGCTCACTCCTTCAACCATTTCCAGTTTTGATGGCATATTCTTGATCCTTGAGGGAGGGCGTTTTTGGTGAGCTATTGTACTCTTTGGGGGAGATTCTAATGCCCCATTTATTTTTTAATATGAATTAAATACTCTTTTCTTCATCTCCAGAAAGTTTCAGGTCGAAATTCCAAGTAGAAATGTATAAATCTCATTTTTAATGGAAGAACAATGTCATTTCTCCACTACCTTGTTGTGAACCAATGTATTGATGATGATTTCGAATGAATGGATGATTCTTTGATGCATTTGTGATTAATTGACTTCCATGGATTTATTTTACAAGTTTCATGTACTGTACTTGAGCATTTAAAGTATTTTTACTCAGTTTAATTGCAATGGGAGAAGAAATAGTGCCATTTCCCCAAGGGTCGAATTGGTGATTTTTACAATTGAATGGGAGAGGGTTGGAATAGATATAGTAATAAATTAATGGTTCAAATGAGACCTTAATAACATCCTTAATACATGTTGAATATTGTAACTTCTAAGAATATTATATTTGTACATTATTTATTCCAGAGATGTTCCATCCCTCCGAGGTGATTCTATTATGTATCCGGAGATGTTTATTCCTCCGAGGAGTTGTGGCAACTAGGGTTATTAGACCCACCATGTGGGGGTTGGCCCAGTCAGTTATAATAGGGTATTTAACCTAATGGTTAAATACGAGCCTACATGTACTTGTGTAAAATATATGTCAGATTAGTGTATAAATAGAGGAGGTGTGTTCCTCATTTGACACACTCACACACTAGAAAAAGAGGAGCACTTGTCTGGGATATTTGCTAAGGAGGATTAGAAGGAGGGAGCACATCTTGTATTTTGGTTTATCATATTATTGAGGAAAGCTTTGCTGGGTTTTCTACCCCATGAGGGTTTCCCAGGATAAATCTGTGTCTCTTGTGTTTATGCTATGCTTGTTGTTTCTTCAGTGATCTTGTATATGCTATTATTGTGAAATGGAATGTAATGCTGTTATTTTCTATCTTAGCATATTGAATTTTAACATGGTATTAGAGCTAACCTAAAGGAAGACAAGGTATGGCACTTACGACACTTGCTTTACTTACGACAATTTGAAGGTTAGGGTTTTACATAGCAAAAACCAGTCATCGTGGAACTTTCGCTATAAATCCATTTCTGCGAAGGTTCAGGGTCTGAACAGTTTACAAGTCGAAGATAACATCCCCAGGTACCTTTTGTCCAAAGGGAACCCTCAGATTCGTTGTACTTTATGAGTTACGATCAATACAAGTTAGGGTTTCTGCCTCTTCCAGATCTCAATCAAAATCAGGTGACCTTGGAAAAAAGGTCATAACTTGGCCTAGGAAGCTCCAAATGAAATTTCGTAAAACGTGAAAGGTAGTACACAGATTGTACTATCTCAAGAAACTTTTTCATAGGCCGAAGGTGAAGCAGTGACACATGGCATGCCGTACAAGTTAGCTCTCCTGTTTTATCCCATAAACAAGTCACATTGCGACACTTGGCATAACTCTCTCTCAGAGAGTCCAATTGAGGTAAGACCTATCAAGATGGAAATATAACAGGGCGAGCTATCTCAGAAAAAGTTTTCAGAGGCTGAGGTTCAAACAGTGACACGTGGCACGCCGTACAAGTTTGCTCGCCTGTTTTATCCCATAAACAGGTCACGTTGCGACACTTGGCATAAATCTCTCTCAGAAAATCCAATTGAGTTCAGACCTGTCAGGATGGAAAGATGACAGGTCAGGCTACTACAGAAAACGTTTTCAGACCCTGTGGAGCAAAAATTTCAGAGTTATAGTAGAAGCAATCAGGTGCATATTTCTGTCAAAGCAGAATTATTTTTAGCACCTTTATTCATGGCTTCCGGAATTTAGGGTTTCAAAGAAAGTTGGAATTTTTTGAAGCCTGTAACCACGGATAGAAGCTCCTCAGAAAAATAAGAGCTTAGGGCCTTGGATTGAACCTTTTGATTGGACAGAAGGGTGGGCTTCATCAAACCCTAGTTCAGGTTCCTGTCTAGAAGATCCAGAAGTTTCGAAGACAATTTTGAGGGGTCAAATTTTGGAGATTTCAAAATTGAAGAATGCTAGGTTGATCAGCTCAGCAAGACACATTCTTCCATCCATTCAGAAGTATGAAAGTCAAAGATTGAATTTTTAGGGTTTCTCTAGCAAACCCTAATCAAGCTCCAGATCAAGTTTCAGGGGGAGTTGAGGCTAAGGCCTTACATAAGAAGACTACAAAAAGTCTCGACAGGTATGACTTAAGGAGGTTCACGTATGCCTTGAAATCTGATTCTTGATTAAGTTCATAATGTGTTTGTCTTCATGTTATTTATTAGTACAATCTTGATTAATGTTATTAATTGTCTTATCACCCTAGTAACAATATGAATGCATGTGAATGATCGAAGACATTCATTGATTAGGGCTATATGATTGTACTTATGCATTATGGTGTTGTGTGAGGTTGATGTTGTCTGCTAACAAGACACAGGTACATTACAAAAGACAAATCAAGTTCCATGACCATGACAACATGAAGACAAAGACTCACGAGGTATGTATGACTTTGTTATATTATGTTTAACCTACGAGACATGCAGGTTCTAGCTCAGGATCTCTAAATCATTGAAGAGATTGTTTAGGTATGTTGTACATAACTAAGCAGGTATACTAATCCAGGTATGTGTTCCTATGTCATGTTAGAATCTTACCTTGTGTAAGTATACTTGGTATGATTGGTTAGTAATCAAGGGTTTATGCATATTATGTCTCTTATCTTGGTTGATGATTTAACTAACTAGATCAAACAAGAATATGCATGAGTAAAAGAAGACTTCCTTGAAACCCTGAATACTAATGATCATGGCTGTACATATTCAAGATTATTTAGAATTAGAATGTTGTGATAATATTGAGAATATACTAATGAATGTATGTTTGTGTATGAGATCATGAGGATGACACTAGTGTACACTTGAGCATGCACAGTGGTACAGAATGAATAGAAGTTCAGAAGACATACAGAAGATCAAGCGGGAGGCAACCACACAAACATAAAAGATAAGTATTTGGGTTGTTATTAGAAATAGTAAATGATATTGCTTGTATGCATATTTGTATTCCTAGAATATATCATGCTGAGTGTAAACATTCATAAAGCATTGAACAGTATACTACTAATATGCATATGATTGGTAAGTTGGACAAACATTCCATTGTTGCTTGTCTAGAATGAAACCTCTTTGCTGACATGCTGAGAGCTGTGCACACTCTCGATAGTATGTTCTAGTAGAGATGGAAGGCATCTAGATAGCCACTGTATGCATACAGGATATGGGAAAGTGTTGTGCCAAAGTATTGGTCAAAATAGTTGCATAACTATGTAAATGATATATGTATGCATAATAGGTTATCATGTCAATATGATTTGATGATTATGAAGTATTACTAATCATGTACTTAATTTTGATTTGTAGGAAAGATCATGATGAATGATGAACTCTGAACAAGCGATGGATGTTCAACGAAAGATTTACAAATCAAACACACTATAGAAAGCTTGTGGTTAAGAGATTCTCTTAGAAAGAGGAAGAGAATCATGATGAGATGTTTTGCTCCAAGGGACTAGATAAGACCATTCTCTTAATAATGTAATCAGGTTCTGTATGGGTTCCCAGGATCGGTAGTCAATTGATAAGCTTAATGATCATCATGGGTGATGTGGATCTCAACCTTTGCTACAAGGTTGAATATGGGTTCTATACACATATGACATGGATGCAAGAAGGAACTCACCACAAAGTTCGAATGATTTTGAGGCTCATATTAGTAGACCCATCTGACGAGAGATGGCACAGATAGATATGCAGAAGATCACTCAATGCTGAGTGTGAATAATGGACAATTGACAGCTTCATGACAAAGATTGGGCTTTACCAGAAGTAAAGTTGTTCCTAACCTTTACCTTAAGGTTGTGGATGATGAACCTATCATACCATTATTGTACGACAATGATCTCTTTCTGACAAGGAATGAGAAACAGGTCATGAAAATGGCTGCAGAAATGAAAATGAAAGATCTCAGATTAATGCACTACTTCTTAGGTCTAGAAGTATGGCAAGATCCAAAAGGAATCTTTTAATTCAAGGTAAGTATGCTGTGAAGTTTCTAAAAATATTTGATATGTTGGAGTATAAAGCCATGGCCACTCCCATGGACTCTAACTTGAAGTTGTTAGTTAATGACTCATTGTATTTAGTGGACCTAACCCTATATAGACAAATCATTGGGTCATTGATGTATTTAACAAATACTAGGCCAGATATATGCTTTACTGCAATTACCCTAAGTCAGTATCTAGAAGAACCTAGAAAGGTTCACTTAATAACTACAAAGCATGTAGAGAGGTACCTAAAAGTTACATTAGATTTTGGTCTATATTATCTTGGAGGTCATGAACTCCGTTTACATGGTTACTCAGATTCTGATTGGGCAGGAAGTGCCTTAGACATAAAGAGTACATCAGGTGGATGTTATAGTCTTGAATCTGCCATGATCTCATGGTTCAGCAAGGAACAATCTAGTGTGGCTCTCAGTACTGCTGAAGCATAATATATATATAGTTGTTTGCTCTGCCAGCTGTGAAGCAGTGTGGCTTCAGAAGCTATTATATGGAGCGTTTGACTTAGAAATGAATTCCACTATGATTATGTGTGACATTCAAAACTGCATCAAGATAGAAAATCTTGTATTCCACGATAAGTCAAAAACACATAGAGATCCGATACTTCTATATACGAGATATGGTGCAGAGAGGAGCTATCAAGCTTGAGTATATAAGCACTGAGGATCAGATTGCTAATATCTTGACTAAACCTCTGTCTCGAGTAAAGTTTGAATACTTCCGAGACAAGCTTGGTATAGTCCAGAAGGACCCTCCTCAAAAGGGGGAGTAGCATAGTATCTGATAACAAGTCTGTCTCATCAATGATGAGGTTACGTATTTACTGCACCTAGTTACTTAGAATTATTTAGATTTAGGAATCTTATATTTTTTCTTTTGATGATAGATGTATACATGCTTTTGATGATAGATGTTATGCATGTTTTGATGATGAGGATACATGTTTTGTTATACATGTTTTGATGATGAGGATACATGTTTTGTTATACATGTTTTGATGATGAGGATACATGATTGACACATGTTTTGATGAAGTTCTTGGTAAAGATGTGAGGGGATTGGATCATCCCTGGACTTCAGTCCGAAAGAAGAGCCATAGACATATGTCTTCGAGAATGAAGTCCTTGGTGCACTTGAGGGGATTGGATCATCCCTGGACTTCAGTCCTAAAGAGAGCCGTAGACGTATGTCTTCGAGAATGAAGTCCTTGGTGGACTTGAGGGGATTGGATCATCCCTGGACTTCAGTCCTAAAGAGAGCCATAGACGTATGTCTTTGAGAATGAAGTCCTTGGTGGACTTGAGGGGATTGGATCATCCCTGTACTTCAGTCCTAAAGAGAGCCGTAGACGTATGTCTTCGAGAATGAATTCCTTGGTGGACTTGAGGGGATTGGATCATCCCTGGACTTCAGTCCGAAAGAAGAGCCGTAGACGTATGTCTTAGAGAATGAAGTTCTTGGTGAACATGTGAGGGGATTGGATCATCCCTGGACTTCAGTCCTAAAGAGAGCCGTAGACATGATGTCTTCGAGAACAAAATCCTGAATGAACAGGTAAGGGGATTGGATCGTCCTCGGACTTTGGTCCTGTGAATTGAACCGTAGACATGAGGTCTCCGAGAATTGAATAGGACTGGATCGTCCCTGAGCTTCGGTTCAAAAGGTACATGATAGGACTGGATCATCCCTGAGCTTCAGTTCAAAAGGTACATGATAGGACTGGATCGTCCCTGAGCTTCGGTTCAAAAGGTACATGATAGGACTGGATCGTCCCTGGACCTCGATTCAAAATGTACATGACAAATCCTAGAATTGTTCTAGGTTACATCCAGCATGAAACAGGGCTGGCTCTGTAGATATGATACATCCAGCATGAAATAGGGCTGGCTCTGTAGATATGATACATCCAGCATGAAACAGGGCTGGCTCTGTAGATGTGATACATCCAGCATGAAACAGGGATGGCTCTGTAGATGTGATACATCCAGCATGAAACAGGGTTGGCTCTGTAGATATGATACATCCAGCATGAAACAGGGCTGGCTCTGTAGATGTGATACATCCAGCATGAAACAGGGCTGGCTCTGTAGATGTGATACATCCAGCATGAAACAGGGCTGGCTCTGTAGATATGATACATCCAGCATGAAACAAGGCTGGCTCTGTAGATGTGATACATCCAGCATGAAACAGGGCTGGCTCTGTAGATGTGATACATCCAACATGAAACAGGGCTGGCTCTGTAGATATGATACATCCAGCATGAAACAGGGTTGGCTCTGTAGATGTGATACATCCAGCATGAAACAGGGCTGGCTCTGTAGATGTGACACATCCAGTATGAAAAAGGACTGGCTCTGCAGCGATAAATCCTAGATCTGATCTAGGTCACATCCAGTATGAAAAAGGACTGGCACTGTGGTTGGGATTGGATCGTCCCTAGACATGAGACTTGTCTTAAAGAGATAAGGATTGATCATCCTGGAACTTGATCTGGATTGCATCATCCATGGACCTATGTCCTAAAGAGAGCAGGATTGATCATCCTGTAATATGATCATGTGATGACGATGCTGTAGATCGTGTGATGATGATGCTGATCGTGTGATGACGATGTTGCCGATCGTGTGATGACGATGTTGATCGTATGATGACGATACTGCTGATCGTGTGATGACGATGCTGATCATATGATGACGATGCTGATCGTATGATGACGATGCCGTTGATCGTGTGATGACAATGCTGATGATCGTGTGATGACGATGCTGATGATCGTGTGATGACGATGCTGATGATCGTGTGATCGTGTGATGATGATGATGATGACGATGCTGATGATCGAGTAATATCAACTCTGATGATGTTGATGTTCCAATAACTAGTTGAGTTACTGATGATGATGAATTGAAGAAAGCTTCCGATGATATATAGATGATGTAGTCAATGACTCCTTGTTCCTGCAGATGTTGTTATAATATCCTTCTCGTTAAGGGGGAGTGTTGAATATTGTAACTTCTAAGAATATTATATTTGTACATTATTTATTCCGGAGATGTTCCATCCCTCCGAGGTGATTCTATTATGTATACGGAGATGTTTATTCCTCCGAGGAGTTGTGGAAACTAGGGTTATTAGACCCACCATGTGGGGGTCATCCCAGTCAGTTATAATAGGGTATTTAACCTAATGGTTAAATACGAGCCTACATGTACTTGTGTAAAATATATGTCAGAGTAGTGTATAAATAGAGGAGGTGTGTTCCTCATTTGACACACTCACACACTAGAAAAAGAGGAGCACTTGTCTGGGATATTTGCTAAGGAGGATTAGAAGGAGGGAGCACATCTTGTATTTTGGTTTATCATCTTATTGAGGAAAGCTTTGCTGGGTTTTCTACCCCATGAGGGTTTCCCAGGATAAATCTATGTCTCTTGTGTTTATGCTATGATTGTTGTTTCTTCAGTGATCCTGTATATGCTATTATTGTGAAATGGAATGTAATGCTACTATTTTTTGTCTTAGCATATTGAATTTTAACAATACATTCCCTACCTCTGTTCATAAATTTGAGTGGCTTTGGAGGCATTTGGGAAGCCATTTTCAGTACTTACCCCAGGGGGATTTGAACCCCAAATTACTAGTAAAATTGCATACTTGGTCCAGAATATTAAGAGAGTTTGGAGAGGTATTTTTGTGGTCATATATCATCCTTGAACATCATATTCAAGTCCTAATATCATTCATACACCTTCCTTGAATATTTGAAGGCATTTGGAGTCAATTCGAGACCTAGAGACCAATACTAGTCAAAGGCAAATTACTAGTAAAGTTCCCTAAATTGGCCAGAATTGAAAGAGTATTTGCAGAAGTATTTTAAAGGTCCAAAGGAATCCCTAAAACACATATTTATGTTCTAATCTCATTCATATACCTTCTCAGAATATTTGGGATCATTTGGGGCAAATTTGGGACCTAGAGATCAAAACTAGTCAAAGGTCGAACTAGGGAAAAAAAGTGGAAAATTGCCATTTTAATAAAATTCCTAACAAGGAACATTACAGTGGTATTAGAGCATGGTCCTTGCAACTGTGGATTAGGTACATACATTCAAGAATAATTGGAAACCATGTCTTACTATTATGATGAATCCTATGAGTAAAATTCTTATGAGGAATATGCAGATGCTTATGAGCAATATGAAGCAGAATGTGAATGGTACGAGGAAGAGGTGCCATCATGCAACACTTATTACAATTTCAAGAGAAATGAAGATTATTCTTATGAATTTAGATCTGATGAATATGAGTGTGTCACACCAACCAAGGATAATTCTATGAGCAAGTTCCAAAGATGGAGAGAAAAGTATAAAACCTTGCCCCAACAATATCAAAAATATCAAGAATATCTTGCTTCGAACAAAAATACACAAAATGCCATGTCTTTTGAGTACTGTGCTGAACATGTTTTTTAAAATAGGCCCAAAAATGAAGATGTGGAGTTAGTGAAGAAAGGTTTATGCCCTTCTTGTAAAAACCCTTGGAGCGAGTATCATATATGTGTGCATGAAATGATGTCCTCCTTAAGGAGAGCTTTTGAGATTTATTCAAGAAGAGATTCCAAATATACTGATCCTAAGGAAGACAAGGGGAAAAATGCATCAGCTTGCTTTAAAGAGAAAAAGAAAGAGACATCATAAGAGCATGAAGAAGATTCTATTGAAAATATGGAAGATCATTTTGAGACACCTTCTAGCTTATACATGAACCAAAGAGCATCTACTGATGGATGCTTAAACTATGAAGGAGTACCTACTGATGGGTTCTCACACCTCTATGTTGGTGACATAGAGATCACTTTTGAAATTGTTTCTACAAGTACAAGTTTCATTAAGCATGATAATGAAGACCTTGTAGCAGTTGAAGAAGAACCAAGATCAGCTTCCCCATCACCACTTGAGCTTCATGAAGTTGGTCCAAGAAACAATGAAGAAGATGAGAACGTTCATTTGCAAGAGCCGCATTTTCTTGAAGGGTCCTTAAAGATGAATGAAAAGAAGATCCAAGAGTCCCTCAACATTCTCCATGACACTCAAGCATTGGTGTCAAATTCTTGTTGGAGATCTACTTCAATGGAGGAAACATCCTTCCTTGAAGACATGGAGAAGATTCAAAGAGCAATGTGCCACATCAAAGGTAATTTCATGTATTTGATTTTTGATAGAAACCATTTGTTCGAGCTTAATGAATTGTTACATGATGCATACTTGAATAATAATGAGGATAATCACAAGCTCACAATTCAAAATGAGCAACTTCTTGAAAAGTTGCAAAATACTTGTTTTTCCTCCTATGTTTCAGATTGTCAAATGGTAGATTGTTTGGAGGATTCTCATGACATGGTGGATCATGAGAAATGTGAAAATTTGAATGTTCTTTATGTGTTTGAAGATGAACTTGAAGAGATCCAAACACTTGATGTGGTGGAAGAGGAATTTGAATTGTCTCTTGATGAAGGTTATGCAATTTTTAAAGAAGAGCATGATTCCTCTACATTGGAACCAAACTATGACAAAGAGTTCACACTTTTGAAGGAGCTGCATGATACTACCCATATGGATCCTTCCCATGATGAAACTTCTTTACTTTTTGATCATTTGGGTGATTTGGTTCATTCTCCTACATCCTACAATTCCATGTTTTGCACCATTAGTCTCAACGAAATATGGGTGAAATGGTTCTTTTTTATGGTGCCACATGAGGAGTATGGAACTCCTAGATTGACTTTTTATGATGATATGGTTGGAGAACATTCTTATCCACATTCGCAGCAGCATCCTTTGTTACTTTATGATGATGCACATCTACATGGATGCACCTATGATATGCATTTTAGTCACTTGAAGACTCATGGTTTTTCTTGCTCAACACTTGATTCATTTGATGTTGGAGGAACTTCATCCAGCACTTGGGTGAATAGATTTATGATTGGAGAAAATTTTTGTTGCAAGCCACATACTTTGTTATATCTTTATGACTCTCACATTCAGGGATGTATGTGTGAGACTTCTTTGAGTCATTTGAATTCTCCTTGTTTTTTCTGCTCATTATTTGGTTCAGATTTTAGTGGAGATTCTTCATTCACTTCTTGGATGAAAGAATACAAGGCTGAATATTTTGATGCATATCACATCCTTTTGGAGCAGCTTTATAGGACATGGGATCCTCACCTATGTCATTGGAGCAGATTTGATTGGTCACTTGAATCTTGTATGCACTTGGAAAATAGTGGTCTACTTGCTTGGAGGTATAAGTACTTTCATGATTCTTTGATGAAGCACCTCCTAGATATTAATTTCCATTATGTAGTTATGTACTTTGATGATATATATTTTGCACTCATGATGTTTGGAAGAATGCATACAAGAAAATGGGATCCAGGAATCCTCTTATCTGATGGTATGGGTTGGAGAGCACTCTTAATTGTTTGGGTGGAATACAAGCAATGGGATCCTAGAATAATTTTTGTCTCATTGGTTTCATTTTTTGGGGGGAAACAAGAAGTATGAGAGATGGATTTCCCACTAAATAAAGTGATTTTTATCAGAGTAGTGCAGCAGCAAGAAGGGTGGTTCCTCTCTAAAATCTTCATGGAAACTCAAAGATTCAAGGTTGGGCAATTCAATGGAAACTTCAAAGAATTATACAGAAAGCAGGTTCTTCAACACCCATGTTTGAAATTGCTTGAGGACAAGCAATATTGGGAAGGGAGGATTTGTCATGTCCCAAATTTGGCATTGGGTCAAAATGGCCTAATAACATTGGCCCTATTCATTAGAGTTTGTCAAATTGATGCTAAAGGTCAAATAATTGCCAAGGAGGAAAATTACTAGTTTCCTAGGTTTGGGGTGGAAGCTTTGGGATTTGGAATAATGGGGATAATAAATAATGTTTGAACATTAGAATGGAATAAATATTTAATAAAGGAGATAAATAAATATATACAAGTGAAAATCAAAGTGGAATTTGATCATGAAGACACATGGAGGAAGTGGGACCCACATATGGCTAGATTTCCCCACTACACTTGGCATCATTCTCTCACCAATTCGAATTCAAGGTGAATGGTAACATAATTGGGGGAGTCCAAAAGGTATTATTCATGGCATGACTCATCCAAGGTCAAAATATAGAGGAAGAGTAACTCCCATGGAAGAGGAAGAGGCAATTTGGAGCTAGTGAGACACTTGGGCTAGATTCCCTAGCTCTATGACAACAATGATGAAGATGCTATGACACCTATGACACAAATCAGACCTTAAGGCTGACATATGACATATATGACATGTTAGGGCTAAAAATAGACTCCAAGAGGGAACTCAAGGGTGTTAGGGAAGCTTAGATGCTTCCACATGTGATTTGGTGGAAGTGGGAGACTAGGAATTAGTGTACACGTGGCATTCTTTGGAATCTCTTCCCAACTTGAGTTGGCATGAGTCTCTTGGAAGGAATTCGACCCATGGAGGAAATTAGAACTTTATAAATGTCAATAAAAAAGAAGGAAAGCAGCTTTTGATCATTTGTAGAATTTTCAATTGCATTTGTGAAGAGGGAGAGCTAGTGGATGACTAGTTTCTTGCCTTAGCCAATTTCGAGGGTGAAAGATTCCCATCCAAGTTGGTAATTGGAAAGGCCATTCAGAAATTTCATTTGGAGATTTAATGGAGTCTTTATTTGCAGGTGTAAGATACAGGGCAGCTCATGGTTTCTTCTATTGCAGCTCACTCCTTCAACCATTTCCAGTTTTGATGGCATATTCTTGATCCTTGAGGGAGGGCGTTTTTGGTGAGCTATTATACTCTTTGGGGAAGATTTTAATGCCCCATTGATTTTGTAATATGAACTAAATACTCTTTTCTTCATCTCCAGAAAGTTTCAGGTCTAAATTCCAAGTAGAAATGTATAAATCTCAATTTTAATGAAAGAACAGTGTCATTTCCCCACTACCTTGTTGTGAATCAATGTAATGCTGATGATTTCGAATGAATGAAAGATTATCTGATATATTTGTGATCAATATACTTCCATGGATGTATTATACAATTTTCATGTACTGTACTTGAGCATTTGAAGTATTTTTACTCAGTTTAGTTGTATTGGAAGGTGAAATAGTGCCATTTCCCCAAGGGTCGAATTGGGTATTTTTGCAGTTGAATGGGAGAGGGTGAGAACAGTTGTAATAATCCATTAATGGTGCATATGAGACTTTAATAACATACTTAACACATTACATACCTATTTTCATAAATTTGAGTGGGTTTGGAGGCATTTGGGAAGCCATTTTCAGTACTTACCCCAGGGGGATTTGAACCCCAAATTACTAATAAAATTGCATAATTGGTCCAGAATATTAAGAGAGTTTTCAGAGGTCTTTTGGTGGCCGTATGTCATCCATAAACATTATATTCAATTTATAATATCATTCATACACCTTCCTTGAATATTTGAAGGCATTTGGAGTCAATTTGAGACCTAGAGACCAATACTAGTAAAATGAAAATCACTAGTATAGTTACCTACATTGATCCGAATTGAAAGAGGATTTGCAGAAGTATTTTAAAGGTACAAAGGCATCCCTGAAACACATATTTATGTTCTAATATCATTCATATACCTTCTCAGAATATTTGGGATCATTTGGGGCAAATTTGGGACCTAGAGATCAAAACTAGTCAAAGGTCGAACTAGGGAAAAAAGTGGAAAATTACAATTTTAATAAAATTCCTAATAAGGGACATTACACACTCCCGGATTCACTCGGGCTCTCATAAATACCATATATTTTGACAATGTGCCCCTCGTCATTCTGCTGCAGTCGGGAAATCCATGCCCTGGTAAGTGTCGGGCTCTTTCCATGCGACTAAAGCAATCAGAAGCAACAATCAACTATATGAAAAAGTGCCTCTACCCAATTGGACCGCTGCGACATCCTCCATCAGTTAATTCAAGAGATATAGGGACCAGTTCATCTAGACTCCTTCCGCACATTGCTCTGCACAAGAAACTATTCTCGAATTACATTGGTTAGGGCGACCTCCCCTAATCACCTTATAGGAAAATATCTTAATGCCTGTGAGTACCGCCTGATTGTTGCAGCTAATGGTGCAATACCCATGCCCATCCGATTCCAAGCCGTACTTCTATGCCAACTGACGAGCCCGCTTCTTCTCATTTTCCTTCCCTTGAATATATTGCACCAGATCAACGCCATTCTTAGGCAAGCCAGTAATGAATGAAATCAAGTCAACAGTGACCGAGACCTCTCTGTCCAACCACAACGAACCCCCATGGAAGCATGACAAGAGCTTCTTTACACAGGCACCAATTTTCGCTAGGCGCCCAAAATGCGGCATGTTAATTAGCCCTAACAAGCCAGCCTGCCACAGTCCTCGTACCCAGTCGTGTATCTCTGGAGCCGGTGAATGGCGTGTCTCAGGCACATAGGGTGCTGATGCAATGTCAGGGTATGCCACCATGTCATGGTCCTCGTAGCGCAGGTGCATCAGCGTTGGCCAAATATCCACAGAGCACTTCCTCCCAGTCGGGAGTGCGGGCATCTTCACACTGTATCTCTGTCTCGGGTATATCTTATGTAGGGTGGCATCCGACCGAACAGGAGGGATGTAACGAAGGATATTACTAGTTGACTGTCCCAGCCATTGGGCAGATGGATGAATGGTGCGACTAGACTTCCCCACCTACTCCGGAGCTTCGCCAAACGTCGCAGATCGAAGCAACCTCTTACTCTGTGGGGATTCAGAAGGATGACTTCCCCGGTGCTTCTTAACAACAACGGAGGCTCCCACTGGCATGTTGGCAACCTCGGTTCCAAGATCAGTGTCATCCGAGGACACAACTTCTTGCTCTGGAGTGACCAGAACGAAGGGAGACTCCACTTCACTACTAATGTCCACTGTCTCTAGTTCACCTGGCATACCTCACCACTGCTCGTTATATACTTAACAGTAACTGGCTCAAATCACTACAGCACTCTACAACAACACTTCTTACTAATTCCTCGGTGTCTTCCGACCGACGCTAGGACATATTTATAGAAGCCACCCAAATCCCCCATAATCATTACTAAGTCATGCATTAACTCAACCAAATCCTGTATTAATGACGCAAATCCGTCGTCGATCCTGTCCACCGATCAGTCGAATCCACCATTAATTCCCATCACTCGAACAGCGCCATTAATTAACTGTCTAAACATTTTGGCTTTTATTACTGATTTGACCTAGTTGTAACGCTGCCATGTGTCTCTAATTGCTTCAAACTTGCGGCAGAAGCCTCCCTGCTTGCACATTCCTTCTTCTGTTGGTGCACCATCAGCCACCAAACAACCTGCAACACACACTCTCTTTTCTCTTTATTTTTTTCCCGATGCGACTTAGGCATCGCATTGTTCCAAGCCCGACTGATAGGGCTTCAACCTGTGACCATTTACCAACTTGGGGAGTATCGCCCCATCCAACAGCTACAACTGAACCGCTCCTCCTGAAGTAATACTACTGATGCGATATGGACCTAGCCAATGCATCTGCAACTTTCCTGGATGTTTCATAAACTTGCTGTCGTACAATAGCACCAAGTCGCCTTGCTAAAACTGTTTAATTTTGATGTGGCGATCATGCCATGCCTTCTGGTGATCCTTATCCACCCCTCAGTGAAAGCCAACAATAAATCGATCCTCTTCCAGCTGCACCAATTGTGCTAGACGATCAGCTAATGCTGCGACATCATCCATTCCCATAACAGCCGCAATTCGTAGACTCAGAACAATGTACTCCATTGGCATAATCGCTTCTTTCCCATATACCAGCCTAAAAGGTGTCTGACCAGTCAACCTTTTACATGTGGTGCGATAGGCCCACAACATTGTTGGGATTTTCAGATCCCAGTCATCATGGTTCACAGTGCACGCCTTGGTCAGCGCCTGTTCCAATACCTTGTTAAATGCCTCCACCATCCCATTTTCCTATGGGTGATAGGGTGTACTCTTCTTATGCTATATCTGCAACTTGTTTGTCAATGTACTGATGGTGCGATTAAGAAATTGGCTTTCTTGATCACTCAACAAAATCTTAGGGCAGCTGAAACGAGTGATAATGTGATCAAACAAAAATTGAGCAGTCGTCGCTACAGAATAATCAACTACGGATGCCACCTCGGCCCATCGGGTCAAATACTCTGTCACTGTGATGATGTACTGCGCACCCATACGTTACCATAGTGGAGTGATCGGCCTGACAAAATCCATAGCCCATTTTTCGAATGGTTGCAATGTCACTTGAGGTAGCAAGGACATCTCGTCGCATCTGGATGGCTTGCCAGTTCGCTGACAAACATCGCAAGACCGCGCATAGTTTGTCGCATCATTATGTAATGTGGGCCACCAACGCCTACATGGAGTACCTTCTGGGTAGTCGCCCAACTGCCATAGTGTCCTCCCGCTACTCCACCATGTGCCTCAGCCAATATCTATGCTTGCTCATGCGGAAACACATATCTGCGCAATACTCATCAGCGCCTAATTTATACAACTCTCCCACGATTAGCCGAAAGTCAGCAGCCTGGACAACCAACTGTTTCTTCTAAGCAGTGGTAAAGTCATCGGGTGCAGTGTCGGTCACCAGAAACTGAAGGATGTCATCAAAATATTGATCAGCAGCAGAAACTATAAATAGTTGGGCATCCGGCAACCCATCTTCGATATTAGTCGGTTCCTCCCCTGTGTCAATCCGTGATAAATGATCGGGTCCGACATTCAACCGTCCAGGTTTCACAATGACTTCAAAATCAAACTCCTGAAACAAAAGTAGCCAACGGCATATCTTCCCCCCCAACATAGGCTTATTGACCAAGTATTTCAATGCAGAATGATCAGTGAACATTTAAAGTGTCAACCCAACAAATAATGCCTAAATTTCTGCAGCACATAAACCATGGCAAGACCTTCCCGCTCCATGGTAGTGTAATTTCGTTCTGCAGAGGACAGCTTCCGACTGGAAAAAGCAATAGGATGATCAAGGTCGCCTTCACCAAGTTGAGCCAACACAACACCCAATGCAATCAATGAAGCATCAACATGGACATGGAATTCCTTACTCCAATCCGGAAAGACCAAGATCGGTGTCGATGCCATCTTCGCCTTGAGCGTTTCGAAGCTATCCTGACATTCCGGGCTCCAATGGAATGCCACGTACTTCTTCAAAAACTTTTCCATAGGGGAAGTAATTGCAGCATAAGCCCTGATAAACTTGTGATAATATCCGTATGAACCAAAGTCGCTCGCAACTGCTTAATGGTCGTTGGCGGTTGCAACCCCAAAATGAGCGCAATTTTGGATGGATCAACCAGCAATCCCTGTTTACACACAATATGACCCAGCAATATCCCAAACGGTGCACAAAAAATACATTTCTTCAAGTTCAGCGATATCTGGTGCTGTCGGCATTGCTCAAGCATTAACTGCAAATTGGCCAAATTATCATGAATCAACCCATAAACTGTCCAATCATCCATATATACCTGCAAAAATTTCTGAATAAAATCTTTGAATGCGGAAACAACGACCCGGGAGAATATCGTAGGTGCATTCTTCAAACCAAACGGCATTACTGTGTACTGAAAGGAACCCCATTCAGTAATCTTCCTTGGCAATGCGAATTTGATGGTAGCCAGAGAATCCATCAGTGAATGAGTACATCTCCTGGCCGCCCACCCCTTCAAGTACTTCATCAGTAAACGGGGTCGGAAAAGGGTCATGCAAGAAGGCATCCTTCAACTTCCGCAAGTCGACGCAAATGCACACTTCACCTATATTCTTGTCCTGCACCACCATAGGACTGATCCATTTGGACTCTTCCACAGGTTCAATAATACCAGCATCCAACATGCGATCAAGTTCCTCCTTGACCTTTTCCTTATGTCACGGATTCAGTCGATAAGGTCGCTATTGCACTGGCTTAGCATCTAGTTTTAATGGAATCTTCATCTCTCCTAAATCACCCAGGATTCCATTCATTTCAGAAAAAATCGTGGGAAACACGTCTTGAAACTCATGAAGTAAATCAATAACCTTACTCATCATCTCATCATCCCAATAATCCCCAACATTAGCAAACTTGGGAGTAGCCTCTGTGCTGATATTCGTCTTGTGAAGCTGCAATGGTTGACTGAACAGATTACTTGGCACAGCAGGTGGGACCACATCGCGACTTCCTTCAGATTCGGGAATGTTGACATTCTGGGGATTGTCCTCATCCTCTGGTCCACCGCTGATGTTGAAGCACTCCATGAGAGACTGCATCTGACAATATGTGTGCGGGTCGACAGTGTAGGCCGCCGGAACAACTTGAAGTACAACGTCGCGGATGATCTGTAAGGCATTATGGACATCAGGGTTGGCATCCGCAAAAGTGAATGTATGAGTGAAACAGACCGTCAACTCCCCCCATGTTGTAATGTCTTGGCGCAACGTCTCAGCTGCAGTGTACCATGAGCGCGACATCTCATCCAAAGTATGGATAAAAGAATGGACCCACTCATCTCTGGGTCGCGCTACCCGTAATCGTTGGCATTCCATCACATGATCACTGGGATTAGACCGACCATCATACTTTCTAGTGTGATAAACCTCAGTATCGCCGAACCGAACCTTCATCAACCTTCGACACTGTGACCAACCATTAATGAATTTCTTATGTGTCGCCCACCAGCGTGCTGGAGCAGCCTTCAGTGCTTCCTCCAATGCCAGCAATCACTATGTTTCTGAGACGCAATCTTCAAATTCTATCAGAAAGGAGGTTAGACCAGGAAACCCCTCATAGATAGGCAATGTGATCATTTCTGTCGCAACATGACATAAGGATTGCGTAACTAAGCCACATTTCTAGAATGGTACCTCATGCAATCAGTTCTGCCAATGTTCTAAGGCATCATCAGATTCGGAAGACGCAGAGCTCTCACTGTGCCACTCCAACTCACCGTTGGCAGTAGGATTAATATAATCTTCAGAAATATTGAATGCATGGTCCCATCCAGCCGAATCATCATCTTTTACAGACTCAATGTATCGGCATCCTTCAGCTAGATCCAACGTGGCGATGACTCTGAAATCATGATTCTCAAAGGTCATCATGCGCTTCTTGAATTTGATTACAGCTCCACTATCATTAGCCCATCCAATCCCTAAGAGCATTGGATAAGAGCTTCCTCCCTCAACCACTTCAATGGCATCAAAGTCAGCATAAGTCTTCATGCACTCAATATCGATGGTGAGCCGCAGAACTCGCCCAATGGGTGTTACCTTCGCATGGTTAGCGAGCCGAAGTTGCACAGGAGACCAGCTCAATGGGGGACTCCCCATCTTCTGCCACGCCTTCTTGGTTAAGATGTTGACATCCGAACCAAGGTCAAGAATAATAGAGTCAACATCATATTCACCAATCTGAATATTCATTCACATCTCCTTGCCAGTCTTCCGTCGCTGTAGGGAGTTTACTGCCAACTCCTGCCATCCTTTCGAAAATCACTGCAACCATACCTCAATCTCAACCAGGGCAGTCGAGTCTTGGGCTAATAACAAATAGCTTTCAATAAACTTTTGCAATGTCCCCGGTGGTGGCAACCGATCAGTGTCTTATGTAGTATCAAAGACAGGTGGCATATCGCAAACAACATCCTTACTGTGATCTTTCTCCAAAGTGCAACGTGCCTCGAAGAATGTCTCCCACTCCATATCAATGTCAAAAGGTATCGTCTTCTAACCAGCCAACCGAATCAATGGTCGCAAACTATCTTCCCCAGTCTTCTTTCCTCCACGAGTGACAACAGCCATCGAAGCATCTTGTGGTCGCGGTTCTGTAGAAATGGTTGCAATATTTGCACCCTGCGTCTGGTTCTGCTGTAGATTCCCAGGTTGATTGACGTTTGGATTGGCATTCAGCAATGGTCGCGGGGGCTAGTTCTGTACTGGTTGCTGTACCTGATTCTGTAACTGCGGAGCATTCCCAGCCTGTCATCATGCAATCAAATGTGGACAATTCTCAACCGTATGATCATTACCAAAATAGAATGTACACTGATTCTGTAGTAGTGGGCAGTCACGCTGATAATGCCCCCATACCGCACAGTGGTAACATTGAACAGGTCCATGACCACCTCAGCCTCCTCCTCTACGACCAAATCCGCCACCGCGTCCACCCTTGTATCCTCCTTGGTAGCCACCCTACTACTGGTACTGAGGTTGGTTAAACTGTTGCTGTATTGGTGTTGGTGGTATCCCTTTCCCTTGTGGTGCATACTGCGGTTGCTGTACATACTGTGGTTGTGGGGAGTCGTCTGCATCAGAGTATATTGCGGCATGAAATGCTGCGGTTACTGTGGTGCAAACTGCATCTACGGTTGCGGTAGCGGCTGAGCTACCTACGGTTGCAGTTGTGGTTGTTGCACGGTGCACTAATCGTCCTTGATGTAGAATGCATCACACATTCTCTCCTCCAGCAACCCATATGCACGACAATCCTTGTCATCGTGACACATTGACTTGCAGAATATACAATAAAGATTTCACGGGGTTGTGACCATTTTCTGCATATATGGGCAATTATCGTGACTATTGTTGATGTATATGTAACTTCGGAATGTATTTCATATATATTTATTGTACCCTTATTAGAGATGTGTTATTCCTCTATAAGGAAGTGTCGTCATGTGGATTGACAAGTGTCGCAAGTGTGTGTACTTGCCAATGGGTTATTAGACCACCATGTGTGGGGTCGGCCCTGAAATATATATTATATTGTGGATGTACCTAGCTAGACAAGTCAGCCCCATAAGGTCACTAGGAAAACAGGTTTGTATAAATAGAGATCAGGAGATCTCTATTTAGATCATTCAGAAAGTCATCTCTCTCTCACTCAGAAAGTGGCCCACTAGTGAGGAGGAGGATCATCTGCTTCTAAGAGACTATCTCAAGTGTATTTTGGTTGTAGTTTGGTTGAGCCATTTCTCTCTCTATCTCTGAGGAAGTTGTGGGGTTTTTCACCTTATGGTTTTCCACACGGAAACTCTGTGTCTCTTGTCTCTCATGCTTTTGATTCTTGTGATGCTTGTCATGCTTATTGTGATTGTTATGCATTGATATACTGTATATGTTATTCTCTCAGTAAAGATCCTAGATTATTGTGAATTAATGCTCAAAATGTAACATGGTATCAGAGCTAACCTGAGAAGAAGACATTTTGCAGTGACAGAAACTTGAGTTTCTTGTTTATTGGGTTTCTCTCCATAGATTTTGGAAAATCAGTATAGTAGATTGACTCTAGTCATCAAGGTGAATCTATCTGTCCAATCAAAATTCAATTCTGAGCATTTTCAGATTTGGCCCTAAAAATTAGGGTTTCCATAAAATTAGACATTTCTGAAATCTGAAGACATAGCTGGAAGCTCCCTGCAAAAATCAAAGTTTAGAGCTTTGGATTGAGATTTTTGGCTGGGTATATCTCCGGGAAACTCAAACCCTAATTCAGGGCTCTCCCTAGTGAACCCGGGAGGACAAAAAGGCAAATCTGAAGGGTAAAGCTTTGCTGATCTCAAATTATGAATACACCAAGATGATCAGCTCATCAAGGCGCATCTTTCTATCCTTTCAGAAAATTGAAATTCATATTTTTAATTTTTAGGGTTTTTCGACAAACCTTAATCCAGGACCAGATCCAGTTTTCAACATTTCAAGTGGTAAGACCTAAATATTTTCTATTTCCATTTGAAGTATCTTTAAGATGTCTCACCACACCAAGCTTGAGGATAAGCTTGAGGAGTGGATAACTTCCGAGCTTGGAAGTATAGTATTGGGTTAATCCTGGAAGAGAATGAGTTGGACTCATATGTAAAAGAAGACATCCCTATCCCAGAGGATGAAGAGGCTAAGGTATTGCATAAGAAAAACTTGGTCAAGGCAAAGAGAATCATTGTTGATTCTATCAAAGACCATCTTATACCCCATGTGTCTTCTCTAAAGACACCCAAGGAGATGTTTGACTCTTTGACCAAGCTATTTGAAGGGAAGAACATAAATCGGAAGATGACCCTGCGGAACCAATTGAAAGGAGTAAAGTTTCAGAATGGAGAAACCATTCAATCTTATTTTTCAAGGGTCTCCCAAATCAAGGAACAACTAGAAGCAATGGATGAAATGGTGGAGAATGGTGAAGTGGTGATGACCACTCTAAATGGCCTACCCAGGTCATGGGATTCCTTTATTGAAGGAATTTGTGCAAGGAAGAAGTTGATCTCCTTCAACAGATTGCGGGAAGAATGCTCTCAAGAAGAAGCTAGGATTGTGGCCCAAAAAGAAAAGATGGGAAATGAAGATCAAGCTCTCATAGCACATGCCAGGAAAGGCAAGTCCAAGAAGGAATCATCTCATAACAGAAGATTCTCACACCACCATTATCATAAAGATAAGAAAGATCTCAGATGCTACAATTGCAATGAGAAGGGACACTTTGCTTCAGACTGTCCCAAGAAGAAGAAAGACAACAACAACAACTTCAATAAGAAGAAGAAGAATAACAAAACAAGATATCATGCTCATGCTTCCAAAGATGATGAACCCCCAAAGAAGAAGGCCAGGGCAGAAAGTGATACTGATGATGACTCATCAAGTGAAGAAGAATATGTTCTAATTTCTACTCTCACAGGTACTATCTCCCATGGTTGTAATGATTGGTTGATTGATAGTGGGGCTTCCAAACACATGACTGGGTTTAAGGAATCTTTTGTGAATCTATCTGAACATGAATCACCCCATAAGGTGAAACTTGGGGATGATTATCATTACCCAATCAAAGGAAGTGGTGAAGCCTCCTACAACCTAGATTCTAGAAAATATTTGAAGATGAAAGAAGTCCTTTATGTACCTAGGCTCAAGAAGAACTTACTCTCCATCTATGCATTGGATGAAAAAGGTATGAGGGTTTCATTTGTGGATGGCCAAGTCCTAATGTGGCCAAAGGGAAAGAACATAGATGATGTAGTAGTGATTGGAGAGCAAGAGGGAGGTTTGTATAAATTGAAGGGACAACCTGAACATGCCATGGTACATGAATCCATGGAGCCAAGTGAACTTTGGCATAGAAGACTTGATCATATGCACTATAGGGCACTTCCAATTGCAAGCAAGGTTGTAGAGGGCCTTCCTGAGATCAAGACCAAACATGAAGGTGTTTGCAACGAATGTGCAAAAGGTAAGAACACTAAGAAGGCTTTTCCAAGCAGTGAAAGCAAGGCAAAAGACATCCTGAAAATCATCCACTCATATGTATGTGGTCCTATGTCATCCAGTTCTTTTAGTGGGTATGTTTACTATGTCTCATTTATTGATGACTTCTCCAGGAAGACTTGGGTATACTTCTTGAAGAGCAAAGATTAGGTGTTTGATAAATTCAAGGAATTCAAAACCTTGATGGAGAATCAAACTGACAAGAAGATCAAAACATTCAGATCCGACAATGGTGGAGAATTCACCTCAGGTGACTTCAAGAAGCTTTGTAGTGATTCAGGGATTAAGAGGGAGTTGACTACTCCTTATAATCCTCAACAGAATGGAGTTGCAGAAAGGAAGAACAGAACAATCATGGAAGCATCAAGGGCAATGCTGGATGACCAGGATCTACCTATGCATCTATGGGAAGAAGCAGCTAGAACAGTTGTATATGTGCAGAATAGAACACCCCACAAGATATTGGACAACAAGATACTAGAAGAGGTATTTTCTGGTAAGAAACCTGAATTCAGCCATATCAGAATATTTGGTTGTCCAGTATACACTCATGTCCCAAAGGAAAAGAGGACTAAACTAGATCCTTTAGGAAAGAAGGGTATCTTTGAGGGTTACAGTGAAAGCTCGAAGGCTTACAGAATATACTTTCCAGGGTTCAAGAAGATTGATGTTAGCAGGGATGTAGCATTTGATGAAAACTCATCCTTCATCAAATCAAGGAAGGCACCTATCGAAGTTTATGAAGAACCTAAGGAAACTAGATTTCAAGACACTACCATGACTGAAGTAGTTCCAGAAGTTGTTCGTGAGTTTGAAGATCCGCAAGAACCTGTAGATCCACCCCGTGAGGATAACTCTCACAAGAGGAAACCTGCATGGTCTAGAGAGCTCATTCAAGATGTAGAAAGATTTGGCATTCCAGAAGAAGAACACAGAGCAAAGAAGAGAACTAGATCACATACCAGCTATGTTGCTTTACTCTGTGACATTATGAACAAAGAGCCTTCCAGTTATGAAGAAGTAGCAGAAAAGAAAGAATGGAAGGATGCCATGGTTGAGGAATACTAATCAATAATAAAGAATGATGTTTGGGATGTTGTACCAAGACCTAAAGAGAAGTCTATTGTGACTTCTAAATGGATCTACAAAATCAAGCATGTTGCAGATGGAAGTGTAGTGAAATACAAAGCAAGATTCATAGCTCGTGGCTTCTCTCAGAAAGAGGGAATAGATTATGAAGAAACTTTTGCACCTGTAGCCAGGTATACTTCCATCAAAACAGTACTTTCCCTAGCTGCAACGATGAAATGGAAAATACACCAGATGGATGTCAAGACTGCCTTCTTGAATGGTGTAGTTGAAGAGGAAGTATATGTGGAACAGCCACTCGGTTTCGAAATACATGACAGGGATTCATATGTGTGTAGATTGAAGAAAGCCTTGTATGGCTTGAAACAAGCTCCCAGAACTTGGTATGGTAGGATAGATAGTTTCCTATCTAGTTTGGGCTTTACCAAGAGTAAAGCGGATTCCAACCTTTACTACAAGGTTGAGGAAGGGAATCCTATGATTCTGCTCCTGTATGTGGATGACTTATTTGTAACAGGAGATGACAGATTGATTGCAAATACGAAGAGGAAGATTGCTACTGAGTTCGATATGAAAGATTTGGGAATGATGCATTGTTTCCTAGGTATGGAGGTGTGGCAGAGTACAGGTGGGATCTTCCTTGGTCAAGGGAAGTACACAGTAGATATCCTGAAGAGATTCAGGATGATGGATTGCAAGGCCATGGCCACACCTATGGCATCGAATCTGAAGCTTCTATGTGATGCTTCATCTGAGCCGGTTGATGTCTCTATGTATCGTCAGATGATTGGGTCCTTGATGTACCTAACAAACATGAGACCATATATTTGCTTTGCGGTGAACACATTGAGTCAGTTCCTGATAGATCCGAGGAGTGTTCATCTGGTTGCTGTAAAGCATGTTCTGAGGTACCTGAAGGGTACAGTGGATTATGGGCTCAAGTATGAGGCGAATCAAAAGTTTAACCTGCAGGGTTATGTTGATTCAGATTGGGTTGGCAGTGCTGTAGATAGGAAGAGCACATTTGGGTGCTGCTTCAGTATGGGATTAGGTGTGATCTCTTGGTTTAGCAGGAAGCAGTCCTATGTAGCACTGAGTACAGCTGAGGCAGAGTATGTTGCAGCCTATTCAGCTAGTTGTGAGGCAGTATGGCTACGGAAGCTACTGTCTGAACTATTTGATCTCCCGTTGGATGCTACTGGTATCTTTTGTGATAACCAGAGTTGTGTGAAGTTGTCCGAGAACCCAGTGTTTCATGACAGGTTGAAACACATAGAGATCAAATATCACTATATTAGGGATATGGTGCAGAGAGGAGCTGTGAAGATCCTGTATGTTGTGACAGACGAGCAGATTGTAGATGTGCTGAGGAAGCCACTATCCAGGGTGAAGTTCGAGTACTTCAAAGAGAGGATTGGTGTTCTTTAGATTGATGACACTTCGAGGAAGAAGTGATGGACACATTTGCTGAATCCATTCCAAGCATGTTGGAAGGAGGATCCTTCACATGGATGTGGATGTAAGCGCTGGATGATGAGCATCAGGATGATGTTCAGGTTTCTGCTTTGTATGATCAGTTGGATCATTTTTATATATGTATGCATCATGTTGGATGTTGGATATGATTAGTTGGATCATTTATATGTATATGTATGTATGCATCATGTTGGATGTTCGATATGATCAGTTGGATCATTTATATGTATTTACGCATCATGTTGGATGTTGGATATGATCGGTTGGATCATGTGTATGTATTTTGTATAAGCATCATGTTGGATGCTTGGACCATGTATCTGTATATGTATCAGGTGGATACATTGTATGATCAGGTAGATCATGTATGTTGATATGTATCATGTATTTGTATTTGTATCAGGTGGATAAACTGTATGATCAGGTGGATCATGTATGATGATATGTATCAGGTAGATACTTGGTATGCATCAAGTAGATGCATTGTATGATCAGGATGATCATGGATGACGAGCTTCAGGATGTTGCTCCAGATCACATGCAACAAGATGTTGTAGTGATGATGATCAGGATGATCATGTGTATATCAGGATGATGTATGGTGAGTATCAGGTTGATACTCTATGGCCGTGGAACAGGTTGTGCAGATAAGCATGTAATTTGTGCCCTGGGATATTTGCAAATAGTCTTTCGAGGTTTTGCCTATGGCATGTAATTTGTACCCTGGGATATATGGTAAATGCTCTTTCGAGGTTTTGCTTAGGAGGACATATAATTTGTGCCCTGGGAGATCTGCAGATAGTCTTTTGAGGTTTTGCATATGGCATGTAATTTGTGCCCTGGGATATCTAGCAGATTCTCTTTCGATGTTTTGTCCTATGGAATGTAATTTGTGCCTTGGGAGATCTGATAGGTTGAGCCATGTGCTCATAATCAATCCAGGGATGCTCTTTCAAGGTTTTTCCATGATCACATGTATTTTATTCCCTGGGAGATCTGATAGGTTGAGCCTTGTACTCGTAATCAGTCATGGGATGCTCTTTTGAGGTTTTGTGGTGACCACATGTAATTTGTGCCCTGGGAGATCCGATAGGTTGAGCCTTGTGCTCGTAATCAATCCTGGGATTCTCTTTCGAGGTTTTGTGGTGGGGTCACATGTAATAAGTCCTGGAGATCTGGACAGGATGAAAAAGGCCTCAGATGCTCTTTGGGGTTCTTGCTAGTCAAGAGACTCTTTTAAGGTTTTGTGACGCACGTAATAAGTCCTGAGATTTCCACAGTATGGCCAGTGATGATGAAGACCTACAGGTGGTGGGCCTACATCGAGTATGAAAAAGGACTGGATCTGTAGAACTTCGTATGATGAGTAGAGTCAGAGATTGGTTGAGATAGCAGCAGCAATGACGGTGATGATGACGATGCATCGATGACAATGATCCCGAGAAGAAGACTTGTCTAGCAAATCTGTGTCAAGAAATACCTTCCTAGTTAAGAGGGAGTGTTGATGTATATGTAACTTTGGAATGTATTTCATCTATGTATTTCATATATATTTATTGTACCCTTATTAGAGATGTGTTATTCCTCTATAAGGAAGTGTCGTCATGTGGATTGACAAGTGTCGCAAGTGTGTGTACTTGCCGATGGGTTATTAGACCACCATGTGTGGGGTCGGCCCCGAAATATATATTATATTGTGGATGTACCTAGCTAGAAAAGTCGGCCCCATAAGGTCACTAGGAAAACAGGTTTGTATAAATAGAGATCATGAGATCTCTATTTAGATCATTCGCAAAGTCATCTCTCTCCCACTCAGAAAGTGGCGCAGTAGTGAGGAGGAGGATCATCTGCTTCTATGAGACTATCTCAAGTGTATTTTGGTTGTACTTTGGTTGAGACATTGCTCTCTCTATCTCTGAGGAAGTTGTGGGGTTTTTCACCTTAGGGTTTTCCCCACGGAAACTCTGTGTCTCTTGTCTCTCATGCTTTTGATTCTTGTGATGCTTGTCATGCTTATTGTGATTGTTATGCATTGATATACATTATATGTTATTCTCTCAGTGAAGATCCTAGAGTACTGTGAATTAATGCTCAAAATTTAACAACTATGCCCAAACACCTGGAAAACATGACACCACGGCATACTGCCGCCATTCAACGGGTTTGGCGCACTTGACACCAAATAATTACAGAAATCTAGGAAATTTTCCTTCATATGCCCTTCTCCTCAGCATCGCGTACACCATACTTCATCACGCTATTCCTTGTTCTTCTTCAAATCTTGCAACTCTATAGTCACATTAGCCATATCGGACACCTCTGTGTTCCTTCAAGCTAGCACGAGAAGTTGATTTGGGAGGCGCATTACAATTTAGTGGCAGGGCACTTTGGTGTCAAGAATATAGTTGTAGTGTTGCATAAGTACTTCTATTGGATGAAGCTCTGATAAGACATTGGTAGGTACATATGATCATGCATCACCTATTCCATTTCCAAACCTACCATCAAGAAGCAAGGATTGTACACCCATTTCCTGCCATAGGTAGGCCTTAGGAGTCTGTCTCCATGCAGTACATGTTCGGCTTTCCTTCAACCAAACACTAAAACAACTATGTATTTTTTGTTGTTGATCGATTCTCTAAGATGGAAATTTTAACTCCCTATAAGAAGAGCATCACATCATGCAAATGCCACTACTAAGCTCTTCTTTGAGCATGTTTGGGTCATTTTGGCCTCCCACAAACCATTATTTTAGATCAAGATAGTACATTTTTTAGTACCCTCTAGTTGAACCTATGGTTGATGATCGACACCAAGTTAACCAAATTGACTACATTCCACCCCAAACAAATGGGAAAATACAGGTGGTCAACAGGATGACTATGCATATCTTAAGAATGTACAATTCCAGGCATCCCCACACTTGGGATGAGAGCCTTATTTATGTTTATCATAGCTACATCATATCCCTTCATAGATCGATTAGCCATATCACTTTTTAGGTATGCTTGGGGTTCCATCCATTAGCCCTAATTGATGTAGCACTTCCCATTACAAATACACAAGAAGAGTCCTTCCATCCTCAAACTGAATCTGATTGGGCATCCAAATTTGTTTAGCGGATCCAACACATCCAAAACCAAGTTCATGATATCTTGCGAAAATCTAATGCCATGTATAAATAGTGACATGACCAACATTGGGTTCTGGATAAGTTTCAGGTTGGAAATAAGGTCTGGTTACATTTAAAGAAAGAGCACCTCATAGGGACCCATCATAGGCTTCTCCCACTTTGATATGGGCCTTAAGCCATCACCAAATTTGTGGGTGACACTACAAAAAATTTGGCTTTTAGGGGGGGTTGTCTTTCGCTCCCAAAAGTCACTTTTGGGAGCGGTTTTGGATTTCGAGGCGGTTTGTACAAAACCCCCCCAATAGCATCGACACTAAAAGTTTTGAATTTTAGAGGTGGTTTTGGAAGAGATCTGTTGATGCCTCGGATATCGTAGCATCAATCAGAAAGGGATTCTCCCTGATAGATTATCGCAATTAGATTATCTACTATTTGGTATAGGGAATCCGTCCGGTTAGCAGTTCCGGCAACCGTGGATTTGGAGTTTTATTCCAATTATACTGGCTATGGCCTGATCCACCTTTCTTTTGGATTTTATGTTTTATAATGATATGCAAGTGCCTAGTTTAAATTTAATCTAAATGCAAGACTGAAAAAAACAGATTTAAGTTTAAGACTTAAATAAATCTAACTATCCCTGCAAGTAGCGAATTAAAAGCATGAGCAATGAGTTGTAGAAGAGATCTTAAAGAAAGAACATATAGCCATTAAATCTTAAAGATAAAGCTACAACAAAGATGAAAGATATCAGAAGATAGCTTCTAATTTAATATGAAACACATTCATTACTCATGAAACAGAGAAATCGTTTGCACAGAAAGGAGTGAAATCATTAGTTGCAAAGAAATAATTCAGACAGCAAGAAAGATCTCACATTACAGTATGGAAGTCACCAGAATAGTCCAATATACATCCATCCTTCATTCCCATGCAAAACGCCCATCTCCAGGCTTTTATTAGAAAACTTTATTTTCTTAAAACATATACAAGATAGCTCGTACAGGTTTGAAAAATCGTTCCCTGCCAAAAGTCCAATTCACTACTTCCTAACTTCTATTTATAATTATAAAAATGCCCTTTGGGATACCACCTGGCCTTTTACACTTGTCATCTACAGGAATTCTCTTCTATAACAGACAAAATTGTGAAACCTTTTCTTTTACAGAAATTATTTTAATAGAAAATAGGGACAGTTGTCCCCTAGCTTCCACGATTTACACATATGAAAAGCTCAGAATACAAAAAATCAGAATGAATGCTCTAACTCAGCGCTTTCACTCCTGCACGTGTGCTTCAGTTGGAAGAGAAGCACTCGATCCAACCGTTGTTGTTGTTGCTGCCTGGGAAGAGGCACTCGAACCCATTGTTGCTGCTGCTTCTACTTGGGAAGAAGGAATTGAGCTGGCTGGAATTTTTGCCACTGCTGGGGAAGAGGGAATCGAGCTCACTGTTGTTGTTGGAATGGCTGCTAGGAGAGAAGATTCTAGGTTTGCTGTTGCTCCTACCACTGCTGCTGCTTTCTTCTCCTTCTCCGCTATGTAACCATACCATATACCCGTATCCCTTATGACTATATTTACGGAGGCAGGGAGCAAGATTTTCTGAGAAGTCACATTTTTTCTAAGCTCTGCTCCAATGCCTTAAACTTCCGTTACTGTAGCTTGATGCACTTCTTTAAGCAAGTGGTTGTGGACTGATGACATTCCAATATAATGTTGGAGGTCGTCAATTGCTAGGACATCAATTTTCTTCACATATTCAGTTTGGATGCCTAGTTCTTCCTTTAGTTCAGCCAAGCGTTGTTCCTCACCCGGGAAATCATCGAGGGATTGCGGGAAATTCAATTTGCACCTGTCATGCACTCCCTGGATCCTTTGATACAGACTGTTGATCCTATCCCTTGTTCCTTGCACACTGGCCATTAGCTTACTGCCACAGTTTCTGCAGAAGTCCAAAAGGAATATATCTTCATTAAAACCCTCCACATACTTGAATGGGAGATGTGTGGGGAAATCCACCTTTACTTCTCGCCATTCTATCTGGCTCAGTATATTTGCCTTAACCCGAGTGTGCTTAGCTTTAAGCCTATGGGTCTCTGCATTAACTTCTTTTAGTCTAACCACCATGGCCTTGAGCTTGCTAACTTCATTAGTGATTAGCTCCTGAGTGTCATATATTTTCTTCAGGATGCTACAAGACAGCTCATGGAAGGGAGACATGTCCATCGTTCTGCTCTCAGCTTGCTCTAATTGCTCATCTAATGCTAGCTTGTCTGCTTCTAGCTGGGATGCTTTATCTTCCGCTTCATTCTTCTCTGCTTCCACAATCATCATCTAGAGTGTTAGTTGGTCTTTTTCCTCCTCCAGATGGTTATGCTTGTCCAACAGCTCTTTATGCTCAACAGACAGGCGATTATACTTGCTCACCACGAGATCCCTGTAGGCTTGCTCCTTAACCATGGTATGTTGTAGCATACGAGCTCTCTTTTTTGTTGATACATTTTCTCTAATTATATCACCTACATTGTTCAGTGATGCTTTTGTTGTCTCTACAACGGCGGATGCCATAGCTAAGGGATCCTTATCTGTATTCCGCATTACAGTGATCTCACGGTGGGTAATAATATCCTCCTGGGAGAATCTTTTGATCCTCTCTTCCGATTTGAAAACCATTGCCTTTCTCCTCTTGTCGTAGACAAACTCATCCCATCTGGACACGGTATGTTCTCCTGATGGAGTGTACAGGATGATTGGGAGATCCATAATGTCCACTTCTATTTTCATTGGCGGGGTCTGGACTACCTGAGCTGGATCTGTTCCCACATTTTTGGTACCAGAGCCACCTGCTTGTGCTGCGTCCTCCTCCATATTTTGAATGTTGGAGACACTTGTTTGAGGTATGTCAATTTCCATGTCCTACGCATCGGAGCCACCTGCCTGGGCATCTTCTTCTGCTTTCAGCTCTTCTTCTGCTTTCCGCTCTGCCTTAGCTTGTTCAGTTTGCAGCTGATCTTCATTCTCTTTCCGTTGCCTTTCATATTCAGCCTCTTTCTGCAGCCTTTCACTTTCTGCTTCTTGCTTCAGTCTGGTAACTTCAGCCTCTTGCAGTAACCTTGCTTCCTCAGCTTCCTGCTATAATCTGGCTTCTTCAGCTTCGCATAGTAACCTTGCTTCCTCTTTTAATCTGAGCTCTTCCTGAGCTCGGGCCTCATCTGCTTCTTTGTCCTTCTGCTGGTTAGTCTCCTGGGTCTTGGTGGAGCTAGAACTTGCTCCACTACCTTGGCGAAAGGTTCGCAGCTCAGCCATGTTGCTGATGCCTCTGAATACCTCCTCCTCAGCATCATGATAATGAGAGTACTCAAAATGAGCATAAATCTCCTTACAGTGCTCAGCAACTTTTCCCTTCCTGTCATTCCTGTGGAAGATTACCTCACCGAAGTGGAAGGCTTTCAACTCCTGAACAAATTCTTCGGCTGAGGCGACCCCCGAGAACTTGTAAGCTACTATGCAGAAAGGTAGAGGGGGAAAGGAGGCCTTATGCTGCTTGTTGAGCACGACTCCAATTCCATCTAGGAAGATCTGTCTCACTGCCTCTTTAAGGACCACATAATCGGTAGCATATCTTGGCAAAATATATGGAGCTTTAGTTCCTCCAAACATTCTGAGATAGGTGCCTTGATCTGAGAAATAAAAATCTCCATAATTTTCAAGGACTTCCATGGCATTCTCCGACAGGCAATTGTGCTCTTCCTTGAATAGTTGCTCATATAGGGGCATGATGAACCCCTCACAGATGAGCTTATAGCTGGGATTGTAATTCTGAGCCCACAACATCCTGAAAGCGGTATAAACTGGGGTGGTGGCCTTATCCCATGTGCATCCCAATTTGGGGAAAGATACCTTGGCCAAAACACAATCAATCAAATACGAGGACATAAAAAAATTTTCCTTCTTCAAGGCCAGTCCTTCTCTTGCAGCAACTATCATTGAGGCTAAACTGTCTGACAGGAGAGTGGCCCAGTCAAACACAGTTCCTTTAAATGCCACGAAGTGGATGATAGGGACCCACTGAATCTTGTACACGGTGCCATCGGGCATGCCGAAGATTTTGCACAACAACAAGGCGATCAACCTGAAAGGAGGTCTCATATTCTGGACGTCATATTCGTCATTACCTTTCTTTCTCAAATGCTTTCCTGCGACTAGTAGCTTTTTGTCCATCTCAACGTTGTTCATCTGGCCCAGCCATTCATCGATCAGAGATTGCTGGGCGCAGGGAAATTTGTAGGCTGCGGCCAGGTATGCTGGGTGAAATGAGGCAATGGCTATCTTCCCGCTATCGTGAATTACTCTTCCTTCCGCATTGGCATGTTGGAGTATCCACCCGATTACCTCAGAACATGGGAACAGTTCAGGGCGGGTAGCAGCTCTGGCTATGCCTGAAGCTTTGATATTTAGATAAATTTGCCCCTCTTCTAGCAACATGTCTAGGACATCCTAGTCTCGGATCATCCTATAAATGTCACCCCAGCGGATTTCAGGAGGAATACCGGTGGTGCACCTAGTGTCCTGGAGTGTGGTCTCAGTTCTAAGTGGTGTAGGCTGTTTTTCTGTCATTTTAGCCTTCTTCCTACCACCTTTTGGCATTTTGACTTATCCCTGATAGCAACCAAATACAAGTCATTATAAAATTGAGCAACATACTGTGAGATTTTAATAGAGAGCATCACCATTTTAACATGTCAATGAGATAAATGCAATGTGAAGTTGTATGTCGGGAAGCAAAATACACCCTTTCAACGGGAAACATAATTATAGAGATTTGATTCTTTTAAAGGGACGGGTTCGGAACGCTCCCTAAAGGATAGGTATGTCGAGGGAACAACCTGCTCTCGGTTTGGCTCTAGGGGAGATGATATCTTCCATGGTTGTTGTTCAAATGGCTAATAGCGGGGTAGCTTAGGTTGGGATAAAAAACAGTCCTACGACGAAATAAGGGGCCGCTTTCCCCACTTATAAATATGCGAGTACGGGGCCGCTTTCATATTCATGAACCAGCGAGGGCTTCGACCGCCATTGCTGTTTGTGGCACTTGACGAGGTGTTCTATGGTGGGCTTGAACAGGGACGATGGCGCCTGGCTTTAGAATTTGAATTGGGTAGCGGCTACGCTGGGACTAAGGCTTATGAAAAAGCCCAGGTGGCTATAGTTTTAGCTTTCGGCTGGGGACACGAAAAGTCCATGGGGCCTCGATGATTTTAAAATAATGAAGTATGCAGCCAGTGTCCAAAATCCACGTCTGAGACGAAATGAAAACTTGAAAAGTAATCTACTGTGCAGATGAAGCAAATTTTACGGTTAGAATCCTACCTGGAAAACGATGAGGTGGCTGAAGTGAACACGGACGTGGATGAGCGAGTTGAGCTGGAGCGGTTGCGCGGCATTCCACGGCGTTTGCCAATTGAAAAATAACAATGTTTTGGCTCGAACCCCGATCGTTTATTTAAATCGATCGGGCACGTGCAGGGTCTTAATACGGTGGGTGGCGCATTAAAAAAGCGGCTTTAATATTGGTACGTTGGGGTCATATCAAACATTCTCGATAAGTGCACGCGACCGCCACCCGCGGGATAGACTCATGAATTTCACCCGCCACTGCGGAAGGTTACGCTGAACTCCCTCGGTGTTTCGGGAGAGATTGACGAATCTTTCCGCAATTCAACGAAGATAAGTGGATCGCTTGTGGAACCATTCCGCGAAGCTTCCCGCCGTTTCGGAAGGAATTGGCGAATGGATTCCGTGAAATGAACGTGAACATGAAATTCTTTCGGCAGCCCCTTATTTGGATGATAACGTGAAAGCTTCCGAAATCGCGGAAAGCTTTCGCAAATGGCTTCCGCAGTTTCGGAAGGCTTCCGCGAAAGCTTCCGCAAAAGGCTCTCGCAAACTTGAAAAATTTTCTAAGTCTCGGCCGGGCTTCGAGAGCGCTTCGGAAAGCTTTTTCCATTAGCCTCCGCTATTTCGGAAGGAATTGGTGAATGGCACCCGACGTTTTGGAAGGATAAACTGAAAGCTCCCGTGGCTCCGGAAAGATAAAGTAAAGGCGCCCGCAACTCAAACAAAAATTTCTAAGTCTCTGAGGGGTTTCGGAACGATAACCTGAAGATCATATACTAGATCCTTAGGGTATAATTAAAAATTACTAAACACCATAACCATAAAAGCATTACAAGATTATATTAATCCAATTAAAATGAAAGGAAATGCAAGAAATCATAAAATTGTTAATGAACTCACCGTCATTCAGTACTTATACTCAAAACTTAGTATGTATACTCAAAACTTGGTAACCCAACACATGGAAGGAAGTTATCCACCCAGTTTTATTTTTACAAACTTGTAATGTCACATATATCATACATTATATACTTTCACTTTACCGTAAAGACATATCTCTCACAGCAACACAATTCCACAAGGTTGTAAAGGTGGCCTCTGTAAAAGGTATAGAAGAAGGATCCACCAAAGCATATTGAGAGTCATCCATAGAATCATCTACAGAATATGGTGGGAAGTATGCCTCACATCACTAAGAAGTATGCCTTGCATTACCAACCAAAGCATTCACTATAAAAATATGAACTCCTATAACATAAACATCTCCAAATGTGGCAAGATCAATATCAACACATCCTAAAACTAGAAAGGCCCAATGTGCAAAATGCACTGCCAAATGTGCATCATAACAGGGTTCCTTTTGATTCGACAACAATTCAAAAGAAGTCTCTATATAAGGTCCAATCAAGTTGCCTCAAGTTCCTTGAAAATGTTTTGTAGTCTAGAAAATTTCGTACATTTACCATTTTCTTCGATATTGAGATCATCCATTCCCCTACGCAGGTGCCTTGAATAGACAACACACTTGTGAAAAAATGTATTGATAGATAGGCCTTGATTACAACTAGTATAGATTTTAAACCACACTATCCACAAAGAGGGGGAGGGAATAGAATAGTTGAGATTAAAATTTAGCTAAAATGCAGAATGTTGAGAACCTATGGTGGCAATGGTATAGGGGGGAACAATTTCCTGATATTGAAATATTCACCAGACAATTTTTATGGTGATACCCAAGAATATTACAAAAAAATGGATCCTTCTAACCTGGTGTTCAACAATACTAGAAGCTTTTTCCTCAAGAGTCCCAAAACCTACTTCCGAACGAAAAAGAATAGCAACATTACAACATTATCTACATATTGTGTTGTAGTCTCCTTTTGGGAAAAGGGCACACTTTCAAATACAAAAATATATGTTCGGACATTCTGAAAAAGATCATTATAAAAAAAATTTCGAATGAAATAGAGACCAATACATTCTAAATTATGTTATTTCAAGAGAACAATATGATGTTGGTAATAATAGCAACTTAGTTTAACATGCCATACGATTTTCCCAATGAACAAGTTCACTCCGTATGTTTTATTCTAGACCTTTAGTTAACAATATGGCCTCTAAGATTCTTAAGAAGACATAAGCAAGCTCATCATCCTCCAAGAGTGAAAATAAAGCTGCCTTTTATATACCTGCACATGACAACAAAGATCTTGGAAGCTCAAGAATGCATCAAGAATTTGGTCCTACTCCTCAAAGAAAATTTAGAAGGGAAACAACTCCAAAATGGAACCAAAGTCTCAGGTATGAAAACAATTTTTATGGTTATTGATATTCATGTAATTAATTTGGTCATAAGTCTATGGATTGTAGACTCTATGGAAAAAGAAGTGTTGGAAGTCCCAATAACAAAGTTAGATGTTGGCAATGTAATTGTTTTGGCCATATTGCTACAAATTCCTACACTATGAAATGCTACAACTGTAATGGATTTGGTCATAAATACCAAGACTGTGAAAGTACAAGAAGACAATCTATGAGGAGTCCCTCATACACATCAACAAGAAAATTCAATGAATCTTGGAAGATAAATAATGCAGGAAGACTTGAATCTCAAAAGACATGTGATCACAGCAAAGGACATTCTCAGATATGGATGAAAAAGAATGTTTTGTTAAATTTGAATGAAGTTGATCATAGCAGAGAAGAGGGCTTCCATTTGGCAAGCCAAGCTTAGGGTCTCTCAAAGACCTTAGCATACCTTGAGTTCATAGAGATGGAGGATCAACTCAAAGGAAATTATTGGTTACTCCAAGCATAGTAACAGGTCCTAGGATCAGATTGCGAACTTTGATAGAAGGAAAACAAGGCAAGGTTGAAGTTTAAAAATCATAGGTAATACAAATTTGGCTTGTGTGATTAAAAAAGAGGCATGTTGATAGGGGAGATATTAGTAGTGATTTAGCTCTGATTCTGGTTGACATGGGTGGTCAAATTCTAATCTAAGATGAGACATTCAAAGCTACTGATAAAAAGTATGACCTTTGTATATACTCTTGCATGCTCAATCTGTGTGCTAATGTTTTGGCCCTGCTCTAGCTCAGTCACAGTGAATGTACTGATTTGAAGAAGCATCTTGTCTGCAATAGTAGACAAAAAATTCTAGTATAAAGGAAGTCAAAATTATCATCAACATCTTGAATATTTTGGAGTATACATATACATATATACTTGGCATATACAAATGCATAAAGATAGAATTAAAGATGATTGGAAGTTATTTTGGGTTAAAGACAGAAGATATATATTTTTGGTAAAATAACAGAGGTAGATCTGTGAGTAAAATGTAATATGAGCTCAGAAATTATGGTTCTACATTATGTGGATGTCCGTAGAAATTACTAAGGGAGATCTGGTAAAAAATGAAATCTAGGACACAAATAAATCATGAAAAAAATAGAGCATTGGTGCATTATGAAGTGAATCAATATGAAATGAAGTAATTGCAATGTGTGGATGATCAGTTACAAATTTGAAGCCTAGCAATGAAGATGTGAGCATATTGTTTCATCATCAAATCCTAATGTAGTATTTGTCAAAGGACAGTTTGCATGCATGTTTTGTTTAGCAGAAAAATATGCTTGCACCATTCAACATGAGGTAATATAGATACCTATCACAAATGGAACAATGCCTGTAAGTGATGACAAATGGAGAAATGCCTGCAAAAAAAAAAAATGACCGCAAGTTCATAATGAAATGCGCGCAACAAGGAATAATGCTCACAATAGTTCTCTGAATATGCTTGTTGTTGATGTAAGGTAAAAAAAAAAATGCATGTAGGATAGAAATAAATGCCCGCAATTAATGTAAAAATTCCCACAGTATCATGAAAAATTTCCACAGGCAGTAGAGAAATGACCGCAAGACTGTACAATATGCTCGCACTAGTGAAAGAAATGCCCACTTTGCAACAAAATAAGATTCCTGCAAGTCTAGCAAAAGTTGACTGCAACATTGAAAAATGCCTGCATGATGTAAAGGAAATTCCCGCTACAACCTTCAGATCTAACCTTTTTCATCAGATATCCACAGTTTTGGAACAAAAAGGTCCTCTTTTCACCAAGGTTTAAGATATGAATGAGCTCTCCAAAGAAAAGGTTGATGAAATAACTATGGCATATGATCAGCAGGAGTACATATATATTTTGGCATTGATAATAGTCATTACAAGAGATGATTTGAATGGAACCTCAAAAATATTTACCCAACTCAGTCTAAATATTCTCGCCAGGCTTATACAAAATGCCCGCTTAGTCAATGAAAATGCCAGCACATCAAAATAATATGCCTGGAAGCTACTGAAATTATGCATGCAATCAAAGTAGAAATGCCCACGAACTCAAACAGTATGCACTCAGGGATGAAGAAAATTGTCCACAGCTCATCAAGGATATGCCAAATTCCTGTAGAGAAAGTTTGCACACAACTCTAAGAAAATGCTCGCAGATGAATTTCAAATTCCCACATATATGTCTGTAGTGGGAAAAATGCCCACACTGATTCAGATGTCCGCACTGATGTGAAGTAAGGAAATTCCTATGTGTGTGTGAAGGATAAATGCCCGCGAGCTTAATTGTCTGCATGGAAGAACATAAGAAATGCCGACATGAGCAAGCAAATGCCCACATGCTCAGCATGAGATGCCTGCAATAGGCTTGGAAATTATAAAAAATGCCCAAAAATGCCATTGAAAATCTCTAATTTCACCATGGCTTCATGAGATCGAGGAAAACCAAAAATATATGCCCTCAGGAGTGGTGTAAATGTCTGCAATGGAAGTAATATGGAAGCATAAGTGCAAAAAAATCCAATAAAATGTACAAAACACTTTTGGATGCCTGCACCTGTCAACAAAAGATAAGAAAATGCCCGCAAACATTGTTACATGCCCGCGGCCAGTTGTCAAATGCCCACACTATTTTCTGTAAATGCCCGCAGGAGGACAGACAATGCCCGCATGAGCTAGAATAATGATAAATAATTCCCTCCAAGCTTATCTAAAATGCCCGCAACACGTGAGAGAATGTCTACAAACTTATCTTCGCAGGGTCGACCAACATTCCTTCCCTGCAAACAATATGTCCCATCAAGATCCCAAATGGAGCGTAGAAAATGCACTTCTTCAACCTCAGATTCGCAACGTGATCCTTGACCAACCCGTATACTTCAAGAAATTTATGGATGTAATCCTTGAACGCAACAACTACTAGTCTTGAAAAAATTGTTGGTGCATTCTTCAGGCCAAATGGCATCACTGTATATTGAAAAAATCCCCATTTGGTGACGAACGTTGTTTTGTGTCGATCCTCCTTCACAATTTTTATCTGGTGGTAGCCTGAGAATCCATCTATGAAGGAGTATATTTCCTGACCTCCCACTCCTTCTAACACTTCATTCGTGAATGTTGTAGGAAATGGATTGTGTAAGCATGCGTCATTCAACTTTCTCAAATCGACACAGAACCTAACTTTTCCAGTTTTCTTATCTTGAACCACCATCGGGCTGATCCTCTCTTATTCCTCCACTGGTTCTATAATTCCTGCTTCCAGCATTCTCTCAAATTCATCCTTCACCCACTCCTTATACCTCGTATTCAATCTATAAGGTCACTGCTTTACTGGCTTCGCATCAGGCTTCAGTGGGATTTTCATCGCACCTAGGTCTTCAAAAATCCATTTCATCTCCAAAAATTTGGTCGGAAACAAGTCCTGAAACTAATGCAATAGGTCAGTCATCTTCGCAATGGTTGAGTCATCCTAATAATCTCCAATGCTTGTGAACTTGGGATTCTCTTCCGAGCCAATGTTCACTTTCTTGATTCGCAATGGCTGTTGAAACTTGTCGGAAGGCATATCTGGTGCTTCGACGCTGCGAATTCCTTCTGAATCTGGTATATACGTGGCCCTTGGATCATCCTCATCATCTGGCTCTCCTATTATGTTGTAGCATTCCATCAACATTTGGGGTGTCGCAATCCACTGAAGTCCCATAGGTTTCTCTGTCGAAACTACTTCGAGTACTTTCTGTCGGACCTCCTATTACACGTTGTGGATGAAGGGGTTTTCGTCGGAGAAACTGAACGTTTGGCTAAAGCCAATTGTTAGTTGTTCCCATGAGTTTGTTTCGCGTCACAGTTCTGTTGCGATATACCAACTTCGCATTACTTCATCCAATGTGTGAATAAATGCGTGGACCCATTCCTGTTTTTCTCATGGTACCCATTTGCTTTCACATTCATTCAAATGCTCCTTTGGATATCCTCTGCCATCATACTTCCTTCTGTTGGTTCTGGAGGCAAATCTTCTAGTCTCATAGATGATGATTCAGCCCTGTTTGAACCCAATGTTTGATTATGATCCCAACACGATCCCCAGGGGTTTCAGGCCCATGGTTTTGGGTAACCCGTGGTATTTTCCCATTGTATTTCCCTTATAAAAGAAATTCATTGTAATATGGCTAGGGTTGATGTATTAGGTATTATGCATTGTAAAGATATCTGAGATCGGAAGAGAGACTATGAGACAGTGAAGAGGAAGAGCAGCGTTTGTGCTGCAGGTTGTATCCCTTCACTTTTTTGGGCGGTATAATAATGACTAGCAATTTCAGTGTGGACGTATACCATCTTGGGTGAACCACGATATATTGGTGTCTCTCTTGTAATGTGTATGTGTGATTATATTTGCATTTCTGTTTATTGTTATTGCTCTGCGATCCTGTTTTTCTAACACCTTCTGCAGTATCCTTAAGTGTCACCGAACCTAACCGTCATTAGGTGTCGACATAGTGGAAAGTTATTTATAGTTGACTTGTGCGCCACCCACCATCACGTTGGTGTAGCCTTCAAGGCTTCCTCCAAGGCCAGTAGTCGTTGTGATTCTGCCACTTTTTCTTCAAATTCAGTGATAAATGCAGCCAAGTTGGGAAATCCCTCATATGTGGGTAGTTCGCACTCTTCTGTAGCAACCCATCACAGTGACTGGGTGATCCATGCAAACTTCCTAAACGATACTTCATGCAGCCGATTCTGCCAATTTTCAAGTGCTTCGTCTGAATCTGATGACGCTGAAATGCTACTGTGCCACCCTAACTCTCCATCTGCAGTAGGATTTATATAGTCTTTTGATATGTTATAGAGACTGTTCCATCCCTCAGTGAATTCATCCCTTGTCGGATCAACATGTCTCTTCCCTTCTGCAGGATCAAGAGGTGCGACTACCCTTATCTCACGGTTCTCGAACGACATAGTTTTTTTCTTGAAGTTGATAACTGGATAGGGGATTGTGTTGTCGACAATCTTGATCACATCAAAATATGCATATGTTTTGAGTCCCTCTATCTCAACTGGGACCCGGCATAGTCGACTAATCGGGGTGACCTTACTTTGGTTTGCTAGTCGCATTTGTACCGTGGACCAATCCAACTGTGGTTTCCCCATTGTTTCTCAGGTCTATTTTGTCAGGATGTTTACGTCTGATCCTAGGTCTAAGATAATGGAATCGACGTCGAATGCTCCAACTTGCACAGACATCCGCATTTCTCTTCCTTTCTTTCTCTTATGTATTCAGTTGATCGTTCGATCTTGTCGTGCACCCTCCCGTCGATGCAACAGGATGGATATTTCTGCCAATGCGTCCTAATCTTTTTCCATCTCTAGGAAACTCTCTAGGAAGGCTCTTAAGGTGCTAGCCTTTTTCTGCAAGTTCATTGTGTTGAATGTTGGTGGCATTTCATAAGTAACTTCTTTATGGTGAAGAGGTGGCTGCCTCATCTGTCGTATTTCCTCTTGTGCTTTCAAGAAAATATCCCTTTCTACTTCTGCATCGAATATGACTTGTTTTCTTGTTTTTGGTTGGATGCTAGCCTGTGACCTGTCGGCCCCTGTCACAGCTCCTCCTCGGGTCATTATTCCAACAGTCGTATTTTGAATTCTAACCTCTGATAATATCTTCTGTACCACTAGTGGTGGATTCTGGTTCTAATTCTAATTTGGTGGAGGTGGGGGTAGGTTCTTAGTTTTCCACTTCGCAATGACCTGTGGATTGTCTTCGACACCATGGTCCACAGCGCTGCAATAAGTGCATTGTGGGGTTGGATTCAGGAAATCCCTATGGTAATGCCCCTGCTGACCACAATTATAACATATTATTGGTCTTCGACCTCGTCCAGCAGCTCCTCCTCGGCCGGCACCGATGCCTTGGCCTCTGCGGAACCCCCCTCTGAAACCTCCTCGCAGTGACCCATATGGTGGGTATTGCAGTTAACCATACTACGATTGTGGATATTGTGGTTGACCATACTACAGTTGTTGATATTGCGGTGGTGGATATTATGGTTGACCATATTGTGATTGACCATACTACGATTGATCATACTGCGGTTGCAGATGATAGTGAGGTTGTTGTTGACTGTACTGTTGTTGCTGCTATACCGACAATTGTTCTTCTCCCTTCATGAAAAATATATCCGCAGTCCTTTATTGGAGTAGGTCATAAGCCCTGCAATCTTTTTCATCATGGCCAACCAATCGATAGAATTTGAAATACAAATTCATTGGCTTTAACACCATCTTCTGCAAGTACATGCATTCTTTTGGTTAACGTCCTCTCATCTGATAGATGCGACACCAAGGAATCCCTCCTTGACTGAGGGGATTCGGTGCACCTGATTGGAAGTATCTCAAAATTATGGGCACTGATCCTTGTGATGTCCTTATGTTTTGCATATACTACACCATATGTCTTCGCGGACTTCTTTTCCATTCTTCATATCTTGTAGCTGGATCGTCAAGTTTTCCAACTGTGCTTGTATCTGATCCATACCTATGCATATTTCACCGATCAGTGAAGCCTCCAGCTTCATTGAAATTTCCAATGCTTCTGCTTGAGTCGCTACCTTCTGTTGCATCAATGGCCCACGAATGTGTGGCACCATACCTACGATAAACCACTCTTTATGTTGCATGTCGCTCATCCCAAAACTCACCTTTTCCATTAACGTTTTATACCACTAGTCAAATTACAGTACTGATTCATTTGGAAACTGCTTGATTTCCTTGAGCTCTATGATGTACTGCGCCTCGGATTTGGGTTTTCTAAATTCATCAATCATTCATGCCTTGATCTGTGGAGTGTTTTATCTGGCATTCCTGTCGGTACCTTAGTAAATTTGATAAACCAGTCTAGCGCACGGCACCTAAGGGTTGTCACTAAATGTCCTTTTTTATATTTTCATCTTAGACCTGTTTCACAGTCCATAATGCCTCACACAAAAACCAGTATTGTTCGGGATCCTCAGTATCGTTACCTTGGAAAGTTGGCATTTTTGTGTCATCACCTACCATTCTTGCACTCCTACTGTTATTATTTACTGATCCGCTACTCTTACCGTTGTTCTAACATATAGGATAACTCTGCGAATAACTCGTATTTCTTCCTACAAAGTTTTGAGTAGTGCACGGGGTTGAAGGTACATTGTAGTTTAGGGTCCATCCCTCTTCGGCTTCTAGGGTAGCATATTCACATTCTTCTTCGTCATAATAAGGTCGCTTTGTCCCTTGTGGTCTAGTTTTGCAGTCTTCCATTCTGGTCCCCTCAGGAGAATCTCTCTTAGTCCTCCTCTTCTTCTCCGGTCGCCAAAATATCGCCCCACTCCTCAAGGTACCATAATCTTCCTCAGCCTCCATTAAAAATTCGTCGTCTCTCATGTCCATCTAACTTGCATTCACACAGAACCCACAACCTCTGCACACTGATATTCTACTCATCGGAATTCATCCTCAGTATACCCTTTTCGCAAACGAGCATCTTAATCCACAACTTCAGCGATAGCAGGAATCTCCCTCTAGGTCCTTTGAAAATTTTCCTTTATGCGTCGCTATATGATTTGATACTGTCTACCCATAAGTCAATGGCCCTTGAGACCATATTGTCGACTCGTTTTAACTGTCGGATTAGTTCTAGAGTCCAGTGGTTAGGTTCACCTCCTTGGCAATTGTTCTTCTGAAATTTCAGCTACGCCAGCCACTCATGTAACAATACTGGGAATTCGTAGAAAAACACCTCATGGATATTAGAATAGATATGCGTTTGCAACTAGCTGCTTTTCGTCTCCCCAGGGTTGTGATTTTCTCCTTCCGCGAATTCTTCTGTCTTCTTGTCAAACCAATCCTGAATCTCCGGTTTCGTTGGGTGCCACAACATGTCCTCTTCTTTCTTCTTGAGGGTCCCGGCAACGGAACCATTTGTTGACACAGTTCTATCAACAGGGGTTCACTTCGCACTGTTGTCAACAAACACCAGCAAACACCCTTAAGCACCAGCGCGGAAAGGTTTTACCCTTTCTGACAACACCCGCGAAGCGAGTGAAGTCTTGCCCAATATGGTTAAGGGGGATGCAGGAACCAGGTTTCTGCAGTGGGGGAAGGACATGTATCTATTCTTACTCTATCGCTACATACACCCGAAGATTCATCATTTGCATCATTCATATCAAATTAAACATATATTCATCATTCGCATATTCAACGTGTATTTGACATTCGCATCAACAAGATAAAACTGGCGATCGCATCAACGGAAATAACAATACTTAATCATATCACAATATTTATCATTCAACACAAACAGAAATACAAAAGAGACATAGTCGAACATCGTCATGTATTAACATCAAAAACATGCGGTCCAACCTTCGTAGGGACAGTTCAAACACTTATCGTGAATCCATACAAAACTTGCTGAAGGCAGACAAAAACATTACACAAATCATCCGCTTGTCTATTGTACAACTGATGCTATCGTGCTAAGATTCCCTTAGGCTTACATTTGTACTCCTATTTATAGCCAACTATGGTGGTTACAAAATGGTCCAAATGACCCTTTCTAACTTACTAAACCAAACTCGCGCTTTCCTCGGCTCCTTGTTCTCTGTGAATGGCCCTTTCTTTCGAGGATGGTACTTCTTCACTGATGTCGGCCTCCGCACTTTATGCAGTCTAACCCCATGCCAACATGTACCATATTTGTGTTTTTTTATCTTTATATTAAATATTTATTTGACTAATACTATAACAAAAACATATATTGTTTGGATATGAAAAATGGATTTATTGTGTAATTGTCAAAGTTACTAGAAAAACTAGGGGTGAAATGTAAAGTTGGAAACATTTTTTTGCAAAAGGAGCGGAGGAGAAAAGAAGCGCATGAGAGAACACTCAAAAAAAGTCAACATAAACTCTCATATGGGACTTTATCAAACTCTCGGCCTAGAGTTTTGGCCAATGACATCATCATATTTTGAAAAAACTCTCAGATGAGAATTTATTAAACTCTTGTATGAGGGTTTATCAAACTCTCGTATGAGAGTTTTGGTCAACAAAGCCTGCAAAATCCCCTATAGTTTTTTCAGAACCTATAAATTCAGCACGGTCGAACCCCTGTAAATTTTACAACTTTTATGTCAGACTTGGTACCAATAGATTCATCATTGAATCTACTTTCTAATGATATCAGAATTGATGGTTTTCATTAATAATTTATATTTATTAATAATTTTACTCTAAACTTTATCACCTAAGAATTTTACCATTTTGAAAATCACTTGAAATGAAATTCAATCATGTCAAGATGACAACACCAAAAAAATAGAAAAAATCATAAGGATGTTCCTTGCATTGTCCTCTTTAAATGGGTAGTTATATTTTGTTTAATAAGAGTCACATTAGAAATAAAATACAAGGACACCAACATGTGTCAATAAGGCACCATTTTTTTAACGTATGTCGTTTCGATAAATAATTAAAAATAGTGTTGAAGTCTCAAAATCATCAAAATATATTCCATTCCCAAGTGTAATCTATGTAGATTATGAGCATACATGTTTTTCCCTAAAATGAATAACTATCTCTCAAAAAAACTAGTGGGCGCGCAGTTCACTCATTATCCATACCTAAAATTTTAAAGTATATGCCATTGGTGCCCACTAAATTTGTCCCACTATATGTCCGTATTTTTTTTTTTAAATATGAGTATGAAGCTAATACAATTCTCTAAAAGTCTTGTGTTTACTTCAAGGTGAAATTCTTAAGGAAGATATGGGTTTAAGGGGTTGATGTTGAATAACATAAAATTTTGCACTTTTTTTTGGTCAAAAAACAAGTAAAACTATTACCCAACTTGACGTTTTCACCCCTAGGCCAAAAGATCAAAAATGGGTTAGCTTAAGCCAAAACACCCAAAGACATAAAGTGCACATATCAAAACAACAAAGCAAAATGCCATAAGGTGCAAAAATCAATACTTAATGCATTAGACCATAATTCCCATAGTATTGGGAGTCTCGTCATGATCATCTATATCAAGCCCCAATCGATGCCATTGAGAATCTCTTGAAGTGGTGGGTTGTTCATCCATCTCCAACCTTGATGGGTTTGGGGTACTTAGATATAGCAAGAGCTAGACTAAAAAACCATTTTCTATGCACAACAGGGGCAAGCACGTTGTATTCTCTCTCCCATGGCTCCTTAACCAATATGGTAGATATGTGTTGATCGTGACTCTACTATGAGTGTGGACATGAGGGTCGAGAGCATCCAAGTGGCTCCTAGATCATTGTACATAGGGAATCCCCCCAAAACTCTAGTAGTTGTTGCAAGTGGACCATCTCCATCCTAATAATTCAAGACTATACAATAATATGCAAGGATAGAGTAGCACAAATCATGCACCATCTTCCCATGATAAAGTAAGAGCATTCCCATTGTTATTAAACAACACATCATTATGCTTCTTCTAGAGAAAAAACTTTTAGATTGCACAAGGAGCCATGTTGAGGTAAAATCAATAGCCCATGGGTAACCTATCGCACATGAGAGTAGCCTTCCATGAAATGGAGGATGAAAAGGATATTTGATAGAGATCCCCCACCCAAGTTCATGTCGATTTATCTAAAGGATAGAAATATAAGATATGCTTTAGGGTTTCAAGTCTACCACACTATAGACACCACATGCTCAAGAATTCCATGTATGAGAGGCTTTTTCCAATTGGTACAACCCCCATAATCAAGAAGCAAAAAAGCAATGCTTTCTTTAGTTCCAATGTTGACTTTAAAAGGTTTTGTACCTAAAAGAAGGGCAAGGTTTTCTATTTGACCATAATGCACATAGGTTGTTTAGTTAGCCCTTAAACATGCCTTGGATAAAGCCATTTATAACCAAGGCCAAGCTTGTACCTAGTGAAGAATGTTGATTTTTACCACTTGAGCAACCTTGAAAGCGCAACTTGAGCATCTGATCATCAATAATAATTCCTTAAATCCTTTCCACCATAAGTTTATCAATACAAGGTAGATAAAACTTTTGTTTAACCTACAACTAGTCCAACCATGAATGGGTCCAAGCATTGAAAATGCCATTAGCTAACTGAAGGCCCTTCTTGAATAATAATATTTGGATTGAGAACCAAGTGGTTTCTACCAAATTTTTTCCTTCATAGAGTGGGGGTAAAGATCACTAGAAACAATTATCATTTAAGGAAAGCACCAAATTGAGTGAAGGCTCCCTCCAAAAGAGAAAGAATTTGATGGATTCTTAGACATCTATGTTTGACTGGGAAAAGTCCTAAGTATTTTGACTATCATAAGGATGAGGAGAATGCTCTCAAAAGATAACCCCTACCAATCTCGTTTTCCGAATGAAAGCCCTTGAGTGATATTGTGCTTCAAGACATGCTAGACTTTGTTTCATATAATTGTTTGGATTGCCCATTTTACACATAGAGCATGCCCCTTATTATAAGGAAGGTTGCGGTCAGCACACAGATCGATGGGGGCAAAAGGGCAGGAGTCAGGACACCAATGCATGGTCGAATTAACCTAGGGGAATTTTTAAATCTCTAGACTTGCAGGCTGCAACATAAAATCCATTTGACTTTCTCGAAGCCTATATTTGGGTAAAGATGTGTAAAAAAATTTGTTAATTATTAATATAGTCTTCGATAATCTTATATTATATTATTAATTATTAATATATTCTTGGATTGACATCAGTAATTAGATCATTAAAGGAGTGAAAAACCAAATGTTGTTCGGAGTTGTAATTACAGAAACACATGAATCTAAGAATAAAAAAAATTATGTTACCAATAGGTGTTTAGATATTATTTGAGATTGGGACTTACTTGAATGGATTAATAAGATTAATTCAAGTGTAACAAGTGTAAAGTGGAGATTCATTTCATGGTTGTCTTATCTTGTTATGATCAAATACATCTTGATTAAGATTTAAATAAGTTTCAATGGTATGTTTATTAAATAGTATTTGTTTTTATGTTTATATTAATTAGTTTAATGTTTATGTTACTTTATTATTTATATTAATTATTTTGATGTTTAACCTTTGTTTAACAACCTGTCATCTCCACATAATTAAGTGATTGGCTATACCTATTAGTGTTCACCCACCACTTTACTTTTACTTATAGTTATACTAATATCCAAACATATAAGAGAAACCAGTCATTGTTGCCCTCAAATAACAAAAATCCCAATATAAAAAAACAATAACTATTTGACCAAAAAGATCCAAACAGTAGCAGCCTTACAGAGTTCCAAATTTGACAGCTTCAATTCAGTACGCCTGAAAACTGCCTGTGCCCGAGGAGAACTTTGACTGGTCCCTATAGTCTTAAAATAAAACAACATACCTTCTGCAGATCCAAGTGCCAGTTTAGATAATCGATCGGCCCGTGCATGAACCAAGAGATAAGTTAAGGGAGCACTGCATTCGGGAAGCTCTGTTTCCTGCATGTCCATGCCTTGAGCACCGAGTATTGTTTATTCCACACCAAATATCACTTCAACCATATTTCCCAGTCCCGCTGCACTATTTTATGGATTATACCTGCTACACCCTTGCAACACATTCTATTCATATTCGCTTCGAAGGCTCCATGGCAATCAGAGACAATCATTCCTATCGCACTACCCAATTCCACGTTTGCTCGATAATTGAGAGGATATCAGCGGATAATTTAATTAATAAGAGAGAAATGATTTTGCATTCTCCTATGTGATGTCAATCAGGGAATGTATTCCCTCCTCATGGATAGTCGAAAGCTTCCTTCTCCACGGGCCATTTAAGGAGCCCGGATTAACCCTTTTCCGCCCGGACGCTATGCTCTGCATATTATAGTGAAAAGGCCGTGCCTTCAGACCAACATCCGCCCTTTTCCATTCCAACGTTTCTGAATTATAACCCTCGCCCTTAAATTGTCCAGAATATCTTATTTCTTGATCCAGATGATTGATGTCAGTTACTTCTTGTTCCATCGTTATCACAGTCGGCGTAATTTTGCTGCCACGCCGTCGGCCTAATTTCATGTAGCGAGGGCGGCTCCGTTCCATGGCAGCGCTGGCTTCCACCGCCAAGGCAGCCATATCAGCGGCGGACAGAGGACGGCGCAGTCTGCTTATTGGAAGCAGAAAATAGAGGCTCTCCACTTGCAGTTCCTGGTCTGCTGGGAGGGGAGAAACATAGTCATCGAAACGCATGGAATCGGCATGGCAGACGAAGAAGCCAGGCTTCTCTCTTAATATTTCTGCTACCTTCACATGCTTCGGTAACTCTCTAATAAACCCGCCCGCCTTTTCCTGAATGACCACTAATGTGGCAGTCGGAAGATGAGCTGATCTACAAGATAAACAACTTCCCATAAAATTCTTTGAAGGAGAGATAGATCCACAGATTGGGTTGAGTAATGAAAATGGTTTGTGTAAGTGAGATTTTATAGAGAGAAATGGCCGTGTAATATTCCACTGCTTGCGTTAAGGGAATTCGTCAGGGAAGAGACAATCACTGAGGAATTAATGTTTGACCGGGATTTAATCTTTGACCAGATGAAGAATGAAATTTCAGGTTGAACATACTCCATCCATCCACGCGTTGGATACTTCTCGATGGTTCCAATTCACGAAACTTCAGAGGCAAGCAGACATAGCATTTCGTTGTCACTTCCATTGTACTTGTTAATGTAGGAGTGCATTATTTCTCTCAAAAGTATGTGGGCATTCTCCACGGTTGGATAAATCCGTGATTTGTTTAATCACAATGCTTCTTGTAATTGGAACATATAGAAGATTTTAATAATTCAAAGCATGGATAGGGAAGGTCTCATCTTGAGTCTAATCATATATAATCATATATGCATGGATATCAAAATTATATAGTTTTATTATAACACTTAATTATATATGCAAGGATATCAAAATTATATACTTTTATTATAACATTCAAAAGTAATTGATTTTTATATATTAGCATAGATCCATCTTTAAATCCGTATTTATCAAGCACCCAGAATCCAATTTCTTGAGGTGTATTTCTTTTTTAATTACTTTTCATAATATTTTATTTTATGAACCAACATAGATTTTTTTTTAAGATAATTTTCATAATTTTTTATTTTATGAGCCAACATGAATTTTTTTAATTATTTTGTTACAAACTTTACATCACTTTTCAACATCTCCCCCATACTGGGCTATAGAGCACCTCGTTTCACTGGGTGCAATTACAATAGCTAGGGTCATTGGTTGAGGTTTTTGTTTTTTTTTCATTTGTATATTTGTTTTTCAAGATCTCTACTGGATATGCACTTCCTGGAACACTCACTATCATCATGAATTCTTCCAAATCTAGAAAGTCAACACTACTCAGAACGCTTGCAGGTTTTGTTTCTTCTAAAATTCCTACTCCTAGTCTCGGTTGCATCTATTGCATTGGAGAGCCACAATCGAGTGAGGAATTTAGAGTTAGAGAGCCTAAATTCCTACTCCTAGTCTCGGTTGCATCTATTGCATTGGAGAGCCACAATTGATTGAGGAATTTAGAGTTGGAGAGCCTTGTTGAGCTCCTCCATATTTTAGTTAAACCAAAAAAGGGCCACTCAAAGGTATCTAAAAATGTGTTTCAGCTGGATCCCTTGGAAGATTTGGCTGTCCATTATGGAAATATTTTTACCAGCAAAAGGGCTCTCTGCTGTTTTAGAGTGGATCAGGCTGCTATACTAGAATGTAGGCCTAGAACGCAATGGTAAAACAAGAACTTAAAATTATTAACAAATGGTGAATATTTCGTGTTAATCTGAAGGTTGCACAATTCTTTTAGAACCATTTCAGTGATATTCCACCCTCAACATTGACATGCTATATTGAAACTTTTTTAGTGAGGGGAACACCACTTTTATTCTATGTCTTTATCTATTAAAATTGCTTATGATTCCCATCAGATTCTCTTTGTTGACGTTGAAAGATGGGGCTAGTTGAAATGCCAAATGCATCTAACAAAGGTTTGAAGGGCCACCTGCAAAGAGGAAATGTAATAATTATGGAAAATATTAATTTTTTTCTTTCACATCTATGATATTTGTTGGACTGTACTAAAGTCCAGGTCTTGGAATGCAAGACCGATCACTTGGATATGTATCATAGCCGTCTTTTCTCAGTCTAAGAGCAGAGCATATATAGTATAATACGTTAATCCCAAGACTTTATGGACATGAAGACTATGTCCATTAAAAAAAATTTAAAACGGTTGGGGAGCTGGTTATCTTGAATGGAGTTGAACTCAAAATTTGATAGAAAGGGTCAGTCAAGTTATGCTCATAATTTTCAAAAGATTGGCTAGCGAATTTTGGTCGAATCTTAATAGGATGTTTCCAGAGCCAAGATTCATTTTTTGGTTAAAGGCCTTTTATAAAATGCAGCACAACTTTATTTGTTAGAGAGGTTTGAAGACAAATCGGTCAGTCAAAAGTGAAACATTTTGGTGGATTCATGGTGATTAGAATTGCACATGTCAATTAGTCGTTGAAGTTGGTGGTGGAGATATTCCAATTGAGATAGAAATGTGAAATTGTAGTGTTTTAAAGTTGAAATGTAAAGTTTCATATTTTTCACCTTTCAAAACAAGAAACATTTGTAGGGATATTGGAGCATGCAGTAGATGTTCATGCTTTAATACGAGTGATGAAATTTAACATGTACTAGGTTTCTTTGTCTAGCCCTTCTTTCGCTTGAAGTAATATTAAAGCTTTCGGAAGATTGTGATGCAATTACTTGATTCAATTGTGCTTCTCCAGAATTTCAGTTGATAATCTTAAGAAATCTAAAGACAAGTCTTGGTAGTCAAATTGGATTTAGTCGAGTGAGTTGATGTACATTTTATTCAACATAAATTTTCTTCAAATTCAAGGGAAAAAATAACATACAACTGCAAATGACTTTACTAAACTAAATGATCAAATTACGGAAGCCGTTATTTCAGCATGACAATTTTCTTGGAAATTTATTCAAGTAGAAAGACTGAATTACAAATTCGAGACTCTAGTGTTTTAAAGTTGAAATGTAAAGTTTCATTTCCACCTTTCAAAACAAGAAAAAATTGTAGGGATATTGGAGCCTTTTGGCATCACAATCTAATGCTATGCATGTTCATGCCCTGATGCGAGTGATGAAATTAACATGTACTAGGCTTCTTTGTCTAGTCCTTCTTTCACTTGAATTAATATTAAAGCTCTCGGAAGATTGTGATGCAGTTGCTTGATCCAATTGTGCTTCTCCAGAATTTCAGTTGATAATCTTAAGAAATCTAAAGACAAGTCTTGGTAGTCAAATTGGCTTTAGTCGAGTGAGTGCATGTACATTTTATTCAACATTAAGTTTCTTCAAATTCAAAGGAAAAAAGGACACACAACTGCAAATGACTTTATTGAACTAAATGATCAAATTACAGAAGCCGCTTTTTCAACATGACAATATTCTTGGAAATTTATTCAAGTAGAAAGAATGAATTACAAATTTGAGACTCTACTCATAGGATCTAAAGAACTTAGATTGTTAATTGTAATTTTGAATTGAATGTTTAGAACCTCACTCAAGAGTGTGACTCTTATATACTTAGCATCATAACTAAATTCAATTATGTCACGTCAATCAATGGCAATTATTTTTAACTTCTTCGCTATTAGTTGAGCTTTGTCCATTAATAAATCCTTTGAATAGAATCAATTCTCAATCCAAGTCGATCATATTTTAATGTTGCCAAGGCTTTTCAAGGTTGAATATAAAGGCCTTAAAGTTGGGTTGTTGATTTTGTGCATATGTATATCATTCCTGACTTGTGTATAAGGACATGGTACTGAGTCGAGTTTGTGCAATAGATGGTGTTTAATATATTTTGGCGATAGATATTCCTTCCCTTTGAGAATAATGGTCTACATCATGCTTTGTTTTGTATCATTATTTGGATCACCAAGCCAAGTAGATGGACTTGGATATTGATTCTATCTAAATGAATCTGAGTCAAGGACAAAACACCACCATGTCTTCCCACCATGAAGATGATGAACCTGCAATATCTCATCCTTAAGAGGTGAAAATCCTATTTCAAATTGTTCTTTAGAACTATCTGCTATTTCAAGGGAATTGACCTTTTCTTTCAAGTAGATACAATTTTCTAGAACTATTCCATGTTTATTCTCTTCAACTTGCAATATAGTGTCCACTAAATGTTGACCAACTAAATATGATAACCAATCATTAATATCTAGCATGCTGATGCATTCTTGAGTCTCTTTTTAAAAAATTATTAACTTTTAAAATGTTTAAGAAACAAAAATTGAAAATAAACACCACCTCCATGTTTAGATCAAGAAAATGAGATAGGGTTGCAACATCATCCTCAAAAACCTCTATTGGTCCATGACATTCCACACCTTTTTTTAAATGATGGTTCACCATAAGTTAGAGGGCTACATCCATCAGGAAATTTCCATCACCTGTTATTCTGGAGAATCAAGGTATGGCCATCATTACAATCATTACATAGTCAAAGTCAGCTCCCAAGTAGCAAGTGTCACAAAGTGAGATTTGAACCCGGGTGGAGAGGATAACAACATTTCTCCCAACCACCCAATCTACACTCAATTGACATGACGTTCCACCCCTATCTTTGAAAGGTTTATGAAAGTCTCAATATAATCTACAATTATAATCAAGGAAACACTTGTCCTTTATGGGATTAAATGATGCTTGCATTTTATTTAGTATCCAGATTAGCTTTTTAAATATGGCGCATTCCATGTTTAGATGTAATTATCCAAATTTAAACATTTTTTGTGAAAATTAGTATGAATATTTTATTAATAAAAATCCACTTTTTGTAGTAACCTTTATAATAGGAAGCCTTCTAAAATAATTGTCATAAATAGTAATAATTCAATTTGCATAGCGAGCCAAAATGATGATAATTTAATTTGTATATCTAGTGCTTTATTTGATTGATTGAAGATTTCAACTAAATTTATTTAAAAATAAAAAAACTCGTTTGAACAAAAAGAAAATAAAAGATGAAATTGCTTGATAGGTTAGCTAAGTGCTCTACAAAAAAAATTAAATAAAATAAAAACAGCTTACCTTAAATTACATAAAATTAAAGTTACATCCAAAATAAATTGAATATAAGGAAAGTAAGATGATATTCAAATATTATCTATATACATAATGTTGATCATCATTATAAGATGAAGCTCAAATACCATAAATAAACATAATAATGATCATCATCCAAATAAAAAAATTATCAATTTTTTTAATTATTAATTATTATTATTAAATTTATTAATTGATTTT